>OY735235.1:5181574-5206574 GCA_963457665.1 Thysanoteuthis rhombus | reverse complement strand
TAAACTTACATTGCCAATTAACCCCCCCCCCCCACTAAAAACCTATTTAGGTGGGGAATTTTCAAAATTACATTTCATTGTTACCCTGATATGTCTGACATCCGAAGGAAAAGGCCATTATCTAAACTTGTGTTATTACACTAAGTCTCCATATAAAATTTCCTGATCAAGGACCAGATAAGCTTCTTCTATTTTTTTTTTTCATTTTATCTTATTTTAATACCATAGCCCCATAATTACGCAAAGAGAAAATGTCATCCATAAATTTGGTATTTGCTTGCTATGTAGCAGAGTAAAGATATTATTTGGTCCGACATTCAGTAACCATTCCTTGTTTTTAAGAGCATTCAAACAGATAGATACATGTTTGTATAACATTTACGAAGGCAAGAAGTCTCATAGTTGGCAGACGAATTTAGAAATTAAACGAATTAAATGTTAAAAATTTTAAAGGAAATCGGTCAAGTGAAACGTGTAGACTTTTAAGCATCAATGATTGTTTTCATTCTTCAAAAGTTTTTTCTCTTCTGCTTTTCAATTTTTCAAGAGCCATTTTCAATCCTTTCAGTAACGAGAGTGGGAAATTATTCAAACTTGAATTAACAAGTTCAAACACAGATTCTTTGAGAAAGAGCATATTTGAAAGTATTTACGCATAGTAGTACCATAATAGCAAAGTGTTTGTAAAACATGAAAAAAATCACTGCTTTTAGTGTTGAAAGCTGTAAAGCTTTCTAGACTATATGTGGTGTCATAAACTTTGCATGTATTTGCTGAAAAAGAATTTTTATTTTACTGATTTCTAAAAGATATGTTCTTTAAAACAAACCTTTAAATCATCCTGCGATGTCATGTCGTGCAAGTCTATTATTTTCTGATTCCCATTAATGAACCATGTTCAGACATTTTGTGTTATATATAGCTCATTAGATTTTATTACTGTTATTTAAATTTGGATTTGAATGCTGTCTGTTAAATTTTGTGTGTATATATATATATATATATATATATATATATATATATATATATATATATATATATATATGTGTGTGTGTGTGTGTATGAAATATTGATTTTTTTTTCTTTTTCTTTCTCTTCTACAGATGAAGTATGATATAAACAACAAAATCTGTAAACATTTAATCAAAATATGATCCATTTGAAGCCATGATCTTTTCCTAATAATCCTCTCTCTAGAAAATTTCTGGTTTAGTCAGCACAAATTCAGTCAATGTTCAGTAACAAAGAAATAATTGTGAACTTCAGGCTACACAGTCCTTTTTGGTACATATAGACAGGGGGTTCCCAACCTTTTCTCACACTGCCGACCGGTTTAATATTGACAATATTTTTTGCGGACTGGCCCACAGAGGAGGCAGGGGCTGATTACTATGACTAGAATAAAGGTGATAAGGCACTAATAAGTGGCTAATCTAATTATGATTTGAGAAATCTCTATGTTTACATGTGTGTCTGTACCAAGTTAAGTTGATAACTGGTCATTGTATGAAGTTGATATTCACCAGATATGTTGGTCCTTGCCTTGGACATTGTAGTGTCAAGTTGTTTGAGTCGGTGGTTCTGGATATTACAATAAAATTGAATCTGGAAATGCATACAATGTTTTGCCTGAATATTGTAGATCATCAGCATTCCCGAGGATAGGGAGAGAGAGAGAGAGAGAGAAAGAGAATCAGGTTTTTTCTGTCAAATTTTTCTGTGGAACGAGATTAAATTATAGTAAGAATGGTGTGACAGCATTTTTTTGAAATTTCCCTTGCTATTAAGAATATCATAAAATACAGAGACGTCTCATTATTTCAAATATAAACCTCTTTATTGATTGGTTTTATGAGTTGTAGGCTTTTAAGAAGTGCAGTTTTTCAGTCTTTTTTTTGTTTTCTTCTTTTTTTTGTTTTCTTCTTTTTTTTTGTTTTCTTTTTTTTTGTTTTCTTCTTTTTTTTGTTTTCATCTTTTTCTTCTTTTTTTTCTTTTTTTTTCTTTAAGCAAATTGCTCTGCCTGGTGTACCAAATTGGTATTCACCAAATATATTAGTCGGTACATCAGGCATCACTGTATCAAGTTTGGATCTGTTGGTCAAAAGAAATCTGAAAAACATAAATTTAAAAAAAAATAGATCTTTTATATAGAATTATGTAAGATTATAGTTCTAAATTTAGATATTATTTATCTAAATTTAGAAATTATAGATCTAAATTTAGATATTATAGATCTAAATTTAGATATTATTTATCTAAATTGGCAACACTTGGAAGAAGTAACCGAAATACTTTGAAGATTTGTAGTTTCATACGACAGACGGGAAATTATCTTACATGACTATAATGGCATTTTTTGAATGGGCATGCCCTAGTACTCTCAATTTAATTTCTAAAAGGATCCGAGGAAATTGATTTTATCTTATCGTTTTATATTACCCAGTGGCGTTTCTACGGGTGGTAAATCAGGGTGTCAACCCCAGTGTTGCCAATTCAAAAAAATTTTTCCACAAAATCAACCTCAGAAAAAATACCAAAATGTACTAAAAGTAACACTGTTAGCCTTTTTGTGGCCATTTTTAATTGTTGAAATGGCTATAAAATAGCTACATATTGGCTAAAATTGCTAAAAAAATATAGCACCTCAAGTAGTGGTGAATGATGAATTTTCGCACTGCCAAAACATCATGGTGTCACCCCTGTGATAGTGTCATCCGAGCCCCCAGTGGGTACGCCAGTGGTATTACTGAATCATATTGTTTACTCACAGCTTGGTAGAACAACTTTTGTGGTCTGCTACCCGAAGAATATCTGGAGGCCTCTACATTGATGACATTTGCATTTTTAATTTTAGTATGATGAATGTATTGCTGGGGATAAAAATGGCTGAGAACAGTTATACATGACAGAGTAAGATCACAAAAAGGTCAATGCTGCAGAAACCAGTTGAATTGGTGAAGCGTACGAGGCCCGTGTTTCCCTTACTCTCTCCACAGCATCCCCAATTGTGACCCCTTGTATTTGGGAGAGACTTCAGAGCTTGGATCGGCCTCATGAGTTCCCTCCAACCTCTCTGTAGATGCTGCACCAATCAGAATTAAAATCATAGTCATCTTCAACTAAGAAGGATGAACATCATCGTATATATATATATATATATATATATATGTGTATATGTATGTGTATGTGTATATATATATATATATATATATATAATGTAGTTTTAGATCTTTGGAAAAGCATTAATTAACATTTGCTCATTTTGTTTGTTTCTTTCTCTAAGAATCCCCAAAAGTGTATTTGACTTTGGTCTTGAGAACTTTGGTACCGAACGTTAATTCAGAGTTTGACATGGGAGAAATTCCATCCTGCGGTTCCCAGGCTTTGAATAGAGTAGGATCCTCTTTCATTTTACTCGACTGCTTTGAAAGAAAAAAAGAAAATAAAAGCAAAAAGTCGTCTACAACCAAAGCCATAGTTTCTCTGCACAGTAACCTACTCATGTAGGTGTCTTAGAAAGGATGTTATTCTATAAGCCGTCTCCTCTGGATACTCATTACAAGGAGTACAAGGAGCCTTATAAGAGAATTGATTTTTTTTTTTTTTTTTTTCTTTTGCCTTCCATTTTAGATCAAGTCTCAATTTTCATTGTTATCAACACTTCATCTTTCGAAGGAAAAAAAAATGTTTGTACCACATTCCATTGAATTCTTCTAATTTTATTACCCAGTTTTTGTTTTTGTTTTTTTGTTTTTTTTTTTTGTTTTTTTTTTGTTTTTTTTTGTTTTTTTTAGATGCGTCAACACATCTCTATAAGACACTTTTCAGTTGGTTGGTTGGTTGGTCGGTTGGTCGGTATCTTATACGTTGAATATCAATTTACTCAGCCGTATCATGCTACATTATTATGAAACTTGGTCCAGACCATTGGCTGAACCATCCTCATCTTCCTCCTCCTCATCCTCATCCTCCCCAGTCGGACATTCTACCACCACTAGTAATGTTAGGTATCAGTCTTCTCAGCCTAATCTTGTTGAATTGATATGAAACTTGGTCCACACCTTCAGGTGAACCATTCCCATTTTCCCCTTCCTCCTCCTCCTCTTCCACCTCCTGATACCACTAGTAATGCTAAATTTCAATTTTTTCTCAGTCGTATCATGTTGATTGATATGGAACTTAGTCCAGAGCTTTGTGTGAACTATCTTCATCTTCCTCTTCCTACTACCTCTACTATTAATGCTACTACTACTTTAGAAATTTAGAATCCCTTTGAAATATGGATTTAAGGATGGTGTATATATTATTGAACTTATGGTTTTTTAATTTCTTCTTAAGCACTTGCTAATATTGGTCTGAACAATAAAGGTCACATTAACCTTTCGATCCATTTTTGTGGAAACAATCGCTATCAACGATAATTTTAATTTTTTTTTCTTTTTTTTTTTTTTTCCAAATTTATTTTTGGATCAAGTATTGCAACATTATTGTAAATTTTGACTAGTTTTCACCTCGTCCCAACTTTCAATTGCTTTTTATAACAACTTTAAATCAGACGGTAATCTTACAGCAACAATTAAACCATGCCATCAGAAAATAAAGAGCAAGCCTATAATGAGAATCTAACTCATGCCTTCTAGCCAAAGAGGTCCAGTATATGTCTAGCCACTTTTCACCATTCAGCCACGGGGATTGATTTTACACCTTAAACCTAACTACTTAGGGTCAAGGTGTGAAATCAACTCCGATTTAAAGTTATGATAGAAAGTTAGAACAAAGGTAAAAGCTAATCAAAATCAATTTGAAAATTCTGTTGAAGTTTTTAGAAATGTAAATCTGCGTTGTCAAGGAAGTTTCCGCACAAAGACATTGACCACAACTCGAAATGGAAAATGTTAAAAATTCCAAGATGAGTCATTATCTTTATTCCATAAGTCATCAGATTAATATCCTCATAGTTATCCGATTAGGGTTCTCTTTTACTTCTTTTTTCCATGTATTGTCGACCGATACTGTGACACAAAAACAATTTACTTGATAAAAAACTAGAACCATAAGCTCAATGATTCGTCCACCGTTGATGGAAGTAGTAGCAGGAATAGGAAGCAAGAGCAAGCAGTATTTCTCTGAGTCAATTGATTCTCATACTTGTAAAATATTGCAATCTGGAAATATTCTGAGAGTATCATTTTCAGTAAAAATCCTAAATAACTATTTTTAGCTTTTTCTAAATCAAGAATGCTGAACTAGTTTATTTTATTATGACATCATAGCAGTTGGTTTCTTAATGATGTCACATGTTTTACTTCCTTCCTATCTCTGGGACCGACCGATCAACAGACCATCCAACCGACTGACTAAAAAGCGTCTTATTGAAATGTGTGGACATGTCTTGAAAATTGATCAAGTGAAACATAACTATAAAAGCCACAAAGTGATTGGGTTTCACAGTAAGAAGAACTTATAGAATGATAATGACTTTGTCTATAACTTTCAGAAGAGTCTCTAACAAAGCAATTTTTGTTCAATCTAAAATCTTCTTCCCATCTTTGATATTGACACAACCTTTCGGCTGATTTATTCTACAGCCTTTTTCAGTGGACCTAGATTATAGTTGGGCAGATGGTCAAGCTGTGTATGGTGGTATTCCTTCACTTTTGGGGTTGGAGATAGAAGGCATTCCCTCACTATCTAGATACTTCTAAAATCCACTGATTAGTAAGTTTAGTCAATAAATGCCCAAATACTTATTCCATGTGACCTCAAAATGACTCTGGAATTGGTCAAATTTCAAAAATTTTCTCCATCAGGTATATATGCTTGAAGCATCCTCTCCCCACCCCCCGAGAGCTGGCCATGATTCACATCTTTGTTTTTTATTTTAGCATAACACCTCTAGCTGTACATAGATATGAAGGGTTCATTTTCTCTACTTACATGAATGGTTTTTTTCTTTCTGTTTAATTCCAGCTCCTGGTGAAACCGTGGCCATTGCAGAGGAGATGGCTGCCAGAGATTGCCTGAAGAGGATAATGAGAACCACAGATGACCATGCACCATTACTACTCGGGCCAAATGCTGAAGGACTTCAGCTAGACTATGATACAGTTAACCGAAGCATTCACGACACCTCTTCCCCTCGGCTTAACCAAAGAGCTTCGTCTTGATAGGAAGAATCAACTGTTAGATTATCTTTGTATTTCACATTCTCACTAAAATAGGTTCATGAATGTCTTGTCCGTTTTTTGTTTTCCTCAAACCTGCATCGGTGTAAGCAAAGTTTCGTCTTCATAGGAATCTTACTAAAACAATGAATGGAGCGATTTTTATCTCCTACACACTATCTTGAGACAATGGACTCTTCCACCGAAGCACATACAGTCAGTTTCATTTCTTTGAGAGAAAAAAAAAGTCATATCCTTGAAGTTCGAAAAGATCCGTGAATTTTTCATGAAGATTAACCAGTGATGTGTACTTGTGTATGTATGTTGTGTGTATGCAAGATAATCAGACAAAACGTTAGTAGTAATTTGACAATGTGGAAGTGAAAAGTCCAAGTATGTTACGTGTCAAACAATTTTATTATCATTAAAGATTGGCTTGATGCATTTCACTGGGCTTGTGCTATCATTTTCAAACATCTGAACCTATCTCACTTTCACCAAGAATATCTCCCCTGCCTCAAATCAACACCAAAAAATCTTCTCCCCTTCGCTACTTCAACACAAATGTAAACAGCTACCATTCTTTTGCCGCCACAGTTATCTGCATCGGTAAGTGCTTTTGAAAACGCCAGCTCAAGTACAGCAAAATGCATCAAGCCCGTCTTTAATGATAATAAACATTTCCAAGATGTAACATACTTGTTCTGAAATTTTTCACTTCCACATTGTCAAATTACTACTACAATATTTGTACATTTGTTTTATTTGGCATCGTATCTAAGATATTCAGATTCTCATTGTTTATTACCCGCACGCTCACAGATTTTGATGATAATGGCTGAAATGAATAATGCATTGGAATATCTATATATAATCTTTCTCATTGTTCACAAAAATAACTTATATTCTCCATGCTCTAAACTTATCCGAGAACAAAGGTTTAGACAAACATTCACACGGGTTAAGCATAAAGTCCTTCCTTGATATATATTACACAAAACCTGTACAAGGTACATCCATTTGGTTATTTCAAATAATACCTCAACACAAGAAGGTTCTTTCTGTTTTCGGTGAACTTGACCTCTACACCTGTTCCATTCGTTACCCAGGAAATGTCTATGCAATACTTGATTTCACGTGTATATTCAGCGACTTCCCCCTCAGTCACCGTCACTAAAGCACCTGTGATCCTTACCCACCAAGTTTCAATATCAGGAACTGGTGTGCAGAAAACTTTGATCTTGGGCATACCCCTTTAAAAAGGTCAAGAAAGGTGATGTCTGGTGAACATGGAATGATTATGAATTGTGTTATATTATACAGAGCGGGAGATGAGAGATCATTTCAAATAAGGGTTTCTATATAATATAAAGCTATTTATAATCATATATATATATATATATATATATATATATATATATATATATATATATATATATATGGCCTTATACTAGCCTAAACAATAATTAGTAAATATCCATCTACAGTGGTACCTTTCATAGTGAAGGGCTCTTAAAACAAAATTTCACTTAGCAAAAGGTTCCGATTGCCAAAAGAAAAATCTCCTTAGCAAAATATTTTCAGTTTGCGAAAAGAAAAAAAAATTGATTTGATAAAAATATCCAAAATTATCTAGATTTAATTTATGATTATCTAGATTTATATCTAGTATCAAGGCACTTATTTTCAGACCGTGGATGGACATTAGGTGAATTATAATAAGATCATGTATTCATTTTATTGTTTACATGTTTATTTGTATTTATGCATTATTCAGAGAGTAATCAGTACATTATACATTATTTACAAGGTTATTATTAAGGTTTTAGGGGTCCAATATTTTTATTTGGAACAAATTACTGAAATCCCAGATAATTAATTGTTCACTCAACGAATTTCATCTAATGAGATGTTTTGTGGAACGGGCCGTCCTCGTTAAGAGACATACCACCGTATCTAAATCCATACATTCATATTCACGTCTCCTGGAAGTCTTTTAGAGTCAATTTTGAGAAAGCAAATAAAACTATTGTGATTTCCTTGAAAATGGCAGATTTACAAGGTTCTTCTAGAGCAAAAATCTCTCGATAAGGGATAAAGATAGAGTACAACTTGGTATGTCTAAATGTGGGTCTGCCTAATTTCAACTTGATGGGTTTTTCCTCACTTCAGTTGTGGATACTCACACTCACACACATACTTATATATGTGACTTGTAAGGTTAAAATCTATGTAGTTCCTTAACCTCATCACCCCTCCATTTACACATTGGACAACCTTCCCTACTTAGTACCGAAAAGGTTTCAACTGTCCATTGCTTTTTACAAACACGAAAAAATTTGTTATGCTTTTGTGCATCCATAAGACATAGCACACCCAAAAACTCACCATACACTACTGGTGCATATTATATTTATCAATATATATATATATATATATATATATATATATATATATAAACAAACAAACAAACATAAACATGTTAGTGTGTGTGTAGTATATATATATATATATATTCAGGGTTGAGCACTCTTTAAGTGAGGTAACTCATCCACTGTAAGCTTATGCAATGCTCTTCCATAAAGAATAGAGCATTCTGGTGGATGAGGAATTTCTGTGTAAATAGATATATCGCTTAAATTCAGCCTTACTGACTGTCTAGTTCTGTAGTCCAGAGGTAGGATATCGGCCTCCGGGTCTGTAGTGAAGGTTTCAATTCTGCGTCACGGTATTGGATGGGATAATGGAAAGTCTATAGTCACACTGAAGAGATGAAATACATCGAAACAGCTGTCTGTGGATGACACAATAATATATATATACATATATATAAAAAGGTACTAAAAATATCCACACTGGTTGGAAATAGATTTGTATTTAATAACTTGGATATCTAGTAAAAGATATTTCCAGTTTATAGAAAAAAAAATTCTCTTGGCCAGTATCAATGAGATTTTCAAAAGATATATATATATATATATATATATATATATATATATATATATAACAAATCAGGAATACTATACAATACAATATTATATGATATCCAATATTATAATCTATAATCTATAACAACCAACAAGCACAGTATTCCCATTAAATAAAACAGAAAAGCATAACCAGCAATGCCCAACCATTTAACAAATATATATATATACACACACACACACACACACATATATATATATATATATATATATATATATATATATATATATAATGAAAAGGAGACAACCTAGAAAAATAAACACCCCCTCCCCATAAAAAGTGTCCTAGATAGGAATATAAAATAAACCAAATCATTTGCCTGGAGGAGCCCAAATAGGGCAGAAACATGAACGTATTTATGTAGCGAATCCTCACTTCATTATATACAGTATGTTTGAATGTATGTATGTGTATATGTGTGTGCATGCATGAATACTGATCACCTTTCACTGAAAATCTCCTTTTACTTGGGTAAGTCTTGTATGGCTCAAATGTCCCAAAAACATTTGCATTCCTTCTAAGAATAACTTGTCCTCACAATGTACTTTGAATTTCCTCAGTAAAACAGTATCTTGCGACCCTTGAATAATGTTTTTTTTTCTCTTATTTCATCAATTTCTTCGGTGGGGAAAGTCCTGCTGAGACGACGTGTTATTTTCCCACGTTATAGATGGACATTATCGTTCTTAGTTCAATTGGTCAGTCAACTTCTCAGGGCGCATCTTGACGTCCTCGAGGTTCTTGACCGTTTAGTCTAGCCTCTTGAAAATTTAGGACTTTGACATGAACAGAGAAGAAGAAATTAAATCTTGCTCTAAAAGTATTTTGCTCTCAGATTTTTGAAATTTTTATTCTCTTTATTTTGCCGTGTACAAAATCTCTTTGGAAAGTATCCTGCTATTCAATGACAAAAATAGCCTACCCAGGGCTATGATGCCTTAGTCCACTTCAAAGTACTCTGTGGGGACCTCAAACTCTCACCCCAGTGTCACTCACACTTTTATAACAGTCTGCATACTTCTCTTCCAGGATCTCTATCAGCTACCTCATTACATTCTCCTTAATCTCGTCCACGGTCTGAAATCTACCTCTCTCTCATAACAAGAAGTCGGAAATTGCTGGGAGCTATATCTGGACTGTGGTGGGTACTGACTGACCTAGGTCATACAATGTTTTGACAGATAAAAAAACTAAACAAGATCTGAAGAATAGGTAGCCTCAGTCATGGTGAATAAAATGGTCTGACAGTTGACAAACCTATTCAATTTCCTCTAACTGCCAACTGAGTAACCCTGTTGGAGAGTGTCTGTTCATGCATGTGAAGTAAGGTCCATTCTAATTGGTTGCCAAGTTACAACAAGACTGTACATCTGGTTCTTGAAATAATGGTAGGATACTTTTTGGACAAATCTCATATAGAACTCCCGTTATATTTAACATGATATATGTTAGAAAATATATATGTATATATATATATAATGATTATGAATTGTTATATCATATAGGAACTCATTTATTTGCTTATTTTATTTTTATGTTGTCTAGGGCGAGTGATAAATTAACCGTGTAATGACGGGAGATTATTTCAAATAACATTTTCTGTATAATATGCTACAATTTATTATCATTTTGTCAGATCATATATATCCGTTTCTTAATACACACACAAACACATTTATATGTATGTATATATATGTATGCGTATATATATATATATATATATATATATATATATATATATATATATATATATATGTATATATATATATATATATATATAAGCTTAATTGCTAACGATCTTACTATGTAAACGGAAACTCACTTGTTTCAGCATTCATCCATCCATATAACAAGGTGTACGCCCCGCAATTGAATCGCCTAAACTTCCCTACCCTTCCCCCTTCCTGCCAAAATTCTTTTGTTCAAGCATCTATCCATCCACCCATATTTTCGCTAAGTGAGTTGTCCAAATCACTAAGAACATTCTACAAAGAAAAAGAAAAATGATTAAAACAAAGGGAAATGAAAGAACGATTTCCACGTCTGTTAGCAAAAGGCGTTCAGAAGGCTGATATGTGTTAGACAGAAATTATAAGTTTAATTTATCTTGAGAGGAACATCAGTTGCTTACCCTGGCATGGTCTTGGGGAGATTGAAAAAAAAAAATGATGCTGGTCCACCATGGCTCCCCAGCAGTATCAATCCAACACTACCTCCTCACAAATTACGATGATGTTATAATTTGGTTGTGTTGTAAGCTTGGATTATCAAAAGCCTCAAAACCTCTGCTACCAGGAAATATGTATATATTTTTATATATATATATATATATACACACACACATATATATATATATATATATATATATATATATATATACACACTCCTGTTGAAGCGGAATTCTGTCCAAAGACGGAAACTCAACATCCGCACTCGTGTATTTTCATCCTGGAAGAGTCAAGAATCTAAACAAATATGCGGATGTTGAATTTCCATCTTCAGACAGAATTCCGCTTCAACAAGTAAAAATTAAGTAGTGCAAAAATTGCTAAATTAGTGCAAAAGTGCTGAAACATTTTGGCAGCTTTTTTCACCAATTTTAGGATTTTTGGTGGTTTCTGGCTATTTGTAGTTGTATAGCATTTCTAGTGTTTTTTGGTTGTCAATTTTTTTGATTTGGTTGCACTGAATTTCAGTTTTGGGAAATTTTTCTTGCTAACACGCATGCATGAGATGTAACTTGTACATCGATGGTCTGACTGTCAGGCTTATCCTTCATTTCCTTAGGTTCAAATTTGCTCTTCATTTTCAAGTATAAAAAGAACAAATCAAAAGTTACATATTATCAACATCTTTTATTTGAAACAGACAAGGCTCACCTTTTTAGAAACCATCAAACAAATCTGTCAAAATTGGTTTCTTCAGTTTTCAAGTTGGTCCGCCTGGCTATGTATTCGATATATGTAGAACACGTACAGCAGTACCAAAAAGAGCTAGAAGGCTAAATATTTTCAAGATCTAATCTTTATAATGTCTTTAAAAAAAATATCTTTTTGTTTTTTGAAAATCCCTCCCCCCAAATAGTGTTTTAGTTGGGTTCAGTTTGATCCCCAGTTTGTGCCAGCATTTGCGTACGTTTTTGTTTTGTTTTTTTGTTTTTTTTGAAAAATTCAGACTTTATCAGTGATCACTGACCTACAAAAGGTGAGAGAAGTGACTTAATCATCGATCATCTCTTCTCCAAATTTTTTAATTGATCACCCCTAACACAGAATGCTACCAGAGAGATGTTGGTCACATGACTGTTTCTGTTGGGTGATTAACCAGACCTGTCTTTTTCTTTCTTTTGCCTCCTTGGGAGAAGAAAAGGCAAAATGTATTGAACTCATTATTATTTTCTTTTTACTACTATTCACCTTCATCTTAATTTTTGTTGCTTTTTGTAGCAACTAAAGTCAGGCTGAGTTGAGTAAATAAATTAACGGCCCAGATCAGAATAAAAGTTAAGTTCCTGGTGAGAATTGAACTCTCTATTCTGATACTTATTTACTACTGAAGGATGCTCAGCCTGAGTTTAGTTTTGATAAAAAGCAACAACAATCAAGATGAAAGTAAATAGTTGCAAAAAATTAATGATAATGATTTATATTTTAACTGATGAAATAATTTTTTTTAAATTTCAACCTACTTGGACGGTTCATAGGCATAAAAGGAAACTAAAGGTGTTCAAATTAATTATTTTTGTGGATTGGTTTCAATGGGAAATTGGAGCTTTGTCAACGACTGCGAATGTCCTTAAGAACTGACTGTACTGCAGATTGTTTAAGGATCTACACTATCCGTTACTCCTGTCTTTGACATACCTGGGTATTGCAACACCCCGTTGTTGCTTTTTATTGCAACTAAACTCAGTCTGGGTACCTTCCAGCAGTGAATAAATAAGTTAAAGGTACGGATTGGAATAATGAATAGGTTCCAAGTATGAATCAAACTCACAACTCTCTATACAGGAAGGTGGTTTGTCATAGCAGGACCGTTCTTGCTACTGAACTACTGGAACTCAGTGGTAAGAAGCAGTCCAAACCAAACTCCTAATTAAACTCATCCTCTTCTGTGATCTCTTCTACTCCATTTGTTATTAAATAGTAGTTCAGTTCAGTCCGATTTTATTTTATTTTTATTTATTTTATTGGATAAAATATTGTGAATCATTATTATTCGGTTTTTGCTATTTATTTTCATCTTAATTGTTGTTACTTTTTATTGCATAGAGAGTCTCGCATACGATTCTCACCTGGAATTTATTCTTTATTCCAATCTGTGCTATTAATTTATTCATATTGTTAAAAGAATAGATTTCAGTAGTCAGCATATACAATAAGAAAACCTTATTTCTAAAAATCTGATCCCTAGTTCTGAGGCCATCATTTGCTGACCTTTATAGAAGCTAGAAAAATTCCAATAATTTTTCATGTTAATTTTTTTTAATTTTTCATTCCTAGTTTTCTTTACGTATTTTTAAGATACTCAAAAGACAGGAATAAACTAAACACTTGAGAAATGGGTTGATTAATGCCTTTTTGCTCTTGACGTAAAGTGAATTAAAATTAGATCCACGGAAGAAGATGCAATTGATAATAGAATATAAGGAAATTTAGTCATGGACGAATGAGATTTCGTAATAAAGATAGGAGAGTGAACGGGACTGAAATAGTTCGAGCAACATTGACCTAGCATCAACATCTTTCCTCTCAAGTCTTGTAATACAGACTTATTTCTGTGTAGGTTTCATATTACAATGATGTCATTTCAGTTTTAAAAGCCTGGAAAATCTCATTAATCACCACTACACACAAAAGACAGGTTTAATCACTGTTGTTGGCTTTAGGTTATTTATGTGTTCCAATGTTCATATGTATCTATCTATGCGGGCTTTGCATAGACCTTACAGTTTGTAGTAAAGACTTGTAATCTGGCTCACACACACATTCCTCTCAAAGAGTAAGGAAGATGTTTTTGTTTTTGTTTTTTTTTAATTTCCCCTCCAAAATAGGTTTACAGTGGGAGGGTTCAATATGCAACATAATTTTATGCTAAATTGGTCACTAATTTGTTCCCACTTGTTTTTGAGAATTCCTCCTTTTTTTAGTGATCGCAGTCCAACAAAAAGCGAGGTAAGTAAACATATTCATGGTGTGGGAGTTGGATTTTCAGATTGATGAATAACTAAGTTAGATTGTCTCTGAGGGGAAGCTTGCAGTTTCTATACAGTGCTAAGGAGTTGTATTTTGAATCAAAGGGATGAGCTTAAGATTTGAGGTCAAAAAGATTCTTGTTATAAGCATCTCAAGATACTATCCCCAATTAAGTAGGACTGGTGTCGCTGACTGATTCAGGAAATGTTAATAGCTGTGTGTGTGAGTTAATTGAAGCTGGGTGATGGAGAATCGAGGTCAAAAAGATTCATGTCCTCAAGTAGGACTTGAGATATTATATGAGATGCTGAAGTCGGAGATGTTAATGACTGTGTATGCGTTAATTGAAGCTGGGTGCATTGATTTAAGGCCAGAAAAATTCATGTCCTTGATTGGGGATACTGTCTTGAGATGCTTAGGTGTGAGTTGGTCAGCAGCATCTTACTTCAATTATGTAAGTATGTGAAAGCTGTGAAATAAAGGGACCAATTTTATCATGGTATAATGGTTGGTAAGCTATTTTTTAATCTAAAAAGCATTACAGCTTTGAACACTGAACATATCAAAAATTTTATTTTCAAATTATTTTCGTGTCACTTCAGTCACCTATTTCCCAATATCTGTTAATGTAATTTTCTTCAGTATTTTCTCTGTTTTACATACACCTATACAACATGTTAATTTTTCTTGTTGGGATCATCAGTCGTTTACCATGTAACCGTTTCTGGGATTTTAAAACAAAACAGTCATAATAACATGACCCCCCTCCCCAGCAATGTTCATCAAACTCCACCTCCCTTTTAGTTATGATTTCAATATGTAGCTTATGTCACACTACTTATAGTTTGTTATTTAATATAGGGTATTATCATAATGTATTGTATATGGATGGTATTTTATACTACACATCATTCAATTTCTTTGAAAGACACAGCTTACTTAAATATGTTATTAAAAAAAAAATACATGTAAGTGAATGTGTGTGTTTATCTATGTATATAGTGAATAAGGTTAGATGTTTTTTGTGGTTGAGGTCAATAAGGTTTGGCGGTTGGTCTAATATTGTGTATTGGTAATTTGTGTTGTTTGATAATGAATCTTACTAATAGTGGACAAATGATAAAAGAGCCCAGTCTTTGGACAATGGTGTTGCTTTAGTAAATGACAGCTGATTCGATGCATTTCTTTTTGTGTTGGTGCTGTTAAAGCAAGGGGTCAATTCAGCATAAACTTACATTGTAAATTGACACTCCCTACTAAGAACTTTTTTTCTTGGAGGAGGGGTCAAAAAACAAAAAAAAAATTTTTTCTCAACATAGTAAATGTTGAAATTTTCAGCCATCCAGCTCCATTGGTGCAAATTGTATGCACGGTACGTACAGCCAGACCTGCTTGAAAACTGAAGGAACTTATGTTGACAGTTTCTAATAACCAACGAAATAAGAAAAAGTCTATAACATGATGTGGATAGGATCACAGACCAGAATACAAAGGGGTGAAAAGTGTAATATGAAGACGGACGGTGAATGTTTGGTCGGCCAAACTGATCCCCAGATACCTGATTGCACTCCCCACCCCTGCTCTTATTAGGACCCTAAATCTTGCTGATTAATTTTCCTCCCTAAAAGATTTGTCAAATACTGGAAAATTAGTGACTGAAGTGACACAAAAAATCTTTAGGAATAGTTTTTTTTAATGTGTTTAGAGTTTAAAGCTATAAAGCTTTTTAGACTATATCTATAAAATATATATGTACACACACACATAAATTGAACTAAATCATACACACCAAGATCCTAAAATTAAACAATAAAAAAGTTATAAGATGACACATTGAAATAACACTGATCCGATTAAAAGTGACTTGCGTGGCAGATGGTCGTGACCACTTTGGGACAATAGATTTCCCATAAAAAGACAACTATTAAACAATGCAAGGGGGAGAACTTGGTTAAATCAATTGTATTTATGAATGCAATTAATTTAACTAAGTTTAACTGTAACTGCCTAATTTCAGTGAATTCAGAATTTTGTGTCAGAAGACTTTAGTTCAATTTCTCTTCATAAACAAAAGAATTTTCTTGCTCCTGTCAATAATAAATTGTGTCAGTGGCCATGGTTCCCTAACTTTCCCCTCGTCTCATTCCATCCCCATCTCCGCTTATTGGATTATGACAGATTTTTCACACACACCCCCCCCCATTCATTCTGTCTCATCCAAAAGAAATTAAGCATCTGAGTGTTGGTACGGAATGTCTTCATGAGTTTAGGAGGATGATATTGTTACAAAAATCGTGCAATCTATCAGATTCCATCCTCCTTTGGATTTGAGGTGTGCTGTGTATTGCTTATCAGATATCGTATGTATTAATATTCCCTGCTTATACCCTTCGTTAATAAGACCCACTTCCGGCTTGCCAGGCCAGTTGAAGCTTCATTCAGCTTACAACACCTGATATACCACTCATCAAGGGACTGACCAGGTTCAAAGTTACTTAACTTCCGTGATCTCATGAGAACCAGTGTATCCAAAGTGATTTGGCTATAACCAGTTAACCTTGGTTCCTCAATCCTTATCGTTTTGCAGAGTGCATAGTGGAGAGGTATTGAGTACCATTTTTAAAGTCTATGGTATGACACTTGGGGGTATTGAACCATGTCCTACCAAATCGAGAGCGAGCACTCTACCTCTGGGCCACAGTGATTGGTACCAAAAGACTTATGACTTGTTAAATCTCAGACATGCCATTGTATGTTTTGGTTTGATATTTTCAAGTATATTCATGAAAAAAACACAATCATTGATTTTTTATGTTCGAAAGGTGTGAGAAATCAATTTTCAGTTTGTGTCTTATTATTAAAACAAATTTAGAATCCAATGTTGAACTGACAAACATGAGGTTTTCAGTCACAAAAATGTATCCACCAGCCATACTCATGGGGTTAGTTCCTACTAATTCGTTTTTTTTCTTTTCGGGAGACAAGGTATGCAAGGGGCCAGTGGGCTGGGGGGGGGGGCAAAGGGCTTAGGTCTCTTTCATTTTTCGTAGTCGGTGAGTGCAGAAATCTTGTGTAGTGCAAATTCCTTTTCAGTCTCGAAAGTCTGTGCGCACATTTGGATTTCAACAAGATGAATCAATATTTTGTCAATAACAACTCAGTAAGCTATCCACAGATTTTGGAATATCTTGTGCACACATCAGTGTCCTTTGTGCGCTGGTTGCAAAACATTTGTTGTCAATCGTCATCAATTTTTGACTGGTTTTTCTTTCCTCCGAAATTTTTGATCTGCTTTTCATCTGTACTTTTTTTTACTCACTGCCGTAGACTGATGGTGTGAGTTAGTTGTGATAAGAAATTACGAGTCGAAAATTAATAATGGCTCCAAAAGCCGAGTTGGAAAAATTTGTCTCTATATAAGGTGCATTCCTGTTCAGTTTCTCGGTATCTCCAACCCTCAACTCAACCCCCCCAACACATACACCCTGACTTCCGAACCAGCTTTCTAGCGGAGCTCAAACTCCCCTCTCCCCACCTCCCCTCTTAAAAAAAACAACCACCCGATGTCCCTACCCCCATCCCTGTCAGTCTGTCTATTTTTAGCCCGGTGGTTTCAAAATAACTCCTATCAATGTGGGGGCGTACGCGAAAGTATGTGAGATTTGATAAGTTGAAGACGTACCTGCCTAGCTATGAAGTAGGTAGGTAGACATAAGTTATAATTTTATGTATATGGTTTTTGTTTTCATTACTTTTCTTGTTTGTTTTATTGCTCCCCCCCCCCCAGTATAATTGGTGAATAGGTTGGAAAAAAAAATGGGTTCATATCAACTGCATGCTGGTAAGGCCTCCGAGCGAAATTTTGATAAGGGGGTGCGAAGCTGTTTTTCTCCCCTTTCCCAAACTCACACACATCCTCATCTTTCAGTCGGGTGGCCATCTCCAAAGTTTCGAAAAGGAGAACACTCTAGCCCACGGCTCCCATACTGGGGTCCATAGACCCCTGGGTGTCTTCAAGGGAGAGGGGGTATTTCCGAATTTCCAAAAAGGAGGATATTTCAGACTGAAAAGAGGGACTCTCATTGATTGGCTCTTTTGGATGAATTGTTAATGACGAGTTGCAAATAAATAAAAGTTTTGCGTAAGTAACAAACGATGACTTTTAAATATACAAGAATAGTTGCTTTGTCAAATATCACATCACTTTAGTGAATGAATGTTATTTTGAAGTAACTTTTGTAAAATTCCATGAAAAAAGTTTTCAAACGAAATTGGCCTTCGATAGATTGACTAACCCTCTCTCACATGCTCACAACATCACTCTACTCTTTGGCTCATCAGTAGTATTGAGGACGGCAACAACATGTAATAGAGGTACATTAACAGTCAACAAACATCAACATATTTTCGGTCAAGCTCCTTTTATTAAGGTTTAAGGCGTGAATGCTGTCAGACACAAAGTAAGGGACTAATTCAACCTAAGATGACAGCGCTAAACCTGACTTTATTTCCATGTGTAACAATAATGACCAGACCAAAAGCCAATGACGTTATACATGGATAACAGTGACTCAGTGACGTATGCAAAAACTGATGGAAAATACACTTCCGCTACTAAAGCCCAACTCAGGTCGACTTGATTTGCTACAGTTTGCAAATCCCATTTGCAGGAACTACTAATTGGAATGGGATACATAATTTTGGAATAATATTGTATGGAGAAATTAAATCTGTGTTGTTTACTTTTTAGATTTTAATGAAGCAACTGAGTTTGCTGCAAATGCAGCCAAGATTGTATTATACTTAGTTACTGCGGACTTTCACTGTTTCAAGAATAACTGAGGTGATTAAAAAGAGTTTTCTAGTGTGACCCCCCAAAATGAGGACGAATTAATGTCAGCTGTGACCTTGTGTCTGATAGAGGACAGAATGCTGAAAAGCCAGACGTCTGGCCACCCTCTTCTTTTAGCCATTCTGTTTTCATCGGCGATGACTCATCTAGTATGCCATAGTGTATTCCTCCACCAGTAAATGATAGTTAACTTATTCCAATAATAGACATCATATTGACTTACAAGTTTCGATAATCAGCTCTCAGAAACTCTCTTGCGACACATACTACCCTCGTGGGTAGGCAAATAAATACTGCCGGCGGTAGAGTAGCAGGTTACTCTTGCAGACTATTGTCAGTAAGTTTCCAACTCACTTGGCCCTCAACTGTTGTTGCCTTGTGCCAGACTAAATCAGCATTAAAGTTATTCAGTAACGAATGCTCGCTCAGATAGTGTAATGGGTAGCACATCTGCCTCAGATGCAGAAGGTCTTGCATTAAATTCTTGGTATTAGCAAAGTGTGTGGAAAACTCCTTAAGACAAATTTCCCAGCTAATTGAGTACTATCTAAGCTGCATGATTAGGGTAGAGGTATGGTAGAGGTAGACTTGCATCCGGCAAACAGGGTGGTTGTCAAACTTGCAGGTATGATGTCCAGACTAGAGACTTGCAAGGATCACTAAGCTGACACAAGCAACAGAAACTGGAACTTTGTTACTGGCCATCATACTTCATTGGGGTTTGTCTCTGAAGAGATAGATCCTTTGTTTTATTTACTCAGTAATGAATTTCATATTTCAGACAAAAAATGAAGACTTATTCAGGATTATCACCACCACCACCACCATCATCATCATCATCATCATCATCATCTGTCTGTTAGCATCCGTCGTAGAACATAGACCTTCTTCAAGATTCACCAGACCTCTCTATCATGGGCATTGCAGAGCCAGTACTTCCTTGATTTATCTAACTCATCACGCCATATCATTTTCTGTCGGCCACTGTTTTGTATATGATCTCTGGTGATCCATGTTGTGGGTCGTGATGTCCCGCAGTTGTCAGACATTCTTGCAACATGTCCAGTCCCTTGCCATTTGAGTTTTCTATTTGTTTCTACAATATCTCGGAATCTTGTCTTTTCTCCAATATACTGTGTTGTCTCATAATCCCTCCATGTGAGGTTGAGCATGATTCTCTCTTGTGCATGTTGTATGGTTCTCAGTTTGAGGCTCAATCTTTTGGCTAGGTTCCATGTTAGCGCAACCAAATTTACCCATGGCACATATTTTGCTGTCAGATTTTGCAAAAAAAGAAGGTCCTTTTGCATGGAGGTCAGTATATACACAGAACTACAAAAAAAATCAATCTTACAATTTTTTTTTTCATCCGATATTTCCTAGAAAAAATCTGAGGGTGTGAATTTCTCTTTCTCTCTGTTTTGATGTCTGTTTAGCATTTTTGAAACTGTAGCCAAAACTATTCTCGAATCAGTCCGAACAGCTATGTATGTGGGTATCACGCGTAAAGGCCACGCAGATAGAGCTAGAGTGTTGAAAATATGCTTGAATAATACCTCTTTATTATGTTTACAAAAAATGCTTTTTGTTTTCTCTTTCAATCTCCTTTCTATATAAGTTTTTAGAAGGGGATTTCATTTTGCAATGTAAGTTCATGCTAAATTGGACCTTAGTTTGTGCTTGCATTTTTCTTTGAAAATCCAGATTTCTTGGTGATTACTGCCCAACAAAAGGTGGGTAAGTAAGTTACTCATTGATAACCCCTTCTTCCAATGTTTTAATTGATCATCCCCACACAGCATGCTGTCAAAAGATGTTTGACATGTGACAGTTTCTATTGAGTGACCAACCAGACCTATTTTTCCAAGGAATCAAACCCTAACCTTACAATGATACATGTTTCTCCTGGGAGCAAAAACCTTAACCTTACCCCTAACCCTAATCCCGACCCAAATGCAACAATAAAACCTGGACACTATTCAAATCCAATGGTCCTCTTTGTCAGGTGAACTATTTATGCCAAAAGTGAGCGCAAAAATTCTCAGTTTTGAGAAAAATTAATTTTTAAGGTTTAGGGGAAAGGCACAAAACTTGTCCGTGGATACACGCCGATCTGCAGGAGGCTCCTTGGGAATATGGCGACCCATCTAGGGGAAACTGGTACATTGTAAACAACTGATGATCCCTACAAAAGAAAATTCATACTGTGTATCATAATAATAAAATATATACAAAATAGGAGAAAATTACATAAATTACGTGAAAAGATATCCGGAAATAAATGACAGAAGTGACACAAAAAAAAATCTTTTTGAATTTTTCTATATTCAGCATTTAAAGCTGTTAAGTTTTCTAGACTATTTATATATGTGTGTGTGTATGTGTACCACTGATGTACCAAGCATATAAGTACCTATTTGCAGTGATCCGACAAGGGAAAAATCACCAACTGTTGACAAGACATTGGGCAGTGAAGACTTATCGATGCAAAGTGTTGATCTTGTGTGGTGGAGAGAGAAGTGACTGATTGGCAGCAGTCACAGCAGACTTTTACTCAACCTCCTTTATTTACATTCTCATTGGGGGGAGTGCATTATTTAAGGCATATATATTATGAATATAGAAAAGAAAGATGTAAGTGTGTTTGTCTGTCACACTTGGGTGCAGTCCAACCAAATTTGGCATGCCTACTCAATGAACCTGGGGGTAGGTTTTAAAACAAGACATCTAAGTGGTCAAAAGTGAAGGGAAACTTTTCCCAACGTTTGAAGGGGTGAATTGGAGGGGGACTTTCCCAGCATGTAAAGGGTGATAGGTGAAGAAGTCTTTTCCCTAAATTGAATTAAAAAGTTTTGAAAAAGAAAGCATCTTTAAATGTTTTTTGGGGGTCTCTATTTATAAAGTGAATATAAATCAAAAGTGGACTCTTACTTTCCATTATATAGATATATTCATGTAGCGATGCACTTACCATTGTGCTACACAGCCTGCTGGTAATGCATTGAAAGAGACGAAAAAGACGGAGAATAAACAAGACGAGAATCTTGGTTGAAAGCAGTTATTTGGCCTTTATATATTTACAGATATATATATATATATATATAGATATATATATATATATATATATATATATATATATACCAGAATACAAATCAGTAATTCAATATCCAATGTGGAGTGGGTTTATTTCATAAAGTGTTGGATACATTCAACATTAAGTTGAGTAGAGCTCTAAATATGTTGAAATAATGGATTTGCTACACAAACATGTTTATGTGTCTACCCTGTTTGGGATTCTTCAGATGAAAATTCGCCTGAAGAATCTCAATATATATATATATATATATATATATATATATATATATATATATATATATATATAAAGTAAACAGTGGGAAGTTCCATCAAACCCTTCTAGCACGTCATACGATACTCACTCACAGGTATATGATAGTCAACCTATCTTATTAATGGACTCCCTTGACCATCCAGCACCTCCTCTCAAAGGCCCTGGCAGTAGTGCCCCCACCAAGTTTTCATCAGATGATGAGCCTGGGGTCAGACATAATTTCAGGGCTAAAACATCTTTACTAATAATTAAACAAGCAAAGTTAAAAGCCGATGTTTAAAATGCTGACTTTCAAAGCACTTGAGCCTGCCCCACTTAGGGAGTTTGGTGCAACACAATCTTCCAATCCCCTTCTCTTTGGTCTTGTACAATCATGAGCTAGGGTTGGCAAATATTAAATTTGGACCATTAAGATAATTATATAAAAAGTTGCTGCTCATGTCCGATTAGAAGCCAGATTAACAGGGGGTGGGGCACAACTTAATTGGAATTTAGGGTGTGAAATTTCCACACCCGCTCACTCTCAATTTTAAGAAAAAAATAATTAATGAAAAAGAAATAAGAGAATTCATGGAAGAAAAAGTGAAGTAAATACATAAATTATTGTAATTGCTCAGAGTAAATTAAATTGGTAAATGGTTTTGCCTTGCCTCGTAAATTTTCAACAGATCGCATGTCTACCTGGGTGGCTAGTTTAATTTAGATATCTTTTTCTAATTTTTTTCATATGTGGAAATCACTTCCAAATTCCAAAAAATTAAAAACATCAAAATCGGTAACATTAAACTTCCATATTCGAAAATTAAAACAAAACAAAACAAAAAAAAAATACAAAACATTGAAATAATATTACTGGACTGGTAAATCCAGAAAATACACATAAAGAAATGTCTGAACAGGCAACCCTGATGTCTACGAGACGGGACCACCCTCGCTAAGTTATACCCGATTTTTTAAATTGGCAGTCTCGCTCAACTTAGAAAGATTGCCAGTCCACCCTATCTAATTACTCCTCTTGGCCTTGTCCCAGACTAAGAGGAGCCCCCTAAAAATATATAAATGATCAAGTTATCTCCCTTCTCTTGCAATTTATGCGAAGACCAACACCTCTTATAAGATATTTCTTGCATCTTATATAATATTCAACTGTCAAATCACTTTATATGAATTCTCGTTTATGACCTTGTCAATCAGGTATTTTAAACAAATGATACTGTATTATTTTTTTTTAAAGAAATTGTAGTCGGGATTATTCGCTTATTACTTACATATACTCACGGATGTGTAAGTGTGTTCGTCTCTCCAGCCACCGCCCTTTTTTCTTCGTTGTTGGGTATTCGCTAAAACGGAATGAATTGGACTTCTACCAAATAAAGAATAAAGATCTTTTCCTTATCTTCATTACTAACATACATTCATTGATACTTTTAATTCATCTTGGGTACTCGGATCGTAAAAAAATGACGGCATATATATATATATATATATATATATATATATATATATATATATATATATATATATATATATATATAACTGAAATTCCAAGAAGACACTGAAAGGTTTTTGACTAATTCATTTCATTTTTTCTGTTGGTGTGTCTGCGTAAGTCAATATATATTTCTCAAAAAATCCCAATACATCGTCATTAAGTTTAGAAGCACTATTTCTCGTACATATTCCGTTACTTCAAATTCGGAGTGTTACAGACAAAAAATAAATATAAAAATACACGTGGCGTTTTAATATATAAGATTCACCATTGGTTTAATATGACACAAGGCCACGTATGTAACCCTACATAATACCCGGTGAGGACTGAACTCACTTTCTATTTATCTGCGAGACTGCTAAGTACCCTGTTATAATAGGCACCCATTGATATTTTATTTGCTATGCTTAGGTTAGAATGGCACAAGGCCATGAATATAGGGCACCATATGAGGATCGAACTCAAATAGTCTGCGAGGTCTGCTTGATTACCAATGCTCTACGGTTAGGCACCCAAAGCTATTGCCAAAAATTGCATTAGATTTCGGATTACGGTGTACAATGTATGGAAGGTGGTAATTGTCAAGTTTCACACCCGCCCACACTCGATGGTAAAAACAGCACACAAACTTAAACAATATACCGATTTAAATTATCCAGATCAATAAAAATATTATTTTAGCACGAAGTATTGACTTTTTTTTCATGGATTCTCTTATTTCTTTTTTAATTGTGCGCCGTTTTTTACGTCGAGTGTGAAACTTTACAATCGGGACCACCTTCCATACATGAAGCTGATTTCGCTACCGAACTGAAAAGTCATTGATTTATTTAATATCAGGAAGACACTTCTTTTATTTTATTTACCAACATGATCTACATTTTATTGGATAGGAAATGATAGCTGTCTGTGGATGACACAATAATACATACATACATACACACACACACACACACACAT
>OY735235.1:5144074-5179074 GCA_963457665.1 Thysanoteuthis rhombus | reverse complement strand
TATCTATCTATCTACATCTATCTATCTATCTATCTATCTATCTATCTATCTCAGTCTGTCCATATCTATCTATCTATCTATCTATCTCAATCCATCCATATCTATTTATCAATCAATAACATAATATTCTACAAGAAGGGCAAATCATTAATCAAAGACCATGTCACAGCAGTGAATTTCAAATGTGTTTTCAAATCCTGATTCACTTCCTGCGTCTACCCAAAACATTGGATATTAAATCATCTGGGGTTTCGTGTCCTCATTTTTCTTGTCTAAAAATTTTGAATGATACACTCTCCAACCCTCATCCCCAGTGAATTCAATGAATTCAAAAAAAAGAATGTTTAAATATCTAAATTTTCCACCCTCTAGCTCTATTGGTTCAGCCTGAATATGCGTTACATACACACATTTATACATAGTTAGCCAGCCAACCAGATAAACCAGCTTAAAATCTGAAGAAATCTATGATGACAGTCTTTTTTTTATGGTGTCTTATGAAAATCTATTTCTATGAAAGCCTTAAATGCAAATAAGTATGTATATGTGGTTGGGTGTGTTTTGTGTCCTTATCCTGTAACAATCTTAAAGTTAGAAGTATAATTGGCGGATTGGTCCATGTGAAATAGAATGACAGAACCAATGAAACAATTGAAGGGTTGTGAAATGCCATAACCGGTTGTCATAACAACAATGAATACGTCACAGAAACGTTGATGGTTTGAAACCAAAATAAGCGAAAAAAAGAGTGCGTGAATGACTAAAGGAAATGCTTAATGTTTGTTCAATGTTAGACTTGAGATTTAAGACTTTATGTCCGATCACCCTTTTAAAACGGATCCAGTCGAGTGGAGACTTGAAAAAAAAAATCAAAATTAGGAAAGTTGAATTATTAAAAGTAAGTTACTGAATAATATAGCTTCAGGCACTTCAGTACCATCAGGACTTGATTTGCCTATATGCAAACTATAGTGTAAGGTCCAAGATATTGAGCTGGCCCACAAATAAATAACAAACATAAAACCTTGATCTTTTTTCCTAAGGTAATAGTGATAATCATAAATGATACAATAATCTTATACGTATATTTTGTGAATAAAAATACTATCTTATAAGCTAAATATCCATTTTTAGTTTTATAAGTATTTTTTAGGTTATATTAAAAGCCTTATTTGTAGAATATCTCATATTACTATCTTTAAAATTTATTGCATTTTTTCTACATTTTTTACATCTTCTGGTCAGGAAATTTTGAGATTTTGAGGAGGATTTTGTCCTCTCTCTATTACCTTTAAAAAAAGTCTGTATTAATTCAACGATTTCTCAAATATTAACAATCAGAAATTTGAATTTATTAAATACTATGTCTTCATTTTCTTGAAAAATCTGTAATATATATATGTATATATATATAACACTCAATTGAAATGACATGAAAAGTGAGTCACGTCTGTTGTTATACTTACTGATCCCTCATCATCAGATACATTTTTCGGGTAGCCTATGTAAGTAAGCCCTGTTTCAAAAAATGAATGATATGTAGTATAAAAAAATATCAATATACAATACACATAATACCTTATATAAAATGACAAACTACATGAATGACATAAACTATACAGTTAGAAAGGGTGGTGGTGTTTGATCAACACTGTGGAGATGCCATCTTAATATAACTGTATTGTTTTTAAAATCCCCAAAACTGTCACATTGCAAACAACTGCTGATCCCAACAAGAGAAAATTTATACATTGTACCATTATAACAGAGTATATGTGAGACAGGGAAGAAAAACATATAGAAAATCACATGAATTGCATTGACAGATATTGGGAAATAGGTGACTGAAATGGCAAAAAAAAATTCTGAAAATGTTTTTTAATGTTTAGTGTTTAAAGCTGTAAAGCTTTCTAGACTATATATATATATACATATATATATATATATATATATATATATATATATATATATATATATATATATGATAAATAGTAGAATGTGGATTTGCTACACAAACTAGCACATGTTTCTGCTCTCTCCGGGCCTCATCAGGCAAATCAGATTCGCCAGATGAGACCCGAAGAGGGCAGAAACATGAGTTAGTTTGTGTAGTGAATCTACAATATACTATTGATTTCCAGCTCTACTCTAAAACAACTTAACTTCATGAGTAAAATGTTGTATGTATCAAGCATTCTATGAAATGAATCTATTACATATCAGAAGTTGCTTTTATTATTATCAATATATTACCATATTATGTTATACTGCTAGCCTGATCTGTACCACATGTACTATGTATATACATATATGTATATATACTGATGGGCCTCAAAATTATAGGTGGCATAGGACTCATTGTGGTCTTAGTACTGGTCTGATTATTTGGGTATATGGTAATAATGATGATGATGATGATGGTGGTGGTGGTGGTGATGATGATGATGATGGTGGTGGTGGTGGTGGTGGTGATGATGGTGGTGTTGATGATGATGATGGTGGTGGTGGTGATGATGGTGGTGGTTGTGGTGATGATGATGTGGTGGTGGTGGTGGTGATGATGGTGGTGTTGATGATGATAGTGGTGATAATGATGATGGTGGTGGTGTTGATGATGATGATAGTGGTGATAATGATGATGGTGGTGGTGGTGATGATGATGATGATAGTGGTGATGATGATGGTGGTGGTGGTGGTGGTGATGATGGTGGTGTTGATGATGATGATAGTGGTGATGATGATGGTGATGGTGGTGGTGGTGATGGTGATGATGGTGGTGGTGATGATGATGATGATGATGGTGGTGGTGATGATGGTGGTGATGATGATGATGATGATGATGATGTGAATAAGATGAAAAGAATGCGTCAGTTGATTTCATTGTTTCAGCAATCCACAATGAAGTGAAAAGAAAGTTAAACGCTTGATAAGCAGACGTGTAGTGTTACTGGAGATTATTAAGCACCATCCCCGCAGATAAGTACTTTGACCTTGTAGGAGAACTGAAAAAAAAAAAGAAATGATAAAACTCAAAAGGTGGTAAGTAGTACCAATAATAGTCGGAGCCCCGGTAATAGTTCTGAAGAGCCTAACATAGAGGCTGGAAATAACCGACTGAAGAAACACAGAACCATAGTTCTATGTCCCAACCACAAGGTATCACCATAATTTCATGTCTGTTCATGTAATATCTCCAATACTTCTCTATGACTTTCTCTGACATTTTGTGAAAAGGTGGACAATTGGCTTCAGAAAAACTGATTAAATTTTAAAGGGATCCTTCCTCAATTACCTCCCTTGTGTCGCAGTGAAATGTCAAAACCATATAATATCGCTGATTTTTTCTCATCATCCAGAAGTTCTCAATGAATTTCAATGATATTTGGTGGAAGAGTGGAAAACGAGCTATGAGAGATCTGGTTAGATTTTTTTGGAGCGGATCCATGCACAATTAACTCCCCTTACGTTGTAATTATATGTCTGAATTACATAATATTGCCAAAGTCTCATTTCGTCCTCTCACTATCCCTGAAAGTATTGAATAGATTCTAATGAATTTTATTTGAATGGTGGTCAATTAGGTAAGAAAGAAATTTAGGGGCGGATCCAGGGATGTTTTTTGAGAAATCTTTCGTTTTTTTTTTTTTTCAATTATATTTACATATACGTTCATTACTGCCCAAACAATATCTCCAAAAGTTATCAATGAATTTCAAAGACATTTTGTAAAAGGGTTGACAATAGGCTACAGGAGAAATGATTAAATTTTGAAGTGGATTCACGGAAAGTTATCTCACTTGCATCGTAGTTATATGTCCAAACCATCGACAAAATGTCATGCTTGTTTATCCATTATCTCCAAAAGTTCTGAAGGAATCTCAATGATATTTTGTGAAAGTGTGGACAATATTCTATGAGAAAGATGATTAAAATTTAGAGTGGATCCATGCAATATTGCCTCCCCTGTATCGTAGTTATATGTTCAAACCACAGGATATTGCCAAATTTTCATGCTTCTTCACCCAATATCATCAAAAGTTTCGGATGGATTTCAATGATATTTTGTGGGAGTGTGAACAATAGGCTATGGGAGAAATAATTAAAATTTGGAGTTGATCCCTGCACAATTATCTCCCTTACGTCGTAGATATAGGTCCATACCATATAACATCGCCAAAATTTCATGCTTATTCACCTGATATCCTACAATATTTCACAGAGAACTTTTAGAGATACCGTGTGGAGAGACAGGAGCGAATACAAATATGTACGGAAAAAACCCACAAAAAATCACTCAATAAAGATCAAAGTCCTGGATCCACCCTCAAATTTATTCACGTCTTCGAATGATGCCATTGTATAGGAGCACATTCAAAGCAATTGGTTCAACATAGAAACTAATTACGGATGGATAGAAAGCATAAAATGAACTGAAGAATCACGCTGTAGTAAATCACAATATTAACTTCATTGATTCACATTACGTCGCTGTGATTAAAAACCCTATTGAAGGCAGTACCAGAACAAGCATGAGACGGAGAATGGCTTATGGCTCGCTTATCTACAAGAGTTTGTTTTTTGTTGAGTTTTTGCAGACAATTTTAATGATTTTCATTTTTAACATTAGACACTGTTACCTACTGTACACAATTCATTATTACCAATGGATGAATATTTATTATCCATTTCAGTACTCCTTATTTTGTTGAACCAATTGCCTTAAATGCTGTTCGTATAACGTACAGGGGCATCATCTGGAACTCCGATATGATTTACAACAGCATGATTCTGTAGTTCTTTCTATGCTTTCTTTCTATCCATCCGTAATTATCCTTCAGCGATTGTTTCACCAAGTGGGAATGGTCTCTCATTTTTTGGCAAACGAAAACGAAATATTACAAAAAGTAAAGGACAAAAAGAACCCCGTGAAAGAAGAGCACGTTTTTGGTAAAATGAAGTGAAAATGCGATCATTCTTTTCTCGGCTCGGGAATATAAATCAGGTGAGTGTGATTACTAGATGAGCTATGAGCCGTGCCCAGTCGCTGCGCCGACCCTTCTGGCTGCTGCTGCTGCTGTTTCTTGCATGTGAACAGTGTATGAGTCAGCTACTGTCCGTCTCTCCTCCCACCTTGTCACCCCCTCTGGAAGATTTCCTTCTCATACTCATCAATCTTTCTACTTACTCTTTCCTCCGACCGCTCCTCACACAGCATTAATCTTCACGTTTAGCGTCCACATTTCGAGGTCACCGGCTCATAGTACAATGGTTAGCGCCGTTGGACTCTCATAGTGCAGTTGTTGGCGCATTTAGACTCTCATAGTGCAGTGGTTAGAGCAATTGAATTCTCATAGTTAGCGCCGTTGGACTCTCATAGTGCAGTGGTTAGCGCGTTTAACTCTTATTGTGCTATGGTTAACTGTTGAACTCTTATTGTGTAGTGGTTAGCACTTTTGGACTCATAAAGCAGTGGTTAGTTCGTTGGACTCTCATAGCGCAGTGATTAGGGTATTGGACTCTCATAGCGCAGTGATTAGGGTATTGGACTCTCATAGAGGAGTGGCTAGGGTATTGGACTCTCATAACGCAGTGGTTAGGGTATTGGACTCTCATAGCGCAGTGGTTAGGGTATTGGACTCTCATAGCGGAGTGGTTAGGGTATTGGACTCTCATAGCGCAGTGATTAGGGTATTGGACTCTTATAGAGGAGTGGTTAGGGTATTGGACTCTTATAGCGCAATGGTTAGGGTATTGGACTCTCATAGAGGAGTGGCTAGGGTATTGGACTCTCATAACGCAGTGGTTAGGGTATTGGACTCTCATAGCGCAGTGATTAGGGTATTGGACTCTCATAGCGCAGTGGTTAGGGTATTGGACTCTTATAGAGGAGTGGTTAGGGTATTGGACTCTTATAGCGCAATGGTTAGGGTATTGGACTCTCATAGAGGAGTGGCTAGGGTATTGGACTCTCATAGCGCAGTGGTTAGGGTATTGGACTCTCATAGCGCAGTGGCTAGGGTATTGGACTCTCATAGCGCAGTGGTTAGGGTATTGGACTCTTATAGCGCAGTGGTTAGGGTATTGGACTCTTATAGCGCAATGGTTAGGGTATTGGACTCTCATAGAGGAGTGGCTAGGGTATTGGACTCTCATAGCGCAGTGGTTAGGGTATTGGACTCTCATAGCGCAGTGGCTAGGGTATTGGACTCTCATAGCGCAGTGGTTAGGGTATTGGACTCTTATAGCGCAGTGGTTAGGGTATTGGACTCTTATAGCGCAATGGTTAGGGTATTGGACTCTCATAGAGGAGTGGCTAGGGTATTGGACTCTCATAGCGCAGTGGTTAGGGTATTGGACTCTCATAGCGCAGTGGTTAGGGTATTGGACTCTCATAGCGCAGTGGTTAGGGTATTGGACTCTTATAGCGCAGTGGTTAGGGTATTGGACTCTTATAGCGCAATGGTTAGGGTATTGGACTCTCATAGAGGAGTGGCTAGGGTATTGGACTCTCATAGAGGAGTGGCTAGGGTATTGGACTCTCATAGAGGAGTGGCTATGGTATTGGACTCTCATAGCGCAGTGGTTAGGGTATTGGACTCTCATAGCGCAGTGGTTAGGGTATTGGACTCTCATAGCGCAGTGGTTAGGGTATTGGACTCTTATAGCGCAGTGGTTAGGGTATTGGACTCTTATAGCGCAATGGTTAGGGTATTGGACTCTCATAGAGGAGTGGCTAGGGTATTGGACTCTCATAGAGGAGTGGCTATGGTATTGGACTCTCATAGCGCAGTGGTTAGGGTATTGGACTCTCATAGCGCAGTGGTTAGGGTATTGGACTCTCATAGCGCAGTGGTTAGGGTATTGGACTCTTATAGCGCAATGGTTAGGGTATTGGACTCTCATAGCGCAGTAGTTAGGGCATTGGACTCTCATAGCGCAGTGATTAGGGCATTGGACTCTCATAGCGCAGTGATTAGGGTATTGGACTCTCACAGCGCAGTGGTTAGCGCTGTTAGGCTCTTATAGTGCAGTAGTTACAGCTGTTGGACACTCATAGAGCAGTGGTTAGCGCTGTTGGACTAACGGTGAATTTTACGGTTGGTTCGTAAATGCCACAAAACAGCCACAGTGAGGGGCAAACGCAGACTTTGTCCCCCATAACCCACCTCCGATTTGGCATTTTCACCTGGAGGGTGAAATTTGCAACCTGACTTATAGTAATTACATTGATGGGGCAGTACAATTCTTTTATGTGACTCCAACTTGATGTATTTAAATGAAAAGATGATATCTTATCCATAACTCGCGTAAAAGTATCACAGTCACCTGCACTAATTACTTGAAGATTATCTTTAAAAAATAGATCTTTAATCTAAAATTATCTTTAAAAAATAGATCTTTTATCTAAAATTATCTTTTTAAAAAGTGATCTTCAATCTAAAATTATCAAATAAATACCAGCACAAGATTTGGGCATTGTTGGTCCAAAAATGACCATAGAAATCCCCTAAAAGCACCTTTTCCAAGAGAGAGAGGGGGGGAGAAGAATATCTAGCCAACTTAGCTGGTTGGTCGAGTGGACCATTTATGGGGCTGCAGTTATTCGATTATTCATTGGTAACAGGATTGCTGAAAAACTATATTCCAAACATATCCTCTTGCAACCACCTCCTTCCTGAAATATACCCCCACCAAAAAAAAGTAGCAGCCGACGCCCATGGCCAGGGCCGTAGTTAATACTGTGCAAACAGTGCTCTTCCATTGGACCACAAGATTTTAGCCCCCTCCTGCCATGTCTTTTTCAAAGAAATGTTTCGATTTTTTGAGGATTTACTTAGTTATGTACTAGGAATTATTGATCCGTCAATGACTTAAATGACTTAAAGTTAATTTGAACTTCATAATTTCATGAATGTTCTTCATTTTTGGGTACAACGTAACCTATTGAAGGTGGTCCCGATTGGAATTCAGCTGACGACATTTAGATATGTGATATCTGAGTCAAAATGATTTGTCGATATAAGCAATAATAATATAATTTATGTATTTGCTTCTGTTTTTCTTTCATGAATTTCTCTGATTTTTTTCATATTTGATGATGTTTGTAACATCGAATGAGTGAAATATTACAATCGGGACCACATTCCTAACATTGCACCCACTTTTGATTTGATTTGTTTGTAAATAATTTCTGAATTAGAAAAAATAGAAGAAGTCTCATGAAATGCCCCATTAATGTTGAATTCGGCTCTGTTAACAGCAACTTATTGGGGATGTATTTTCCACATTTCTTTTTTCAGATTTTGCTTATGGACGTCCGTCGTAGTGGAAGGCATTTGTCCTTCCCTAGAACAGACCTTCTCACCGAGGATGACGGAACAACATTATATTAGAATTGGAATTGGATGAAAGGTTTGAAAGGTGGAACCATATGATAAAATACGACTGTTTTATATAACCCCGACTCAATGAACCCATATAAAAATACTGATACTCTATCGTGTTACCCTGGGATCAGGTCATGAGTCTCCATCAGAGTGCACCATCTGAAATCTGGATCATTCAGTGGGTCGTACTTGCTTATATTACAAATGGCGGCTGGAATGTCAATCGTGTGACAGGATTGCCACTTATATATTCCGAATATATCCCCCTGGAAATATATGCCTCTGCCCCACCCCGCTCCGGAATATATGCTTTTTTGACCCACCCTTAAAAAGCAGCAGTGGACACCCATAGTAGGCAATGTTTTTTTATTGAATATATGTGTTTTTGCCACCGTAAATGTTAAGGAGAACTCAGAACTCAGTGAATCAAAAAATGTACGCTGGGTTAGACTTAATTGCAAGCGAAATTAGCTACCATTCAGGGCCTCACAATCTGCAGGGGACTTTAACAAATTTAAAAGGTATATATTCTCAAGTTTTATGAAACCATCTGGAGTATACTTTTTTTTTAACGAAGGGCTTCCAAGCTTTTGACAGCTTCAGGCCTCACCAAGTCTCAAGTCTAACATTGAAAGTATGCCGTAGCTTGGAACATAAAATCTGACCAAAAATCTACCACGTGATATTTAGAAAAATTGGATCGCAAACTTTACTTTGGCACGCATAAGCCTATGGCGATATTTAACCAAGTCGTACTGAGACTGTAAAAAGTATAATTTTTTTTAATGAAAAAGTATTAGGGTGTCCAGTAAGTAATTCCGAATTTTTGTGTTTGTAAAGTAATCAGTTTGTGGCATCACTGGCGTTTTCTACTGGGAAACATTTAAAATAGAGTAAAAAGAAACAATCAGATTCTAGAAAATCTAGATGTTATTAATAAACCCACCAAAACAAGCCCCCCCCCCAAAAAAAAGTCAAAAAGTTATCTTTCCAAAAATAAAAAATAATAATTTAAAAAATTTCAGAAAGGGATCCAGTGGAGCACTGATGTCAATTTTCAAATCTTTAGACAAAACAGTGCGGCCAGGAGCGCTGGGACCCTCAAACACATACTCAAGCACACGCACAAATAAACAAAAGGTAGAACACGTCGCCATCTTTACTGGGCACGGGTTCTCAATAAAACCGTATGTGCCGCTAAATATCAGGCATTTAGTAAAAAAAAAACCCCAATGCAATTATTAAACTATGTCCAATGCACTGGTATTATAACTAGGGGACCGTCTACCGATGCACAAATAAGCTATTATGGGGTTTGGATAGTTGCAGTGAGCATAGTCCTCTAAATACACTTGTAAACCTGAGAAACTATTTGAGTGTGGGGGCCAGGGGGGCATTTGGGCTCGTATACCATTACTCTTATAGTCTGCATATACGATAGTCAATGGACCAGGAATCTGACTCCATGTACTGCAGGAATTTCAGATTTTTAGATGTGTCCATACATCCCTATAACACGCTTTTTGCTCGGTCGTTTAGTTGTTCGGTAGTTTGATTCCAGTTATGTTTTTAAAAAAAACAGAAATAGGAAGGAAGGGATGTAATGTTATTAAGAGTGTGACATCATTAAGAAACCATCTGCTGTGATGTCATCATAGAATGTATTAGATCAGCTTTTTTTCGTTTTAAAAATGAATATGACCAAGAACTGTCGAAAATAATTGTTTACGAATTGTATTGAAAAAAATGATTTACTCCAAGAAAGACTACTTGCTCATCATCTTCTTCCTCCTTTCATTTCTACCACGAATGGTGGACACATCCCTGAACTTATGGTTCTTGTTTATGATTAATTTGAAAGTGATTCTTCGTTATCTATAGGCTACAAATATTTGCATGCACGAACTTGCAAATAAATCAGTAATTCAAATTCTCTCTTGTTTATTTATATTGAAGGGAAAGAGGACGATATTCAAAATTTCTTTCGTCGTTTGCGCTAAGCCATGAAAATACGAGTCTTGCCCCTAACCGAGTAAGCAGCCGATTCCTTGCAGTCAAATAATGTGCAGCCCAAGAAGAAATTAGCCAGGGGTTCGAACAAGAGTGGCCTGCAGAAAAACGAGTCGTTAACTTCATAATATTGGATAAATAATCAGTTCTTTTACGCCGAAAAAGATGTTGTTTCGTTTTTACGTCGCTAAAGTGAGGCTCACACTGCTCTGACTTCGTGGAACAATCGTCTAAGAATTATGGATGGACAGAAAGCATACAATGAATAACAGAATCAGGCTGTAATAAATCCTAGAGCTTAGTTAATTCAAATGATACCTTTGTATAGCAGCAATATTCAGGGCAATTGGTCCAACATGAAAACTAATTACAGATGGATAGAAATCATGAAATGAACCAAAGAATCACGCAGTAGTAAATCACAATATTAACTTCATTGATTCATATTACGTCGCTCTGGTTACAAACCCTATTGAAGGCAGTACCAGAACAAGCATGAGACGGAGAATGGCTTATGGAACACTTATCTACAAAAGTTCGTTTTTTGTTGAGTTTTTGTAGACAATTTTAGTGATTTTCATTTTTGGTATTAGACACTGTTACCTACTGTACACAATTCATTATTACCAATGAATGAATATTTATCATTTATTTCAGTACTCCTTATTTTTTTGGATCAATTGCCTTGAATGCTGTTCGTATAACGTACAGGGGCATCATCTGGAACTCTGATATGATTTACAACAGCATGATTCTGTAGTTCTTTCTATGCTTTCTTTCTATCCATCCGTAATTATCCTTCAGCGATTGTTTCACCAAGTCGTAGTGGTCTCTTATTTTTTAGCAACCGAAAACGAAATATTACAAAAAGTAAAGGACAAAAAGAACCCCGTAAAAGAAGAGCACGTTTTTGGTAAAATGAAGTCAAAACGCGATCATTCTTTTCTCGGCTCGAGAATATAAATCAGGTGAGTGTGATTACTAGATGAGCCATGAGCCGTGCCCAGTCGCTGCGCCGACCCTTCTGGCTGCTGCTGCTGCTGTTTCTTGCATGTGAACAGTGTATGAGTCAGCTACTGTCCGTCTCTCCTCCCACCTTGTCACCCCCTCTGGAAGATTTCCTTCTCATACTCATTAATCTTTCTACTTACTCTTTCCTCCGACCGCTCCTCGCACAGCAATAATCTTCTTTTTTCTCACATTCCTCTTTCGCTCCGCGGCCTCATTTCGAGGTCACCGGCTCATAGTACAGTGGTTAGCACAGTTGGACTCTCATAGTGCAGTGTTGAGCGCGTTCAACTCTCATAGGGCAGTGGTTAGCGCGTTTAATTCTCATAGTGCAGTGGTTAGTTTGTTGAACTCTTGGTGGAAGTTGCGACTTGACTTATAGTTTTTACATTAAAGGCTTACGGGGCAGTAAAATTATTTCATAAAGATGGTATTATACCCGTACCTCGAGTAAGAGTAACCTGCGCATGTGCAAGAACTAATTTTCGAAAACCATCTTTAGAAAAGTGATCTCATCTAGAATTACAAAGGAATACCAGCATAAGATTTGGGCATTGTTGGTCGCATAGAGACCCCCTCAAAGGAAAGTACTTTTTCCAGAGAGAGAGAGGGAGAGAGAGAGAGAGTGGGGGGGGGGCGAAAAATCTCTAGCCAACTTGGCTGCTTGGTCGGGTGGGCCATTTGTGGGGCTGCAGTTATTCGATTATTCTCTAGTAACAGGATTGCTGCTAAACTATATTCCGAACATATCCTCTTGCACCCCCTTGAGACATACTCCCCCCCCCCCGGAATAGTAGCAGCCGATGCCCATGGCCAGGGCCGTAGTTAATACTGAGCAAACAATGCTCTTTCACGGGACTGCAAGATTTTAGCCCCCACCCCTCGCCATGTCTTTTCAAAAATGAGTTTCGATTTTTTTAGGATTTATTTGGTTATGTACCAGGAATTATTGATTGGTGAAGGACTCAATGTTAAATTGAACTTCATAATTTCATGAATGTATTTCATTTTTGGCTACAACGTAACCTATTGAAGGTGGTACCGATTGGAATTTAGCTGACGTCATGTTGATATTTGATATCTGAGGCAAAATGATTTGTCAATATAAGCAATAACAATATGATTTATGTGTTTGCCTCTGTTTTTCTTTCACGAATTTCTCTGATTTCTTCACGCTTGGTGACGTTTTCAACATCAATTGCGTGAAATTTTACAATTGGGACCACATTATTTACATTATGCCAGTTTTTGTTTTGATTTGTTCGAAAATAATTGCTAAATCTTAAAAATAAGTCATACAGAGACTCTAAAAGTATTTTTTTTTTTCATTAAAAAGTATTTGGTTGTTCTGAAAGTATTTTTGAATGTTGGTGTTCGTGATGCAATTACGTAGTTCACTTCATTAGCCAACCAAATAATACAAGACAAGAGTTAAATGGAATGGAACGACGTCTGGGTTTAGTTCATCATCTCTTCTATCCGGCCTTGTGTCGTTTATCGTGTATAGTAAAGTTTAACCCTACGGAGGATAGAGACTTCAAAGAGCAGCATATTCGCTACTGCTTCTTGTATTAATTTTGTGAAGGCAGTGTTACGACCGAGGTAATGAGAAACATTCGTAAAGGATTGCAAATGTCCGCCGTGGTTTAAAAGGTTTTAAAATGGCGATTGTGATTTGAAATTACGTAATCACTTCCCTTATAAATAACATATTCCTCAGATTTAAACTCATGTGTTTGGTACTTCATTTGATTCCAATCGTCTGAACCAAAAATGGAATGCTAATGGCGTTTTTGAAAGTTATCGGCAGTTTAGTAAAAATACCGACCGCTATAACTGTAGCGTTGCCAGAGATTTGGGGTCCTGGGGGCTTGGCTACTTGTAGGGGGAAGGCACCAACATATAGCAAGATTCGATGAAAAGTGAAAATTTGCAATAAATAGACATGCTTTATCACTTAATTGGCGAAAAGCCATCCCAAAGGCTGAATCATTATTCATGCAATTCATGTATGTACAAATATATCCTTGTTATTGTATAATATCAGTAAAATGTATACGGTGAGCTATGATTTATAAAGCTTTGGGGGCCCCTTCCATTATTTACGATCTCAGAGTCACCCTATTCAAAGTTCAGGGGCCAGTTCAAGTATAGGGTTAAGGTTTTTTCATGATAGGTTCGCAAGATGTTTATTGACCCTGAATTCAAAGAGATGGATATCATATCCAACGGAAAAAAAATGTGTAGATGAGATTCGTTCGAAATAGCAAATCGTGTTCGAACTGAAAAACCTCGAGAAATCTTGAATCAGGTGATTGATTACCTCTGAACATTTTCTATTGGAGGGCGGGGGCGTTTTCAAATAGCATTTACTCCCCCCCCCCCCAGCTATGCCCCTGTTCATTAAAATTGAATCCCTCTGAAAAGAGAAGAAAGGATAAAACAAGGTCATTTCTTCTACGAAACACAGCCAAAAACAAAATATTAGGTTGGTACAGAAATATTCTTGGTTTTTGTAATTTTAAACTTTGATGTTTATTTTGGAATAAAGTATTCTTTAACAATGTTCATGGGGTATAACATTCCGATGTGAGAATTTCCTTCTATTCAATTTGAGCATTTTTTTTTCATTATTTATTCTGGTTTGTTTGAGGCTGTCAAAGGAAAAATGTAAAAAACAAAAAAACAAATTCGAGAAATTTCGTTGAGTGAATTCAAAATAGGTCGTAAAGAAGCAAATTCTTCTCTGTGCTTCTTATGTGTCAAAAGAACGACCCATTTCTTGTAACATGTGACGGAAAATGGATTCTGTGCAACAATCGACGGCGTTGGACAGAGAGTGAGCTCCAAAAATACTTCCCAAACCAAAACCTTTATCAATAGAAGATTATGGTCAGTATTAAGTGTTCGGCAAGGGAAATCATCCGCTACAACTTCTCGAATCCTGGCGAAACCATCACAGCTAAGAAGTATTGGCAGGAAATCAAAATGCGCGAATTGTTTCAATGTTCTAGTCCAACATCGGTCAATCGAAAAGGTTCAATTCTGCATGACATTCGCCCGAATGACCCCGCAGGAATAGATCGAACTAGGCTACGAAACTCTACCTCACCCAACTCACTCGCAAAACCTCTCTCGAGCCAACTATCACTTTTTCAAGCATTTCGACCGGGGAAGATCTTCAGATACCGAGCAGCAGCTCAAAACGCTCTCGAAGAATTCATTGGTTCCGGGAACCTACAATGCAATGCTTCTGGAATGAATGGACTTGATTCTTGTGGGCAAAAATCTGTAGATTATGAAGGTTCTTATTTCCATTGATAATTTTTATTCTAAGCTGAGATATACTGCTTTGAAGCTGGTGAAAAAAAAAGGCAATTATTTTTGCACCAACCAAATATAAACGTCTTTGTGTATCGCAAACAGTTTTGAGAAATTACAAATGGCAAAAAAAAATCAATATAAAAAAATAAGACATAAAAATTTTCGATCGTGCGAGTCAATACCACGGAGTCTTTCCGTCATTTTTGGATGCAGATGTTGACAAATGTTCAAGTTTTACGAATTTTATAACAAATCAGAAAAAAGGGTGTAGTTAGAGGCATGGAAAACGGAATTGGCGGCCCGAGTTCAAACTCTGACGAGAATATGAAATTATTTTTTTAAAAATCTTATATGTCTTCGATCTATTTAATCTTCAAAACTTCTGGAAATTTTTCAGTTTCGAGAAAAAAATATAAGGGTGATCGGAAAGTTTGTGTTCGACTTTTAAGGAAAATTGAAACCTTCCTTAGTGGTCACTGCTCCCCCCAATCTTTTTCATTTTTTTTTCATGTTTTTTTTAATTGTTCGCCCTCAACACGGCATGCTACCAAAAACATTGGTTGCATGACGGTTTCAACTAAGTGACCAACCAGACCTGTGTGTAGTATAAAATAACATAGATCATAATGATACCCTATATAAAATAACAAATTACATGTAGAATGATATGAGCTCTATATTAAAGTCATAGTTGAAGGGAAGTTGGCGTGCTAGGAGCCATGTTGAGATGACTGTTTTGTTTTTGAATCCCCGAAACACTAACATGGTAAACAACCGATGATCCCGAAAAATACACACATAGTACCATAAACCTGTATTGCTAGGCATTATTGTATGTTTTCGTGGATATACAAAAGAGGAATGAGCTGTCTACTGCAACAAAGGAGGATAATTTCAAAATGGCTGAATTTGGATAATCCCTTTCGGACACTGCTCGTGGGCTGGATTTGGATTGTCACACTATTTGCAGGAGTATTGCAAAGCATCATGGGACTAGTACCAGCCAGAATGTGAAGCTGTGGATTCTAAACTGGGGTCTGCGGACTTCTGAGGGTCTGTCAAATAATGCTTGAAAGTCCGCAGTAGTGTTCACTCTGAACTTGACATTAGCTGAGAAACATCATTATCCATTGTTCTGCTATCAAAAAACATAACTATTGTACGCGGACCTCTGCCATGTATCAGAATCCAAATAACTGTAATCGATGTTAGATAAATATGATTTTTAAAGGTTAAACATTAATTTTCATCGTAGTTCATTAATTAGTCTGGAAACTGCTAGAAATGGGGATCCGCCAGAATATTTCCTTTATAAAAAGGGTCCTTGAGTTTTAAAACCACTGGTGTAAAGTGTTGTAATCGGCTAAGGAAGGTTAGGGAATGTTATGCCCGGAAGACGAAAATCATCTCAATCTCTGACCGCTTCAAAACAGCTTCGTAAATCCTGAGGGAAATTTGAATTGTCGAGAAACCTCCCATATCATCTGGCACTGCAGGGTGACGACTGCAAGAAAGAAGAGGTTATGTAGCGATAAAGAAACCATTTATCAGTTCTGTCGATTGCCCCCAAAACCCTCTTGCCTTTGCCCCAGAAATTACAGATTAGCCTGAGGGAGATTGGATCCAAGTTTTGAGGTCAGACAAGTCAAAATTCAACATAGTAGAGTCAGATTGTCTCCTACAATCATATGTTTCACCATCGAGCATAGAAAAATCAGTGTGTGTTTCGCTTGAAAGCTTGGCCAAGAATTACATCATCGCAACTCGGCATATTTCATTGTGTCATGACGCTGATTACAATTAAGACGTTGAGCTCCTACGTCAGTTTTACCGTCCAATTACAATCATGCAAGGCATATACAGATTCGCCAAACGTTTGTTCGAATAAGGGGCTAAAGCATAAGATTTTCTAGCCTAAATATCAATTTTTGGTTACCCCTTTATATATATATATATATATATATATATATATATATATATATATATATATATATATTAAATTAACATTGAGCAGGCTTGTTGATTCTTAAGTTATACCTATTTCATCGATGACTTATGTTTACATAATAATGGAGAAGAATTCGGAAAATCGTTTAGTAATATATACCCTAAGGATCTTGAATTAAAGTGCTAACAGAGCAAGCAACGTTCCTAGATTTTTATATCAATATCGATGATGGAATGTTTGTCAATAAATTGTTTCATTAACGAGAATCATTTCTGTTCAATATCATACGTATGCCATTTAAAACAAGCAGTATTTCATTTTATATGTTTCACAGAACTATTTTATCAGAATATGTGAGAATAGCTAGAGCTACTCTTAGATTTATAGATTTTATACGAAATATTGTTTCTTTAGTTGTAAGAGTGGTCAATCAAGACAGCGAAATAAGCAAGTTTTTAGAAAATTTAATAAAACCATTACTAGACATCCTGATCTCTTTGAAACTTATCAGCTTGGCCATAATGAAATGATAACGAAAATTGAAGGATATGTAAACAAGAGTATAAAAACAAAATAAATGAATAATGTATATCAAAATAAATACATTTGTAGTAATGTTGGGAGAATTAGATAACTAAAAGAGATAGATTCAGTCTTAGTCAATGTGAAAGATCATTGTATTGACTGAAAGCATGGAAAAGGGAAAACATTTGGCTGTGGTCCATTTGTCTGACTGATAGGTAGTTGGGCTGGTGGGAGATCAAACATTGAATGCCAAGTAACAAATTGTCAAAATATATTAATGGGATCGCCCACTGAGGTTTTACTTCCGTCTAGAAAGTTGTTTGGTTTCGTTTCAACCATTAAATAAGGATACTTTATTGGGTAATTTAAAGGAAAAAAAAACGAATTGATGGAATGAAGGTCGTACATGATGCGGAAAAATTGACTGTCGGGTTAATGGGAAAGAATTGTCAAATTCTTCGCTTGAATATGTTAGAATTAAATGATGCGTAGTATGAAATAATATCCACATACAATACATCCTGATAATACCCTATATAAAATAAAAAACTAATTGTATGACGTAAGCTGTATATAAAAATCATAGCTGATAGGGAGGTGGCATTTGATCATAATCGCTTGGGTGCCATGTTAATAAAACTGTTTTGTTTTTAAAATCCTCGAAACGGTTACACGGTAAACAACTGATGATCCCAACAAGTGGAAATTTACACATAGTACCATAATGACAATGTATATGTGAAACAGAAAGAGAAAAACATTGAAGAAAATTGCATAAATTGTATTGATAAAAATTGGGAAATAAGAGACTGAAGTGACACAAAAAAATTTTGAAGTCTTTCTTATATGTTGTGTGTTTCAAGCTGGGGGCTTTCTAGACTCTCTCTCTCTCTCTCTCTCTCTCTCTCTCTCTCTCTCTCTCTCTCTCTCTCTCTCTCTCTCTCTATCTATCTCTCTCTCTCTCTCTCTCTCTCTATATATATATATATATATATATATATCACTTACTGCTCAAGTGTCAATCTGCATAGCAACTATCAAAAGTACTTCTACCACTACTACTGCCACCAGTTAAATGGAAGGTGATCACAACGAACCTCTCCTGGTAGAACCAAGAACAAAATGAAATGTTTGTAATGTTTTTATTGGGGATGGGTCAAGGCCGATTAAGGGATGAAATTTGCTGATAGAAAGAGCATCGTGGTGGGGAAGGGAGCAGCTCCCCCCCCCCGACCTTTGTACGCCCCTGAATATTTTCTGCGTTTTATGCAAATCCGTTTAAAAAGAACGACCCTTTTTAGGGACCGAAATTCGTCGTTACGATGTGTTCCGCTTACATAAGAAATTGTACTTTGCCATCGGCGGTCTTCCCCACATTGTACCAACATAACCACGAATTATTTGTTGGAGAAAAGGGCAAAAGTCCTGATAGCCTGGTAGAAATCCCACGCAATGGGCAAAATTATTCGAAATTTCCCAGCATGCATTATTGATGCGGCATGACGTCATTACAATAGGCACTTCCGTGGAAGCTTCTACACGTAATCGTGGAACGTTCATTTGTTAAGTATCTGCTATTGGTGGATCATTAATTTCTCCTGGTTTTTGGTTATTTTCTTTTCATTTTCATTTTAGTAGCGATACAATTTTTTTAAAAAAGCTAGTTGCATTATGGCAAAATCTCGTCATTAAGAATTGGCGAACGAAAGAAAGAAGGAGACGGGTTGAGAAGAAAGAGAGAATGGAAGGAGAGGAAAAAAGAGTGATTGGTAAGAAAGGGGGTGGCAAGTGAAATAGACAGAGACAAAGAGAGAGAGAGAGAGAGAGAGAGATGTGGAAAAGAGAAGTTGGAAGGACAGAAAGAAAATATCAGGTAAGGAATAGAGGTTGACAAGACAAAGGATGAAAGAAAGAAAGAGAGCGAATGAGTGGAGGGAAGGAAGAAAGAACGAACGAAAGAGAGAGAGACAAGAGAGGCTGGAATGAAAGGAAGAGAACTGGTTGGTGAGAAAGAAGGGCTGGCAAGAGGGAGAGAAAGAAAGAAAGAAAGAACGAACAGACAAACTAGAGAAGGAAAGAGCAATTGGCAAGAGAGAAAGAACGGAAGAAGGAAAGGGAGAAAGAATGAATGAAAGAAAGAAATAGAAAAGAAAGAAAGAAATAGAAAGAAAGGGATCCCTCGGAATTGATAGTTCTACGTTGTATTTTCCAGACTGTAAGATAAAGAAGGAGAGAATGGTGTGATGCTGTTACTAACGGAAGCAAGAAATTGTATTAAAGGGATTGGTGGGGGGGGGGGAACAAGAATAAGGACTGGAAGAGTCGAATTGTAAAGAACTGAACCAGTAAAAAAAAGAATCCTCTTCATAAAATGAACACCGAAAGATAAAATAAAGCAGGGGGGAGGGGTAGAGTTTAAATCATAGAGAGAAGGTGGTGGGATTTAGGAAAAGATGAATTTGTATTATACACGGATACATAGCCACACCTTGAATTGTGCGGTTTCGTGTCGTGCAGTTTTTGATGCAGTACGGTTAAGGTATTGTTGTACAAATCAATATAACTTAGTAAAAGCTGAAGAAAACCGCATCAAATTATAATAAGTCCTTGCACATTGCGGTTTTGAACAGTACGGAAATTTTTGGAACGAATTAACCGCACTAATCAAGGTATATCTGTATATGTATTACCGTAATATTGCGAAACCAGTGATTTTGTGAAATCCCTTGGAATTATGTGAAATCCCCGGTCATTTCAGTAATTTCCTGAAATCCTTAGGAATTATACAAAATCGCCGAACATTTCAGTAATTTCCTGAAATCCTTAGGAATTATACAAAATCGCCGAACATTTCAGTAATTTCCTGAAATCCTTAGGAATTATACAAAATCGCCGAACATTTCAGTAATTTCCTGAAATCCTTAGGAATTATACAAAATCGCCGAACATTTCAGTAATTTCCTGAAATCCTTAGGAATTATACAAAATCGCCGAACATTTCAGTAATTTCCTGAAATCCTTAGGAATTATACAAAATCGCCGAACATTTCAGTAATTTCCTGAAATCCTAAGGAATTATACAAAACCGCCGAACATTTCAGTGATTTCATGAAATCCCTAGTTTCAAAATCAGTGTAATAATGAATAACCTTGTGATGCTGACCCTTTCAACTGTAAGAGGTTCAATCCTTACGCGTCAAACTAAGCTAAACAGTAGTGAATATACACTGTAGGTACTGAAGTAGATAATACTTGATATTTATTGTTTAGCCTAGTTTGGCACAAGGCCACAGTAGTGGGGTTCCTTGTGAGGATCAAACTCATTACTTTAAAGAAAAAGAAAACGAAGGAAACAAGATATGTTAAATTAGTCAGTGTTTCCCAAAGTGGGTTACGTGAAAAAAAATTACGAGGACAGAGTAATTGAGCATCCTGTGAGAATCGAACTCACTACACCGACGAATAGGTCTGCGAAACGAGTTTACTAACCATGGCTTTGCAAAAAGCACTGTTCATTGTTTCCTCAGCTTAGCTTGATTTGGCACAAGGCCATTAAAATCAGAGAGCCGGTGAAGCTCTCGTCCACAGCATCAGTGAAGTAGTTTATCAACCAATATTGATAACCATCGCTCTACGGTAGGAGCTCGAAGTGGTTATCTATTAAACTTGAGTAAATCTAGCACAAGACTACGAGTGAGGGTCACGCAGTGAAAATTGAACTTACGACACGAAAAAATTCACAGTAACGCTCACCATGATTACATCCCTACTACTTTTTTTAGAGAAAGTTGATTTTCTTCTAAACCAAACATGGAAAGATTTTATTGTTTTCTTGTGGAAAATTACGCGGTCAAAACGATTATTATCAGGTGTCATTTCTGACTAAACTCTACAGCATTGGAACTCTGTTGTTTGAAATATGAATATGTTGCTGTCAAAAATGAGTACACCCCCTACAAAAAAACAGCAGCACTTGGCTATTGTTGGTTCAAAATGTCCTCCGAGACAAAAGAAAAACAACACTTTTAAAAAAAAACGACAAAAATGCTTTTTAGATGGTGCCTGGTGTTGGACTTGTGCAAAATTTCAAAGTTGTAGTCATCATCCCTAGCCCCCAAAAATATTATCAGGAGCACACACAGACGAGCAAAGAGAGAAGAATCTGTAGCCCACTTGTCTGTCTGGCTGGTTGGACGGGCCATTTGTGGGCTACCATGATACGATGATTGACAACGCTCCATATAAGACATTCGAATACTATTGCATCTAAGACTATGAAGCAACTGGATTGAGATGAAAGAAATACAAGTCAAAATGGTTAACAACGAATTAGACGTCATAAGCTCCGCGAACCACAGCTCTACTGACTCCCGTTTCATTCGTCTAGCTAATAAGCAATTCTTGGACTCGTAACATTATTGATTGTCGAAAGGTAACCGAGATTTTTCGAGGCACCTTTTCTCGTGACGTCATTAGCGAAGCTTTGCCTGGCGTCTCACAGCTCCAGTGCATTGTGGGTACTCCTCATTGCTGCACATATGCGCAGTAGTTTCTTTTGTAGGGCTTCTTTGTTCACTCCAATGCAGTGGTTCTCAAACGGTGTGCCGTGGTACAATAGTGTGCTGCGTACATTTTACAAAATAAGCAGGCGTGTATTTCAAGTCTTGAACGCGTCCATTACGGGTCTCAAGTCTGTCCCACTTTTACCACAGAATTGCCAATCAAGTGGTTTCACCATTAGATTTTGTGAGATCTCAACCTTTTTTAGTGAGAGATGAAAAGGAAATAGTTTGATGAGCATGTATATCAGTACGTTGATATAAAAGTTTTGTTCCTTGACTACTAAAGTTTTGTTCCTTGACTAATTCATTTCATGTTTCTCATACCAAAGCTCTTCTATTTTGGACCCTCAATGTTCACTCATTGTCGAAGACAGAGAAGTTGCATATGAAAAGCAGCTAAAATCAGTATAAAAGAAAATATTATAAGGAATAAAAAAACTATACATATAAACACCATAGTTACCGAATTTGTTTGTTTATCTGTACACATCACGGTGAAGACATAAATTTTACTCTCTTCTCGTCTTTAAAGCTAATTAAAGAGAGGTAGAGAGTAAAAATCAATTAAAGTGAGGAAGACTTATGTGACCAGCAACTAAAGTTTGACGGACTGCTGTAGCTTTTTTTCCCTGTGGTATTAGAATATATGCAACCGAAGCATATATATCAGGCTCTTTTTGTGGTCTTCCCGTGTGATATTCAGCACGATTTCTTCCCTGTGCAAGTTGCATGGTTCTTAGCTTGAGAGACAATTTCTTGGTTAAATTCTATTTTTCTCAACATTCCCTACCAAGTACCTATCAAGTCTCCTTCTTGCTATTTTAGGGATTGAGAATCTGAGTGCTAGATACGATCTTGGTTCTCAAGAGGCATGAATTGATCTCGAGACCCAACGGCGACTGGTCCGCGCCATGCATGAGGTGAGGAGGACGGCTGGGGTCAGACAAAGGTCAGAACTGCGGTCCACGTTATCAGGGATGATCTCTTCAAGACAGCCATATACTGCGTGAGTATTTCCATTGCCACAAGCATAAATATCCAAAAGACGAAAAAAAAAAAAACAACAAAAAAAAAAAAAAACGCACAGAAAGTAATGACGAGTTTGTGTCACTTCCAGTGTTGCCAATTTAGCACTTTTCAGGCTAAACTTAGCGCGTTTCTTGTTTTGGCAGAGCGAAAATCGCAAAATTAGCGTGAATATTTTGGACATTTTCCGGACATTTCTTGAGTATTTTGGCAATTTCTGGTGCTTTTTTTGCCTTTTTAAAAAATTTACAGCTTTGTTGAGGTCAAATTTACGCGAAAATATTTTTGAGTTGGCAACATTGGTCACTTTCTAAGCACCAGAAATGCCAGAAATGTTAATTTAAAAAGGAGTGTTGGATATTGTAGTGGGTTTTATCTAAGCTTGTACTTCAATCATTTTTTTTTCTTTTTTTTAAATGTCTTCTTACAAAATGAGGAATGAAATTATAGCAATTATCATGAAATGTAAGCTTAGCCCCTGGAGCTGAGCCATAAATTCAATTAGAAAATAATTTCATAAACTTTGTAATTATTTTTAAATTGGCCAGATCTTCGGTCATCGTAGATTTTATCGGCTGGGTTGAGAAAGAAAACAGACAAATCTAGCCGAAAATAGCTAATTCGACAAACTTTGAGAGATACCGTGTAGTGAAGGCCAGGAAGCTGCATTCTGATTAATTTATAATTGCAATGCTGACATTGGTTGATTTTTAACTTTGCTAAATCAGTTGACAATTTTTTTCACATTGTCATCTTTTCTGATGGAAGCTTTGAGATTTTGTAAGATTTAATAGGAAGGTTAAGGATAGCAAGAATATTTCCATTCAGTGTAGAGCTCCAGAGATTCTCCATTGGCCGGGAATCTCGTCGTTTGCGATTTCTTTGATCAGTATTGTAAGAAAACATATCTCTAGTCATAAAGAGACTCACTATGGCTCAGCTCTATAAAGAGGGTATTGACCCACAGTTTTGCTGAAAAACAACAATAATAAGATGGGATTGAACGAGTAAAAAAAAATCAAAGCGTCATGTCTCTTAAGAGCTTAGTGAACCTTACAATTCTCGTCTAGTCGAGATCAGAACTTTATACCTACTAGTGTTTATGACCAGCCCCTTGACAGGGGCAAGTCTACTGAAGGGATACTCTCATCCTGATCACACAGCTTAGAGTGTACTTAATTAGATGCCGAGTAAATAAGGGAAACTTGTCCTTATGAAGAGTTTTCCACACTTTGCTTATACTGGGAATCGAACACAGGACCTTCTGTAAGTGAAACAGATGTGCTAATCAGACGTACAGATCTAGTAATAGGATGGTAATTGTAAACGAGTCTTAGTAAATTTTGAAAATTGATAACAGTGAATCTAGACGATAAGTCATTGAGGGTACTCTATTAAAGTCGTTCACCTGAAACACCCTTTTTCGACGCCGCGCTGTCAGACAATAACAAATATGTGTGTCTGCCTACTAATCGTGCTACGCTGTGCGTGCTGAGACGGATTATCTACCAGGATTATAAGACAGTTGCAGACATTTCTGGCCCCAAACAAGCTTTAAAAAATGGCCAAAATGGTCAAAGATTGCCAAATGTAAAATTGAAAGCATTTATTTTGTTATTTATTTTATTAGATGAAGTATCGTGAATAATCAATATTAATTTCTTTTTTAAATCGATGCCACTAATCACTTTCATCTTAATTGCTTAGTTTTTTTACTTGCAAAACTTCAGAATGAAAAACTGAGAATGGGAGTTACGATTAGATGAAAAAAACTGAAAAATTAGGATGAAGGCGAATAATAGATTTAACAGAAAAAATGATTGTTTATAAAACTTTGTAGTACTGAAGTACAAACCAAAAAGAGAAATTCATATCCGTACCTCGCATAGATGAACCACCGTAGCCCGTGTAGGTACCAGAACTAATTGTCTTGAAAATTATCCAAGAAATGAATATTTTGGCCAAAATTATTATAGATCTTTCATCTAAAATTATTTAGAAAAAATTTTTTTAAAAAGTACCAGCACAGGATTTGGGCATTGTTCGTTTATAGTTACCATAGAAGCTAAAAAACACTTTGGGGTGTTAGATGGTGGTTAGTGGTGTACTCAAGGAGATCTTCAAAGTTGTAGCCTCCAAAATGAGACGATGAACGCCCGGACACAAGCATGCACACACACAAACGAACGAACGAGTAAAGAGAAAAGAATGATTTGTCAAATTTGGCCTTAAAATGGCCAAAATGGCAACCCTGTTATCTTCCACTGGGTCCCTAGGCTGAGCTTTCGTATGGCTCTCCCTGACCTTGCCCCACTACCCCACTCTTTATTGAATAGAATAAAGCAGTGTTTCTTAACCCTCTTTGTTCCATGGCCCATCCCGACAGCTAAAAAAGGGTGATACCCCCTTACTTGAAGCAAGAAAACAAAACAAAAAAGAAAACAGTATTTTAATTAGCCAAATTCCAAGTCCTTCACTGAACAATGACAAAATTCTCTAGTTAATACTCTTCATCTGGAGTGGATAGATATTTGTAAAGCAACAAATAATATTTGTAAAGAAACAACATCTTTCTTGTTAGAAAAACTAATTTTTATAACCGTACCTCGCATTAATAAATCACCGTAACCCACGCGTGTACCAGAGCTAATTATCAGGAAATTATCTAAAATAGCCTTTAAAAAGGTCAGTTTTTTAAAATCTAAAATGGTATTAAAAAAATATCAGTACAAGATTTGGACGCTGTCGGTTGGTCAAAAATAACCATAGAGACCCCCCCCCCCTAAATACCCGTTCTCAGATGGTGCTTAGTGGTATACTCATGCTCATTTCCAAGATTATAGCCCACCACCCCCAATGTGACCAGGAGCGCCTGGAGACACACGCTGACAAGCAAAGAGAGAAGAATGTGTAGCCTGAATGGCTGAGTTAGCCAGACTCCGACTCGATGGCAGGATTATTTTAAAAAATTGAAATTCCGAGTCATCGTGCTAAAATGGTTCCCCATTCCTGGGTTAAGATTTGATTAAATCGAAAATTTCGATAGAGAATAGAGAAACATTCTTTGCGATTTCAATCCATAACCTCAGTGAATTTGTCAGTTTTGAGGAAAACAATTCTTAAAAGGCCTTCTAATGGTTTCAGCCCAGAAAAAAATCTCTTTTCTTCCGAAAATTATCTATTATTTTTATGTTGATGAATAACTTTCAAAACTACTTTTTTTCCCAGTCTTTTCTTAAAATCTAATAGTTGACTTTTTTAATCAACTGGATTGAAAGCACAAAAAATACTTGTTTTTTTTAGGATGAGTAACTTTCGAAAATAATGAATTAGTTTTTTTTTTAAAAAAGACCACCTTCGATAGAAAAAAATCGAACACCTTTTTTTTCTTTCTGGTGGTAAGTGACTATGGAGATTAAAAAAAAATTCTTTGAACGTTTCAGTTTGAAAGCTCAAAACAACTGTTTTTAATCGAAAAATTGTTTTTTTAAAACCTGTGTGATTTGTTTACGTTTGTGAAACGGCTGACGTCATGCGGTGTCAAAGCAAAATATGTTAGTTTACAAAGCAGTCGATATTAGGGTGCGAAAAGTATATTTTATTCAGTTGGCCATTTGTAGGGCTACGGTGACTTGATATATGATCCTCAATATATGAAAGGCATTTACTAAAATTTTTGTCATTTCTTTATTGTGTATTATTTAGTAATACCAATGCGATTACTGTTTTGCTTTTTATACCTAGCATTAGTTATGCCAGAATATATAGTAAAATTAGTAATTAATAGTACCGCGTAATTAAGAATTAAGGACGCTGTATAAGTAAGAATTAATCACGTAAGCTTCAACACGACTCAGTTTTCAGCTCTTCACTCCCAATTTCTAAATTGCACCCCATCCCAAGTTATTTAAATTGCCTCCTTGAAGCGTGCCCCCATTCAGAATAGCTACAATAAAGTGACGTTAAGTCACGTTGAATTACTCGTATCGTTGTACTAATGTATAAAGTGGGCACATGACAAAACCTCCATCGAACAAAATCCCCACCGGACGAACCCCTCACCGAATCCAACGAATCCTGACATTACGTACGTACTTCAAAACAGAAGATTATAAGTTCCAGTATATGATAAAAATACAATTCATTAAAACTAAGATGATATTGTTTTGCCAAGTGTTGAAAAATCTAATTAAATAGTTAACATCTTATTTTGTTAATTTAAAATCCCACAAGAAATCTTTGTAGTTGGCACAAAAGAAGCAAAAGAAAAGGCTTATTATTTAGAATTATTTAATTTATGACTATAAAAAAAAATAAATTATTACTAATTCTATTCCTCCTGAGACATATGATACGAAATAAAAATAGAATCACATTAAAACCTTTTAATTTATTCAAATTTTCAAAAAGAAATGCTTAATCCTTGTCCAGTGGAATTTTTGCCTGTATCCCTATTCAATATACGCGCTAAAGTACGGTATCACTCTACATACTCACATATACTCACTAAAACCATTTTTGTACACTCAATTAAACATTTTTGTGCTCTCAGACCCACATTCCTCCCGGGCCTCTGGGCTTAAGCTTACTCAGCACTAATGATCAATCCACCTCTGCATGCATTCTCTGAACATTTTTTTTTCACCAATTATAAACAGACTAAAGACAAGAAAACGACCAAACGCAATGTACCAATTCAGCACCTTTTGCGCTAAATTCAGCGTGTATCTTATTTTGGCAACCTGGCTTCATATTTGAACGGAAAATGGCCCCGTCTTTCGATATCGACATTTGAAGATGATATCCAATCCTTAAATAATTAAACCTGGTAAGTTGTAATTGTACATTTTTTTTATTAATGATTTGTTCTGGGGACTTTGTGTATTGTTATTTTAGTTGATAAATGGGCTCTAAATGAGTGTAGGGGAGGCCGGGTCTAGTCGGCCCCTTTTTGTACACAGAGATGTGTGGAGAATATTTCAATAGAGTCAGAAGAACCATTCATGATTTGAACCGAGCACCAATATCTTGTCTACGTATCAATAAATGGCAAAACTATTGAAACATAACCCACAGTTTGGCTCATAGCTGTTCTAGTGACTCTGGGACCAACTTGTTCCATGTCGGAGCGAGACGATCCCCCAACAAGAATGTTCAGCCGTGCAGTTTTTTTTTTCTTTTATGCCCCACCCCAACAAAAATCAAAAAATTAAGAAACCTGATCCGAACAAATCATTAACTTATAATGATCAAAATCAGTTTTTAGCGCTCACCTCACCTATCTATAAGACGTAAGCGCTAGATTTCCGGCGCAAGAAGGCAGGCGATCGCGTGAATTAGCCACTTGTCAAAAATGAAAAAAAGCTTTGAATTCAACTAGAACCTTGTGGTCCGACTTGACCTGGGGTCCATTTAACCCTGGTCTGTCCAATATATAATACATTTGGCCATAAAATTAGTTAGAAAGGAAAAAATCTTACCGATCTAGGTCATTTTGATGAACAGTTTTAGCAATAAACTAGCTACAAATCCGCCTTATCGAAGGGTTTTCATTTAGTTCCTGTGGAAGCCCTCGGCCCCTTTGGAAAGGGAGGTCAGACAGACTCCAGTCCCTCCCCTGCGGTAGCTACAGCCGTTGGCTTGATATGATACGATGTGGACACCTCTCCAACTCCCGTGGTCAAACACATGACGAACTTTTTGTAACACTGACTGGGACTCAGTCTGCTTCTAGAAGCTGCTGTCCGGATACTTTTTGGACCCCCCCCCCAAAAAAAACGTGAGGAATTCTATTGGAATCATTTTTTTCTTTATTTATTAGAACCCAAATGTGTGTTGTATGTAGATTGAGACGTACTGAAATCTGTAATGGTTTTATTTTTCTTTGTCTGGAATGGATGGTCACCGAATTATAAGAGTACGTGCTGACATACATTCAATTTTTAGACATTAAAAATAACAAACCCTACTTGGCCAAATTGAAGATAGGTTTCCCGTCCGTTCGACAGTTGTCAAGCTAGAATTCGTTGAGTGGCCGTCGTGGTCGAAGGATTCTGATACAAGAATTGTTGTTATTGAAATTGATGTTATTAAGAGACTAAAAATCGATCAGCCAGTCGTGATATTTTCTTACCTACGCTGATATGAAGCTTACTATTACGATTCATCTATATTTATATCAACCTGCTCCAATCCTTTTTCTATCCATCTATCTATCTATCTATCTATCTATCTATCAGAAACTGTTAACCAGAACTGTCTTCAGAACTGCCAAGACAAGTATCTTCAGTTTTCAAGTTGGTTCGACTGGCTTGTTATGAATGTATCATGCGTAAGGTTACACCAACGGTGATACAGGGCTGAAAATTAAAACATCTACTCCTCAAGATATATAGAAGTGACGATTTTTAAAACCCTCTGAATACGTTTTTAGTGCGTGTGGGGGGTTATTTGCAATGTAAGTTTATGCTAAAATAAATATATTAGGCATTCATATCACTCAATAAATTTACATGTGTACGAAGGTTGTCCGGAAAGAATCCAGCGATTTTGAACGTCTCCAGATTCGGTCTCATGGATGATGTGTGAAAATACACTCTCCTGTGGGGTTATTCAGTCTGCAATTTGCCGCCATTGTGTGATTTTGTGTACTGCACAACCGTCGTTTTCAATTTACAATACCGAAGCTCTTATGCTGTTTTTTTTTGTTTTTTGTTTTTTAAATATCGCATGGCCCAGTAAAGATTAAATCCCCTGTGACTTCGGGCTTTTGGTAAATAGGGAGCCTCGCCATGGTGCAGTGGTTAGTAAGCTCATCCAACTGACCATTACAACTGTTGTGAGTTTGATCCTAACAAGGTGTCCGGCATTTGTGTCTCTATGTCAAATAAACTCAGTTTAGTAATTAGGGGCCATGACGTGCAGCAGTACAGGTATCCTTCCACCGCTTTTCGAAAGTTCGCACTACGCTACTTTTTCACTAACTAATCATCATCACCATTTTTTTTGGTTTGGGAACGCTCGAAAATTTGTTTCAAGTAAATCAATGGTGATTGCGTATAACGGGGTAAAAAGAAAGATTCGAACATCGCGATTGTCACGTGACAACGTTTTTCGTTGATCGAGCCAATTTTGACCAATGGTTTACGAATGTTCTAGTTATTTTGATTCACTCCAGTCTACTTCGTACGCAGAGGCGAATGAATAATCAATCTTTTTTTTTTGTTTTGTTTATTCCATTCAATTATCGTTTTATATAGAATTTGCACCATAACATATTTACTTTTTTTGCTTTACCGTTTATAATTGCCTTTATATATAACATCGAACTTGGAAAATCAAGAGTCTCGCTCTGATTTGAACGTGAGAACGTTCACTTCCCGGTCACCGGGAAACAGAGAGGGCGCCCTTGGTTTTAAACTCTGACAATAAACAGTAAGTAAGTTGAGTGGCGTTATTCCCCACTTCCTGCTCTCCTCCCCCGATGACTCTTTAAAAATCACTCCCCCCTTTTCCCCTTCCTGTCATCCGTTCAAAAAGTCAAGGTTATTTGGGGCTTACATCTGTCAATCCACGGGGAGCTGTTCCCGCGGTCGATGGGAATAACGCTTGAAGATTGAAGGTCGCAGATCACACACACACACACACACACACACACACACACACACACACACACACACAGTACTATCATCGAAACAGTTATATTCCCCGAGGGTTTTATTCCCATTCGTCCTACAATTGGCTACTTCAATGGGGCAGCTAACCGCAAAATCTGGCCGAATCGTTGACTTAGTGATACAGGCACAAAATTTTGCGCAAAGACCCATCGAGGATTAGCTGATATAAAATGAACGTATGACCTTTTTGATTTGTCATTTGCATTTCTTCTCTGCAATCTAACTGTTCTAGAAAACAAACGATAAAAAACTATGAAAAGAATACACAATCCTGTATATTTTTTGGCCTTATAGCCCATCTTATAAAAATGTAGAGGATAAAAACAAGATGACTGACAGAGAAGTAAAGGGTACTTGAAGGAAACGTTTTACCCCTGATAGAGTCCCACACAGAGGAACCTGGTACCCAGTAACCTTCCGTCAAATTTCATTCGTCTGTCTTAAGGTATTGCACTTACCATCTCTGCATTATTTTCTTCTATGCCGTCGTAGCCAGTTTCGATCCTTACCGGGTGCACCACTACTATTGCCTTGTACCAAACCAGGTTTAGTCTAGTGAATAATTACAGAGTCACCTATTCTAGGGTGTTAGTTCGTAAGCTAGGAAACAGACCTTGGGTGACGTACCTGCGCGAGCTGACGTTCTGCAAAGGAGAAAATACTTGCCAGGGACGAGCAGAGTAACTTGCTCGGTCATTGTGCGCGCGGAAAACTACACAGCCTCACTCGATGGCGTCTCACAGTCGACCGAGTGACTTCAAGATGGTGCATCTGTTAATGCATGGGCAAAGATGTCCTAACAGATTGCATCAAGTCCGTGCAACCGGTCCCCGAGATATTCAAAACGGCTTGATACTTAGACAGACCTTTTATATATATATATATATATATATATATATATATATATATATATATATAAACTGCAACCGATAGGGTAGCTGCTTCGACTTAACGTTGCTCTCTTCCTTCGACTAAACAGTCGCCGGTAATGCAAAGGCCCAAATAACTGTCTCAGCTCCCAATTGCCATCTTGCTTTTTCACGATTTGCGCAGTAGCTTTCTTTCAACACGACAATAGTGTTATTAAGAAATGGATATATGATCCGACAGAATAATCATTTACCATCTTTTTCACACAAGGATATGATTTTAAATGTAATTGTGTTCCTCGTTGTCATAAGAAGCTTGCAAAGAAGATAAAATAATTTTCCAATATTCTCGTTAAATTGTATGTAGTCTGAAAATATTCTTTCCTCTATTACAGAAATATATATATATATATATATATATATATATATATATATATATATATATATTAATATTAAGATGTATATATAAGTACTAAGATATATACATGTGTTTGCTCTCTCATGGAAATGGAGCACTCTGGTGGAATATGTGTGCTAAATAAATATATCGCTTATATTCAACTTTACTGACCGTCCTCTGGGTCTGAAGTGAAGGTTTCAATCCTACCTCGAGGTACTGGGTGGGATAATGGATAGTCTATAGTCACACTGAAGAGTTGTAATACAATGAAACAGCTGTCCGTGGATGACACAATAATATATATTTATATATATATATATATATATATATATATATATATATATATATATATATATATATATATATATATAATGTGTTAAGGTATGTGTGTGTGTGTGTGTGTGTGTGTATTAAGAAATGGATATATATGATCCAACAGAAGAAATTATTGCGTTATATTATATAAAAACTTATTTGAAATGATCTCCCGTAGCAATGCTCTTAGATTCAACCCGAATTCTCATTTCGCTTATACTTGGCGTATTCGTTTCCCCTAACGCGACAGTTATGTATTTAGAAATGTATTTATATAATACGACAGAATGAATTTCTTTATACGAACAACAGCTTCGATTCCCGCTGCAGCCCCATTTTCTTTAATTGTTTATTCTACTTACGTTGTCTAGGGTGAGTGATACGTACAATAACCGTGTAATGACGGGAGATCATGTCAAATAAGTTTCTATATAATATAACGTAATTTGTAAGTCCAACCTTACTGGCCGTCCAGTTCCATGGAGTAGAGGTAGGATACCGGCCTGGAGCGAAGGTTTCAATCCTACCTCGTGGTACTGGATGGGATAATAATAGATAGTCTATAGCCACAATGAAGAGTTGTCATACAACAAAATAGCTGTCCGTGGATGACACAATATATATATACATACATACATACATATATATATATATATATATATATATATATATATATATATATATATATATATATATATATATATATATATAATGTGTACTTTAGAGAGTGAGACAGACTCAGGAGTGAAGTTTTTGGTGGTAAGATTTATTAATCCTTATATGTCAATAGTCCATACATGTTTCAGGATTCTTCCCATCATCAGTGGTGTGTGTTGTGTGAGTGTGAATTAATATATATATATATATATATATATATATATATATATATATATATATATATATATATATATATATATATATATAATGGCAAGAAGCAATGACGCAAACTTTCTAAAGAATAACTCAGTTATATCGTGGCGGATATTCCGGTGTTGTAAATGTCGATCTATGATTGGTTCGAATATCTGTGACGCAAGTGGCCCACAATGCCTTGCAATATTGCCCTTAGATTAGACTTCTCTCGGCAGTCAATAATCGACCGACATTAGCTGTAAATAACCAACAGATCGATATTCCCCTGGGGAGCAAAACTGTTGTTTAGATGATTCAGCGTCCTTTGTTATTCTTATGGTCCAGCAGTGAACCATTCGATACCAAGAATAAGGACCATCCCGTTAATCATAGGATGCGTCAAAGGGTGACGAAGATATTATATCCTAGTGCATGGGGGTTCGCTGGGGGAGGGAGAAAACGGGTCTTTTGGTACCCCAACAGGATCATGCCATCTCATCTAGGGTTCGAATAGTTGCAAAATTATTGTCAATAAAGGATAATGGTGCTGTGTAATGGTTTTATGAAACTTCAACTTTATGTACCCGTATAAAATGATAGCATAATTCTTAGCCTGGAACTAACTGGTTGCTGCTAAGATATATTCCGAATATATACTTTTTCCTGTCTACCCTCACGAAATATATCCCTTCACCAAATCTCTTGTAATAGAGACAGCGGACAACTATGCCTCGAACTTTTCCTTATCACGACACCCTTAGTGTATGAGGATTTTTATACGGTATCCTTAGTCAGAAAAATTGGAATATATATATTCATATATACATAGAGAGAGAGAGAGACCCTAAAATTGATTAAAAAACAATTATGGGATAACACGTTGAAATAATGCTGATCGGATTAAAGATGACTTGCGTGGCACGTAGTCGGGGATACTTTTGAACTATGTAAAATTTTACTAATAGAATTTACTTTTCAAAGGTAAAAAATGGGAAGTTGATGAGAGTAAAGTTTTCTCAGTCGTTTTTTAAATTATTTATTGATGACCTACTTTCATTGGTGCTGAAAATTGTCAACAAACTAATCAACTCCATATATAAATAGTCTAGAAAGCTTTACAGCTTTAAACACTAAACACATTCAAAAAACACTTTTTTCAAATTTCCCTTGCGTCACTTCAGTCACTTATTCCCCAATATCTGTCAATGCAGTTTGCGTAACTTTCTTCAGTGTTTTTTTTTTTCATATTTTTTTTTTCTTTAAATATTTTACTCGTACCTTGATATTATACTACTATTTGTAAATTTTTCACTTGTTGGGATCATTAGTTATTTACCATGTAACAGTTTCGGGGATTTAAAAACAAAACATTTATGTTAATATGGCACCCTAGCGGTGTTGATCAAACACCATCTACTTTTCAGCAATGAATTTTGTATATACCTTATGTCATACATGTAGTTTGTTATTTTATATAGACTACTTTCATAATGTATTGTCTATTGACATTATTTTATATTACAAATTCAATTTTCTTGAAATACACGACTTATTGACGTTGGTTACCCCCCCCCCAAACGTATTTGACGACAAGGGATCAATAAGTATAACAACAGACATGACTCGTTGTTCATGTCACTTCTATTGAGTGTTCAGCCATGTGAATCTTAAATCCGTTGTGTCAGTTTTAATCTCAGACAGAATGCAAAACAATTTATATCATCTTTAAGAATACTAATTACACAGAAAAAATTCTTCGAGTTGATTCTCTAACAATATATTCGACCAAAGAATTTGGCAATTTTTTTCCACTAACCTCAAAGTTAATTTTTTCACATCATATGCCATCTTGATTCCATCTATTTGTTTTTTCCTTTTAAATTTTCCAATAAAGTATTCTTATATAAATGGTTGAAAGGAAACAAAACCATCTTCTCGCAGGTAGGAACACCTCAATGGACTTTTCCATTAAGATACTTGGACAATCTGTTTCTTGGTATTCCACGTTCGATTCCTCACACTGTCATATATATACATACATGAGTGCAGATTTTTTATTTGAAAAATGATTTTAAAGAGTAGTATTAGTGATATATAC
>OY735235.1:5104074-5139074 GCA_963457665.1 Thysanoteuthis rhombus | reverse complement strand
AGTGAGTTTGATCCGCACTGAGTGCTGTACTGCTGAACACTTGATCAAAACTAATGAGAAGAGATCTTGGCTGCTTAATACCGGACATTGATAAACGAGTAAGTTTCTCACACCATTATTCTTTAAGCGGGTTCGATGGTCATTAGATGCGCCTGAATTCGTCCTTGTGTCAGACTAAGGAAAGCTAGGTGGATACCTACAATGGCTAATTTGAGGAAAACCAACCGGAAAGAGATGGCTAACAAACTAATCCCACTGGATATTTCTTCTGAGTTTGATCTTTATGCTTCATTGGGTGCACCAGAATTTTTGCTTCAGTAAACAGTTATAGAGTAAGTGGAAGTTACAGTAAAAAAACAACTAATGAATCAATATGAAGGTAAAGAAATAGTTATAAATGAAAAATATAAATGATGCTTCATAATACTTCATCAAATGAAATTGAATAAAAAAAGATGTATTAAAACATGGTCGCCGATCGGAATGAAGGATGGGATAAAGGGTGCCATTCGGACAACAGACACTGATGACGAGTTAACCCTCCTGAGTCCAACCCTAGAAGTACTAATCCTAACCCTAATAATACTAACCCGAATTCTAAAAATACTAATCCAGACATTAACTCTAAAAATACTAACCATAACACTAAACCACTGGAAGGATGGCCATTTTAAAACGGGAATGATAAAAATTGCCGTCATTTGGACATCTGCCTTCTGGTTGAGTCTTGGTAGCTCAATTGGTGTAGTTGTCAGGCGTAAACTGCTTCCTTCATAAATGGGTTCAAATCCCACCTAAGACTTGTTCATTATTTCTTGGTCGACGCTGATTGTTCACTGCCGAAGGGCGATTGGTCTGAGCGAAAATTGCTATGAAAATCAACAAGTTAATTAAGACGAAAGTGAAAGATGGTCATCTAATTGATATTAAAACAATCTTAGCTTAGTTTAGGCATAAGGCCACAAGTATGGAGCACCCAGGAGAGATCGAACTCACTCCTAAGAAATAATGATCCACAAGATCCGCTCGTTAAACATCACACCTCGATGAGGTGTCTTGTGGCCTTAATTAAAAAGCGTAAATTATTTTACGACTTGGGATTGGTAAACAGTGGTGCGAATCTGAATTTCTAAAATATGCTCGTGTATGCATTTTTCAACGTACGGTGTAAGTAAAAATATATGTATGTATTCATGTATGTATGTATGTATGTATGTATATATGTAGGTTGGTATGTATGTGGGTAGGTATGTATGTGCGTGTGCGCATGGACGCACGCAAACAAAACATGTATAATATCAAAAATGTGCCCGGATTAGAAAGAAAGGAAGAAGAAAAGAGAAGGAGAAAATAGAGCAGGGAGAGGGAAAAAAAATGAAATAACCCAAGAAAAGAAACAAAAGGAAGCACGAAAGAAAGAAAAAAGAAAGAAGCAGGGGAAAGAAAGAAAGAAAGAAAAAGTAGAAGAAAGTAAAGAAGGAAGGAAGAAGGACAAAGGATTAGAATTGATAAGAAGAATGATGAAGGGACGCGTAAAATGATAACAAAATGAATGACTCGATAATAATGTGACCTTCATTCTGACTTTTAAAACAATGGAGCAATTAAAATGAAGAGACCACGTCAAGAGAGACGCATCTATTTTGAGAAGCAAACAAGGACATCTGTGACATAACATGACATCATATTCATTGTGGCAGCCGATAACGTCTTTGCGTTCGGTGTCATAATGTTCTTTTGAAATCAGTGCAGAAATCTGAGTTGTACAATAGATAGATAGATAGATAGATAGATAGATAGATAGATAGATACCCGTACCTCACATAAATGAATCACCGTAGCATGTGCTCATACCAGAACTAATTATCTAAATACTATATAAAATTACCTAAAAAAGGAAGATCTTTCATGAGAAATGTTGAAAAAAAATACCAGCACAAAATTTGGGAACAGTTAGTTCAAAATGACCACAGAGACTTCAAAAGCTCTTTTTAAATAAATTTTTTTTAAAAATCGCTTTAGATGGTACCAAGTGGTGCGCCCCACCACATTTTTAAGGTTGTAGCACCAGAAATATGACCAAGAGCACCCGGAGACACACATATAGTCTGAGACACAGACATACAACAGAGAAGAATCTATTGCTCACTTGGCTGGTTGGTCAGACGGGCCATTTGTAGGGCTACGTTGATAGATGTTGTGTGTGGACATTTGTGGTAGCTGACCTCCTAAGACCTTTAGTGGACGACCAATAATTAATGAATTAATTGGTGTCTTCATTGCAAGATTTGTTGCAGTTGACTGACTCATCTTCTGAATTGACTGCCAATTAAAAAAGAATTAATTGGTTTTGTACTTTGATTGTTTGATACTGTAGGTGGACTTTTGTTGTATCTGACTTGCTTAACTCTTAAGTGGACAGCCAAATATTAATGGATTAATATGTGCTGATTTTTTATTGTCAGATGTTCCGATTAGATTTTTCTCTGGCTGACTCACTCAGCTCCTCAATGGTCTGTCTATTAATAATGGGTTAATTGGTGTTGTGTCTTTTCTTGCATGGTATTGTATTTGAACTTTTGTTTTAGCTCACTTACTCTGCTCCTCAACGGATTGCCAATTAATAATGGATCGTGTCTTCATCGCCAGATGCCGGGCTCGGACTTTTTGTTGTAGCCGACTTACTCAGCCTCTCAATGGAAAGACAAATAATAATAATGGATTAATTGGTGTTGTGTTTTCATTGCCAGATGTTGTGTGTGAACTTCTGTAGTTGTTTTTGCTGGATATTTGTCGTGTTTATGGCAGCAAATGTTCTACATTCAACGAAACGGCGCTCTTTGGGTGAACTGGAAATAGCTGGCACTGGTTACATTACAATATAACGCACCACTACATAGATAAGTGACTTCCGTATAACTGGTTGCATTCCGTGGCCGTTTTCATTCTGTTACGTGGTTTTGTTCTGAATGTTGAAACGCCGAAGGTCAAGAAAATACAACTTTGAATATGAAGCCCACTACAAAAATAATAATAGTCTGTGATCTTTGTTAGCTAACCACTACTCCACGGCGAGGCGCACTCTTAATTCATTTAATCTAGCCCTAGGCTAAAGCAATCAGCACTAAGCGAGGAGTGATTTTCTGCGATTTTAACCTGTTAACCACTATTCTACGGCAATACTCTTGCACGAGTACTATGTAATAAAACCTGAATCAATAGTCTCTATCGAATGGCAGTGTTATGAAGCACAATAGGTTACGAGGATTTTACTTTAAAAGTTAAGCAAAAATTAAACTGTTTCGTATCCCCAATGTTACTCTCCATACTCTCCATAGTCTATAATTGTAACGATGGTATTCATTTATGAACAAGTTTTTACTGCGCTCACATTGAACCAAAATAAGATTTTATGTATCTTCCATTAAGTTTAGAAATACTAAATTTACAATAAATTAAGCGTAAACGTTGACACACTTTTCCACAAAAGTTAGATCGAGATAGCTCTTAAAATAACACCCTTCGATACTGTTTCGAAGTTAATTTCTCATTGTGCACATTTTTACTTCCCTATTCATTCTGTATACTTTGATTACGTACATTCATTATTACATTTTCTGTATCAATCATTTTGTATTATCAATATTCTGCAACGTGTATATTTTTTTATTTCTCAAATACTCACTTTTGATCATAATTAATTGTCTATATTTTTCAAGAAAGTATCTGTCTTTGGTTTTCATTCTTATGTATTATATTGTTGCATTTAACTATATCTTATGTACAACCAGAGCAAAAAACCATACATGCTTACATTTCTCTACAAACGGCTCTCCATTTCAGTGGTGATCCAAACTACTCAATTTCTGCGAAGACATTTCTTGCAAGGCCAAACAAGAACGTTGAGATATATAACATTCCTCACTTGACATAGTCCAGTAAATCAGTACAGAGTTTTTGGTCCTCTGCCAAAATGGTACTCATCGGGTGTGTTTTGGGCGAGATGAAGCCCAGCACTCTCCAGGCTTCTTCAATCCTACCCTACTGAGTGCCTTGCAGAGAGGCATAGAGAAACATTTCAACGCTTTGGGCTATGGATCGAACCTACGACCTATGGAACCGTAGGTGAGCGCTCTGTCACTGGGCTACGGTGATCGGTGGGTTAATTCAGTGGCGTTCGCGAAACTCTCCTCAAGTTACAGTTGAAGCGTATAAGTCAAGGAAATATCACGGATACGAATTTTCTTCTGTTTTATCTGAGGCAAGTTGATATCATGTTACGATTATCACGATAAAACTTCACCTTTCATTTGATCTATTGAACGAAACACGAAAAGAACAAATGATATATTTTTTAAAAATCTTCGTCGTCTGACAGAGAAAAGAGAGAAACGAATCTGACATGGCTACGAATGCAAATAGATATCTGGGAAATGAAGGCGAGCTCAAGGAGAGAGAGAGATAGACAGACAGTCAAACAAAGAGAGACAGATATAGATAGATTGATAGAGAGAAAGACAGATGTAAGCCACTGTGGTGAGTTTGAACCACTGTAACTGCGCAACATTTATGACTGTATAAATATTTATACAGGATGTTCAAAAGCATGCGTATTTCACGGACATTTTCAAATCTTGATATAACACATGATTTTTCGTATTTTCATGTTCAGAAAATAATCACATATTTCACTGCTGTAAGTTATAAGCCAACCGACAAAGGCAAGACCAGAGTTAAATGGTACGAAACGACGTCTGGATTTAATTCATCATCTCTTCTATCCAGCTGTGTCGTTTATAGTGTATACTAAAGTTTAACCCCATGGACGGAAGAGACTTTTAAGGGCTATTTATTCGCCATTGCTTACTGCATGAATTTTCAAAGGGTAGTACTGCTATCTAAGCCAAGAGAAACATTTATTAAGTGTATCATGATGAAGTGAAGGCTTGTAAATGCTAGCAGTGGCTTAAAAGGTTTAAAACGGCGGTTGTGATTTGAAAATGCGTAATTACTTTTAGAACACTGAATATTTACTGGGCTTAGCTAAGTATGGCACAAGGCTTAATTTGGAGGGTAAGTTTTTATTGCACCAATCTCCTGAATGAGAGTGGTTCCTGTCTGCTTTGTTAACCAGCATTCGGAATCTTATATCTCACCTGCGATTGGACATTGATTATTAGAGACGAGGGTTATAAACTGAGAAATATATGAAGAGACGGAGATAGATAGATAGATAGATAGATAGATAGATAGATAGATAGATAGGGAACACACATACATGTATATATACATATGTATAGAGATTGATAGATAGATAGATAGATAGATAGATAGATAGATAGATGTGAAGAGACTGATAGATGTGGAAAGAATGATAGGTAGATTGATAGACAGATGCGAGGAGACTGAGATAGATAGATAGATAGATAGATATATAAATAGATTGATAGATATGAACAGAATGAAAAAGATAGATAGATAGATAGATAGATAGATAGATAGATAGATAGATAGATAGATAGATAGATAGATAGATAGATAGATATGTATGAAGGGACTGAGATCGGTCGGTAGATAGATAGTTAGGTAGAAATAAACAAAAAACTGAAATATTAATGGAATATATCTGTACCTCGTGAAAATCAATCACCATAGACCGGGCGTATACCAGAACCAGTTATCTAAAAAATATCTAAAATTATCTAAAAAAAAAAAAATACCATCACAAGAGTTAACCGTAGTTGGTCCAAAATTACCTTAGAGGCCCCCAAAAGCATATTTAAATGTTTTTATACGGTGTCTGATGGTGTATTCATGCAAAGGCACAAGTTTGTGGCCCCAAAATGTGGCCAGGAGCGCACAGAGACACACAGACAGACAAGCAAAGAGAGATGAATTCGTGGTTCACTTGGCTGCTTGATCGAGTGGACCATTTGTGGGGTTACGGTGATTCGATTGGAGAGAGAGAGAGAGAGTGGGTGGATGGACAGAAAAATATCAGTATAAAGCACCTTATTCGTTTTAGAATGTTTCGTATTTCTGGAGTTGGGATCCCCCCCCCAAGTGTGAGTCTTCTTCCCTGGCATGGGTAGGGAGAATGCCATACAAAGCTCTTGTTTCGACACCCACACCCATCATTACAAACCAATTCGTATATAAAACATATACCTATCATTTGGTTGTAGTATAGGTCCCATAATTAAAAAAAAGAACAGTAAGTTCAAAAATGTGTCCACCATCTGTGGTGGTAGTAGTAGAGAGGAGGATGAGGAAGACCAATTGGTCTTTATTTGAGTCAATTGATTCTCGAACTTATGAAATGTTGCATGAGAAATATTCTGCAACTATTATATTTGATAAAAATCGTAAATGGCTATTTTTGGTATTTTTGGCCAAAGCTATTGTGTAAATATATAACTGCAATGCAGGGGGGTAACTGTAAAGGAAATCCTCCGTCCGACCCCACCCAAATTTAATCAATTCTTCTTCAGCCTATGGCCTGAATTCCACAACATTTTATTGAAATCCATTGAGAACTATTGGAGATATTGAATGGACAAATGAACAAACAGACAATGAGTACATATACCGCTTGCAATTTCGTTGGCAGAAGTTGAAACGGTACATTCCGAACTGTTCGAATCCACGCTAATCGCTTCAGCGAGATAATCTAGCGCTTAACTGCAGATTAAGATAGCTTTACAACTTACGTAAGGCCCAGTAATTAGGTTGATTGGCCAGTTTTAATACTCGAGCGATAAGACGGTTAAGAGACCGTCTATATACACTAGCTTGCTTGCTCAGTACTTGTTGCACGTCAAATGAAAGTAAATTCTTCTACTGCACCGACAGCCATAAAAGAGCACGTTTTCAAACGGTGGCTACAAGCATCGAAATGTAAACTGCTTAAAAAGTAGCTGAATAAAGATATTTTGTAAACTTTTTCTTTCTCTTTTTGTTTGAATTTCAATAAGTTATTATTTCTAGATGCGTCCACACGCATCACTATGACAGGCTCAGTTCTTCGACCCGTCTCGTATTTGTCAGAAATCGATTTACAGTGCATGGTAGAAAGAGTCTTTTTAGCCCAGAGTCTTCACCTTGCTCTCACTTGGAGAATAAAACTAAATTAGGTTACTTTCACCCGTTACGTCATGTTTTAGAAGGCTGGTTTAATTTAATCTATAATTACGATGCAGAACGGGACCCTGATTAGGTAGGTTAGTAGTTAGGAGTGGCGTTAGGGTTAGTAGGTAGATTTGGTGTTAGGGTTAGTAGGTAGGCTTAAAAATTAATCTCATGTTATTAATTGCAACGGTAACACTAAACGCTAACCCTAAATCATATCCTTTCTCGATGAATTTAATAAATTACAATTTTTAGACGTTCAGTTTTGTGCTTTCATTTTTGCCCCAAAAAAATTCTACTAAATCTAGCCACTTTTAGCCATTATGAAAGGCAAATTCAAAGTTGGTAAATGTTTATTAACCTTACCTATTCCAAACAATTACCAAAATCTAAGCTGCCTGGACTTGACTACACAGAGCGGCATCCAGCCTCATGAGGTAAAACCTCAATCGGCAACATATCTGCGTTCGTTTGGTCGGAAATAGCCAATATCTAAAAGTGAGATCTCTTGATTACCAATCTTTGGCCCCGAGACAAGTCCATTTGAAATATGTGCTCTCAAAATGGACACGGCCTTGACGTCATAAAGTTGACTGACGTCCATTGATGACATCTAAATAGAAAAAAAAATTCCAGGCATTTTTTTAAAAATTTCAGTTCGTTTCTTTCGCTCGACTTTGTCGCAATTGTTTCTATTTCTATCTTCTCAAAGTTTTGAAGGCAAAATATTAAAAAAAAAAAAAAATGCGAAACATTGAGATTGAGAATCTCCGCTCCAAGCTGAACCAGAAGAGACCGCGAAGACGACGTAGCCGCAGCCCTTCCGGCGGCTCGTATATCGTCAAGACACCGACAAAACGAAACTCCTATCGCGGCGGAAACCGGGGGAGAAAGAAGTTGAGTAAGAGAAAGTCGAAGGGCGGAAGGTCCGGAAGGGTACGCAGGAGAAAGTCGGTTCACGGGGGCATCCGTATCCAGGATGTTCCCGAACGTCGCCCAAGACGCGGACGTAAGAAGATGACGAGTGATTACGAAGATGAGGAATATGATGACGATGTTCAGATTGAAGATCCACAGTTTGAGGACAGTGGGATGAGGAGAAGACGGAGACGACGTGGTAGCAAAGTAAGGTCGTCCAAACTAGTGCAAGATTCAGATGAATATCTGCCGGGAACTTCTCGGGAAGATAACGAGGAAGAGTTTGAGAATGATTACGACTGTATGTGAGAGGCATCTTTAGAGAGATCAAATAAAACTCTTCATTAAAAATAATTGAATCGGCAAAATGTCATTTGTCATTTTTTCTTCTCTTGGTGGGCAATTGGTTAATTCTTGGAATAGGTTTATCAAAACGTTACATAGATATTTTACAAGGGATATAACCCGGATAGACGTTATACATGATTAGCATCCATTTAATGTCTGAAAGTGGCTACATTTTTACCGTTGATCAAATGACGTCATTTTCGATCTAAAAATACCTTAGAGTTGATAGAGCATGTCGTTAGTGTTAGGGTTAGTTGGTAGGTGGGGTTTGCAGGTTGGATTGGGGTTAGTAGGTTGGTGTGGGGTTAGTAGGTTGGTGTGGGATTAGTAGGTTGGTCTAGGGTTTGGGTCACTTGGTAGGTTTGGTGATTCTAATTTCTTAAGTATTAACTGTGTTATTTTGATACCTGGATACTAAATTTACACAACAGACATTGAAAAAAGTAATCTAGCCACTTTTAGCCATAAAAAAGCAAATTCAAAATGGCTGTACCTGATGCAAGGATAGCCAAAATATTTAATTTTTACTGTTATTAATTGCAACCCCAAACCTAACACGAACCCTAAATACTAACCCCAAAACTAAACTTCTAGCGTAAGAATAGGTTCTTTGATTTGAATTCCGATATCAGTGTCTGTTAATCTGCTATTTTAAAACGGGAAAGGTAACAATTGCCAGGATCTACTTCGAGATTTTGAGATCAATTTTTAGGCAAGTTTTTAGATGAGCGAGCATCTCTAGTATCGATATGCTTTCAATAACTTACTGACAGGCAGGCTCTCACTGACTGACAGACTGACATACCGGAACACCCTCATATTGATGAAGAGTAAGGAAACGATTACGATGGTTTGTACATGGAATTTTTAAAAGATGGAATAAAACCATTCATTGAAAGAAAATCGACAAAAAGCGTTGGTCTTTTTTTTCGGTGTGCCGTATCTGCTCGTAATAGGTGGAGATTTTGAGATTACGTTTTGGCAATTGTTACTTCTCAGTTATTTAAAATGGAAAAATGTAATAATTCCCAAAACCTGGTGACGATTTTCAAACCGAAGAACGTATCCTTACCCAAACACTAACAACCCTAAACCCTAACCTTATAAGTACTAATTCTAATACGAAGGACAGTTCAAATGTTTAGATAAAACCATTGGGGTTTGCCCGACCTATACACGCTTAATAGTTTCATGAATCCCAAATTCGTATGCGTTTCAAAGGGTTAGGAGTAGTTACCAATCGTTCTACATTTAATAGGACAATCCTATGTTTCAATGCATTGTCCTAATTCTATACTCACTCGTAAATATCCTACATTCTGGTAAATTGTCGTCTATTGCCTTTTAAATGCACAGGAATCCCTCAAATTGGCTAGCTGAGTAAATCTGCCTTGACTACAGCTAATCAATATACCATTTGACAATTCTTCTTGCGTCACACAGTACCTTAATCAAGGAAGCTTTTTGTTTTAAATTCCCAATTATTTTAGCATGATCTTAAATTTCTTTAAAAAAAAACTAAAAAAATCAATGAAGTGTAAAGTTTAATGCATTTTAAAGCCATCATTCGGACCCCTCAAAACACTGTTTCGCGATCCCCCCACCCCACGCCGTTATCTGTTACCATCTCGTCTCTCTCTCTCTCTTTCTTTCTCTCTCTCTCTCTCTCTCTCTCTTTCTCTCTGACCTATTGTCATCCATTTGATGGTTCTATTCGCAGGTCGGTTTTAGGAGAGTCTATAAATTTATCCCAACCAGCGGGGGTGACGTCTGCAAACGAAGGCTGATACGAGAGGTTATGATCTTTTTTCTGATCACTTTACTTGACCCCAGTTTTGTCAATATAGGGCTTTTTGCGCTTTATTCAGCACGAATAATTTGTTGTTGTTTTAGCAGTGCGAAATAACACATGCTTTTGCCCATTCTCAGCATCTTCCTAGCCATTTGGAGCAGTTTCTTTCTTTTTTTTTTTTTTTTTTTTTAAAGAAAATAGCGCTATTAAGAAGTCAAACTAGGGCGGAAACATTTTTAGAATTGATAAAATTGTTCAATTCTTCGAACCTTTCCATTTGATGCCCTTGATTTTACATGAACATCTAGGGTCAGAGGCGTCTGTTTTCTTCTCCTGATTGGTCTTGAGTCATCAGTTCTCACAGCGATGGAGCATTGTGGGTATCACGTTTGAATCATAGGACCTAAATTCTGTCCTGAAGGAAGCTTTCCTGCTGTTTCATACTTTGTTCAACAGATGGAATGCTACTGTCTTCCGAATACAGCATTTCAGTTTGTGGTCAACTTGGATGCAGATACGAGAAATATTCACCATTTATGAAACGATTAGAGTGTATGCACTGTACTGGTTAATTTATCCGGCTTCGAGAAAAAAATAAAACAAATCGAACAGCCGACCACATAAATAAGTGATTAAAAATGAGCACCATGCAGAATTCGAACCTGCATCCATCATGAAGCAATCTTAACACGACTCTGCTCGTTAAATGTGTGATTTAATTGCGCTGTTTCTAACTCGTCTTTACGGGAAGCGCTGTTGGCTCAGTCGTTAGAGCAGCGTCTCGTTAAGACTGGTTCCTGGTGAGCAAAGACTCGTTCATTTTCTTCATTCATTTACGTGGTCGACAGTTCGATTCGTTACTCGGTTTATTCCGGTATATTTAATATCAACTGTAAAGAGTGAGACAGACTCGGGAGTAAAGCGTTTTGAGATAAGGTTCATTTATCTGCAGATATTTTTTGTTATTAAAGGTCCAGACATGTTTCAGGATGTATTCCAATCTTCAATGGTGTGTGCTGTGTGAGTGCGAGTTTTTCGGGGTTAGAGGTTTCATAATAAAAAATATATATATATATATATATATATATATATATATATGCTTTAAACAATAAACTTTGAAAGACTTTTTCAAATTTTTTTGTGTGTTATTTCCCAATATTTATCAATGCAATTTATGTGATTTTCTTCAGTGATTAAAAAAAAAATTTTTTCCAATTCTTTACGCCTACTTTGTTATTATGGTACAATGAGTAGTTTCTTTTCTTGATTCATTAGTTGTTTACCTTGGAACCGTTTTAGGGATTTCAAAAACAAAAGTTATATTAACATGGCCTCTAGCAGAGTTGATTAAACACCACCTCCCTTTCACTTATGATTTTAACATATAGCTATGTATATATATATATATATATATATATATATATATATATATATATATATATATATATATATATATATATATATATATATAACAAACTATATGTATGACATGAGCTATATGTTAAAATCATAAGTCATCACTGCCATCGATTGAATGTGCACAACTCACCACGCAAAATTTGCAGAAAGCCACAAACGTGAAGCACCCAGTAAGGGTCAAACTAATTACTGTGCTCTACGGTGAGGTACCTCTTCATATGCATGTTTTTATTAACTGCCTCATCTCGTATAGTGAGAAGAGATGGTGAGGGCGTAAGGAATGTCCATGTTTGGCACAACAAAGATATCCAAGTTCTACTTAAACTAAAATGACCACTTCTATTCCTTCGACAGTGAAGTATCAAGCAGTTCGTTATCTGTGGTTAGCAGATAACTAGGTTGTGGCTATTTTTCGAACAGGCCTGGGTCTATGTGGACGTTTAAATTTACATTCATCAAAATTCTCCAGCATTCAAAAGCGGGAGAGGGGTACGACGGGAGATGAAGCTGGAAATTAAAAATGTTCTAAAAAAATGAATGAAAGAAAGAAACATGGTGTGAGGGGAAACAGAAGAAAGGAAAAAAAGAAAGGAAGAATGAAGGAATAAAAAATATAAGAAAGGAAGAAAACGAAAATATATACAAAGTTTAAGAAAGAATGAAAGATGAAAGAAGGGAAGAGAGAGAGAGAGAGAAAGAAAGTAAGAAAGAAAGAAGAAAGAAAGAGATAACTGAAAGAAAGTAGAAAAAGAAATAAAAAAAATTATTAATGAAAGGAAGAGAGAACGAGAAAAGAAAGAAGGAGAGCAATGTACTAAAACGAGATACAAAGTGACAAAGAAAGAAAAAAGGAGAAAACAAAAAACGAAAAAAAACATACTAGAACGAAAAGAAAGAAAGAAAGAATAAAATGCGATCTGCAAACAATGGAAAAAAAAAGAATAAAAAAGGATGGTAGGAAACAGAGGAGAAAAAAAACAATTAAAGAAAGAACAGGACGAAGAAAAATAGAAGTAAATGAAAAAAAATCATAAAGAAAGAAGAAAAGGAGAAGAAGAAGAATAGAAAGAAAGATTAGACAAAGGAAACAATAAAAAAATTATGATCGTTTTGATTTCCTGAAATTACCAAACAGGAAATTCACAGTAATTTGCACATGCGTATTCGACATGTTTCGTTTCCGCTATTTCATTTCCGCTGTTCCGGCATCTTTTTCCTCTCCCGCCGATTTCACAGCATTTAATCAAGAAAATTGCTTTCCTCATGGAAAATAGCAGGAAAATCGGGTGAATTTTTACCAATGCCAGACTAGAATATCATAGTAATAGACATACCCTCCCGCTTTTTGAAGTTTGCTTCACGCGACTTTTTTGCACTTGCAAAGGAAGGTGTAAAGTGAAAATTGAGTTCAGTGTTGTTTTGCTGCAAGCCGTTATATAAGTAGCCCAAACCATCTTTCTCTCTTTCATCTACACAAGTCTCACATGCCTCGCGATATCTTGACCTCCAACGACCCAGCCTATCATACCATCATCACTATTTTTAAGGTGTATAATATAAATTACCATGTATATATATTTTTGATAATAGACGACTGTAAGCTTAAGATGAGTTCGGAATTGAGCCTTAAATTTCAGAAAATCTTTCTCTTTTCTTTACCATAACGTTGTCATGAAAGATGTACCCATTTTATGTTATACTGTTTAAGGCATTTGTCCACCTGCCACAGAAACATGGATTTCTTTTATTTTCAAAATATTGATCGTTATATTTTGGCCATAAAAGTGAAATTCTCATCTGCGATGATGAATGTACTTAAAAGAAGATATTGCACAATACGGATTGTGTTTGTTGAATGGATGTTAGGTAATCCAACTAAATGATGGTAGTGATTTGACAATGTGGAAAGTTAGAAAGTTGAGGACAAGTATATTTTTTTTTTTAGATGTAACGTATTTGTTCTTGAATTTTCCACTTTCCACAGTGTCAGTTTACTACCATCACAATACACATTGTGCATTACCTACACTGCGTTTCAATTAAAACCATGATAATGAATTGAATTTAGACAACGGGCATCATCACTTGCTTGTATGCTTTGTGCCTATCGACTCTTTATTCTACCGTCGCGTCGAGCACAATCGTATGGAACCCTGAAATTATCCATTCTGGAATCACAGTCGCCAACGCTCTGGATTTTAGATCATTTATAGAAAGAACGCTTTTGGAGGTGTGGGTAGCTTAACGGTTTGCAACTAAGAAAATAGGATCGGCGAATCCAGTTCAACGGTTTGCGTTCTTTCAGCATTGATGTTCTCTCTAATTTTTAGACGTTGCGCAAACTCTTTCTTATCAAATGTGTTGTGCGGGTCCGAATTTGACATAGTGAACCAATGTTCTCTTTGTAAAAACCACCTGCAAAAAAAATAGCTATCTACAGAATTTGAAATCTTTTGTATGCTCAATAATTTCCTTTGTGGACGAGATGCAAATGCACAGCTCAGAGGGAACAATACTTCGCGCTAACGCCCTTGGGAAAAGTGAGAATCGATCTCTTATTCCCCCCGGGTAAATGGTAGGGCAGACTAGACTATCAAACTTTTATTTGTAATCAGTCTAGGGGATGGATAACTCTGAATTCAAATCAGGAAAGTCCAACCTTTTGTCCAGCGTCGTGAGAGGCTGACAGTAGACTGGATAGAGCACTTGTTCCCGAGATCATCGTTAACGGGGCTCTGGTGGTTCCGAAATGGATAATTCCAGAGTTCCATTGAGGTGTGCTCGATACGTTGGTAATACCTCAACAGGAGGGAACACGAACACTTTTCGCACAGCAGGGTGGCTTATTTCTGAGTAAAAAATATACACGATGGGCGAGACGTGTCAGACTTTTTTGAAGTCAAGATTTAATGACTCGAGGAAATTAACTCTGGGGTTTGGCAAAAGAGAAGCATTCGCTCACCTTGGTAAGAATCTTTAGGTCATTTCCACTTGGAGCGATGGTTAACAAGCTCGTCTCCCAAACCAATTCACAAATGTAATGGCTTCAATTTTTACTACTGTTTTTATTATCATTATGCTTATATTTTATTTACTATTTTGCTGGACTCCTAATACTTATTTAGTTTCATTTTTTAGGTTACACTATCTTTAAACAATACTAGAAATAAAAATTCTAAAGAAGTATCGGATTTTCAGAAAGTTAGGATTGTAGGTCAGTATGTAGATGGGTAGTCCTGGAGACAAATATCGATAAATTCTGAAATACCCCTTTTTACGGTTAACAGAATTGAACAATCGTAGCTATCAAAGATGGCGGAGGATTCTATCCTCTTTTACAGGTGCGATTTTTATGTGTTTGTCAGGGTGTTTCAGCGCTCCTGACCATACCGATGTGTCTACAGACTTGAAAATTAGCATCAGTACTCCCCTAAACGTCTTTCTAAAAGTTCAATTTTTTTTTTGTTGGGGGATTTTTTTGACCGGTTTAATAATAACATCTAGATCCCCCAGAATCTAGATATTTCTAAATATTTTATCCATACCTTACTTTAAATGTTTCTCAGGGGGAAAAGCCAGTGATGTCATAAATATAATTCGTTCAAATCATATCTATTCTTCGGTGGAAATTCTTTGCCATGACTTCACGATTTGACGCTACAGTTGTTCAATTATTGACTGTGATGGCGAGTTATTGATCATTTTGAAGAAAAGGGTCAAATGTCAACTGAGCCACGACCATGTCGACCTCGACCTTTTAAAAGATGCCATCGTTTTGTTTGGAGATCTGTTGAAAACAACCTTCATTTAAAAGCTTCAGAAAAGGCAGGAAAATGTTCAAATTAGCCCCAGAACAGAAAAAAAATGATCTTTATCATCTTGGTTACGATGAACGAGCAGCCAGGATGGACCCCCTTTTAACCACGACTAATATCAAAGAAAGGAACGAGTTGGCAATCGAGATGAGTGATAAGCCCTTAGCTCTTTGGCATAGCATAATTTTTTTCTGGCGATTCAAGATTTGCTCAATTTTCAGGTAGTAGAAGATCTTGAGATTACCTAGGGAGGAGTTTGATATTAGCAGGTTACAACCAACGGCTAAACATGGCGTCTTATCTCTCGTAGAGCAATTTGGAACACTGTGCGATCAGATTTGATTGAGTGTGTTGGCAGTATTAATTCGAAAAAATACATTTCTATCCTTAAATAAGGACTTATGCCAATATTCTTAAGTGGCAAAGTATCGGAAAGAAAGCTGCTCACTCTCCGTGTCACGTTGCGAGAAAGACAACCGATTCCTTTGCCAAGTCAGGTCCCTGATATGAATCAACTCGAACGTGTGTGGGCAATATTAAATGAGAACTTGCGTAAGAAGTGAAGAAAAAAAAAGGGGCCAGCAGCACGTTCACATTTGCCGAATCTCTTACGCCAAGCATGGCTTGAAATATCTCAAACTGCAATTCCAGAATTTATTGATTCTATGCCAAGACAAATGGTTGCTCTTAAAGCGGCCAAAGTGAAGTTAGCACAACATCAAACTAGAAAACACCCAGAGAGCGAACAGCTGTGCCAATGCCATTAATTGGGATGAGGGTTAATTATAGATGGATCCGCCCCAAAATGTAATCAGTTCTTCCATATACTATTGTCTGCCATTCCCCAATAATTCATTGAGATTCATCGAGATATTTTGTAGATCGCAGGGGAAAATATGAAATTTTGGCGATATTATGTGGTTTTGACGTATAACCATGACATAGGGGAGGTAACTGTGTACAGATCCGCTCCAATATCTAATCAGTTCTTCTGTAGTATCTATTGTCTACTCTCCCTCAAAATGTTATAGAAACTGTTTGAGAACTTTTGGAGATATTGCGTAGGCAGACATGAAATTATAGCGATATTATGCAGTTTCGAAATATAACCATGGTCTGGGAGGATAACAGGGCATGGATCTGCTCCCAAATTCAATAAGTTCTTTCGCAGTCTACATTTTCACAAAATCTGATTGAAATTCATTGATCACTTTTGTAGATATCCTGTGGAGAGTAAAATAATTTTACAATAATATGTAGTTTTAAAACATAACTGCGATGTAAGAGAGGTAATTGTGCATGTATCAGCTGAAAGATGCAATCGCTTCATTCGTAGCTTATATTCCACCCTCCACAGAATTTCATAAAAATTAATTGAGAAGTTTTAGGGATATCATGTGGACAGTCAGGAGCGTATATATGAATGTAATTGAAGAAAAAACAGACGAATATTTCCCAATAAAAAAAACCTAGATCCGTCCCAACATTTTTATCCTTTTTCCTTACGTCATTAGCCACTTTTTCACAAAATATTATTGAAATTCATCAGGTACTTTCAGAGATATCGCGTGGACCGACAAATAGACATGACTAAATACTATAAATGCCCAAATCTTCTTGCGTGTCATTGCATAATACTGATTCTATCTTCAAAAAGAGGTGGTCAAATTATATTCGAGGTCGCGCTGTACTCAAATAAATACAGTACATCTAAAGAAAATATGAGCTGATGTGTTCACCTGCCACAATTCACTCTATACCCATTTAGGAAAAGGTCTAAGGTCTAACAAGAGAAAGCAGACACTAAATCCAATGAAGAAAATACTAATCTTTTAATATCGCTCGGCTAATCCGTCCGGTCTGATTTAAATCTATAAATAACTCGAGACAATAATCTCCTGTCAAGGTCACATGATGGGATTTTCCTGAGTCATAACCGACCAAGGAAAACAAATGTTTTACCCAATACGGACTATCGTCCTCGTCTTCAACACAACGTTTCGGCCGATGTATTTTTGTAAATTGGTGCATCACCATCTTCCCATCCCCCTTTTTTCCTCAGTTAGGATTGACATATCTGTACATCGGTCCACTTCACACTAATGCCCTTGGGAAAGACATTCATAAAATAGCACGGTAAATTGGGCTCTCTGGCCTAGTAAGTCAACCAATCTTAGCGAAAGACATCTCTGATTTCAAATCAGGGAGTACAACCCCTTGGGGCGATTTGACGCCCAATTTGACATCTTTCTGGCAGCTCCTGCAGCCAAGCTGATGCCAGACGTATCGCTTTCTGCTTTCCTCTGGACTACATCAGAGAGGTGGAGAGGGGATTCTGACCACTAACCATCCCAGCCTCTCCATAAGCTTCGTCTATGAAAACAGAACGGAGGTTATTTATCTGTAGATTTTTAAAAAGCGAACATTCCCAGTGGCCGTCTTTGTTGACAATACCAGAAAATGTATACCTCAGCCAACGGCATTGTCTTTCGGAAATGCCCTGTAGACAAACACGAAATTTGGCTATATCGGGTGGTTTGGACATATAGGTACGACGTAGGGGAGATAATTGTACATGGATGCGTTCCGAGACGTAATCAGTTCTCCCGTACTGTTCACGTCTTCCACAAAATGTCGTTGATATTCATTGAAAGCTCTTTGAGATATCGCGTGGACAGTCACCAGCGTACATCAATGTAATTGAAAATTTTTAAAAAAATCTCTCAATTAGAAAAAAAAACTCCTGGATCCGTTCCAAAACTTTACCACCTCTTATTCCTCCCACTGCCTTCCATAAAATCTTATTGAAATTCAATCAGAACTTTTGGAGATTTGGGTACAGACGAATCAACGGACAAACGAACAGACTCGACCCAAAACATAAAGCCCCTTTTCAACTTCGCTGACATAGGTAGATATAGTGACGGTGGTTAGATTATGAAATATGAAATACCGTAAATTCAGCACAAGGAAAATAGAATGCATTCAACTTTTCGTTTATGACTGTAATAGCAATATGAAAATTAATCCACGAGATGAAGAACAAGAAAAATCAGTACATGATGTTTACACGCGAGCCCTAAAACTGATTATGTAACAACACTGTACAAGTGTCCCTCCTATGTCTCAGTTCCCTCTTTCAATCTCTCTGTTTCTCTCTGTTTGTCCCTATCTCTCTCTCCCTCTCGTTACACATATTACTACAATCATTACTAAGCAAGAAAGTGATTTCAATATTGAAATGTAAGAACTATTTGTTATTTGGATCAGATCTAACGTAAGGTGCCTATTATCAACCTTACGAGTCTCTCCAATGATTTGAGAGATGAATGCACAGCAAGTGAAGATGGTTGCGATAAAGAACGTGTCTCCAGCAGTTTATAAATCACAAACATTTGACTAACTGACACTCAATGGGAATCGTAAACACTTGTTTCGACTAACCAGCAAATCTGACCTAAAGAGAGATCTTGTTCGTAACCCAGGGGACCGCCTGTATATAAAACAGGCAAATGGAGCTTGAATTGTCTCCCCTTGACAAGAGGTCTCTCAACAGAATGATTCTAAAAGATAATTGTCTCTTGTTCGCGAACAAACAAACAATAGATGTGATATATTAAAGAAAAAAAAAGAAGAGCGAGATGAAACGGCACGAACAAGCCGACAAGCATTGTCGGGAGACAGACAAATGGGACTTGAGGAAGAGCGTGGGGAATTTCTAAAAACAGATCGTTGATAACTGCCTCTCGGTGACGTCATAATCAGCGCCGAGTTGCTCGTATCTGATGATCGCTGTGCACGTATGCGTCTCCCCATTATTCACAGACACCCCATTCTTATCGAGGCATGATCGTGTTTCACAACGTTTTAGATAGGGGCAAATCATTATTACACCCTATTAATCGCAAATTAGCCTGTCGATAATAAGCGTGGAAAATATCTTATCACATAAGAACCGTTGTTATTCTTTTTTCGTGTTTGTTGGTCTTCTGTCACGCTAATGCAGAAAGAGAGGAAGGAGGTACTGCAGACAAACAGACGCAGAATGGGATGCTGCTGGTAATATTGCAACCAATACAACTAGTGCAGCTGCTGATGTCTCGTTTTAAGTTCTCCACTCGAATGTTTCCCGCCTGATAGCTTTCAGAACATGAACAGTATCGGTACGCTGCACGCTTTTGACAACAAAGTGACACCTGTCAATAAATATCTTTTGATTGTTGTTTATGCTGTCTGCCCCCCCCCAAAAACAAAAAGGAAAAACAGATTTTTTTAAAAACTGATGTTGAATAACAACTACTATTACACATCACAGGAAGTATCCGACTTACGTAAGAACCAACACGTATTTACATTAAGGATTCATGAAAATTTCACTTCCCCTAATACATTCATCATCATCATCATCATCATCATCATCATCAGTCTCTTAACGCCCGTCGTTGGACATAGACCTTCCCCAGGATTCGCCACAATTCTCTACCATGCGCGTTGCAGAGCCAGTATTTTCTGAATCTGTCTAGTTCATCTCTCCATCTTGTGTTCGTTCTGTCGGCTGGAATTTCTTATGTGATCTCTGGGGATCTATGTTGCGAGACATGATGTCCATTGGTTGTCTTTCATTATTGCAACAAGGCCTTCCGATTGCCACTTGAGTTTTTTTTAATGATTTCTATGATGTCACGGACACCCGTTTTCATCCTTATATACTGTGCTGTCTTGTGATCTCTCCATGTGAGGTTGAGCATGATTCTCTAATGTGCACGTTGTATGCTTCTCAGTTTGTAGGTGTGTCTCTTGGTTAGGTTACGGGGTCACTAATCAGTCCACATTAAAACAGAAATACTTCAAACCAACACCACGGACGTAAAGTAAGGGTCGGTTCAGCTTTATATTTACATCGTAAACAGAGCCCATCCAAAATCCATCAAAAAGAAATTTGTTTTTGTATTCTTTTTTTCAAAACTGATACTTTCCCAATGGTAACGAAGGTCTAATTGATTAAAAAAAAAATTCTGTGCTTTTAGCACAGAAAATTTCCAGAAAAAAAAATTAATAGGAATTCGGCTTCGACTTACGAATCTGAACCGAATTTAATATTAAGATCCACGTGGGCCCCTGAAGGGAAAAGCCCAAATTCAATTTTTTTCGTCTAATTCATTTCATTTTTACGATTGATTTTGCCGCGTAAGTCAAATATATTTCTTATTCGGGGCGTGGGAGGCGTGACAGGAGATGGGGAAAGGTGCAGCTGAGTCATGAAAGAGAGAGAGAGAGGTTGAAGAAATACAGACATAACAGATAGATAGATAGATCGATTGATAGATAGGAAGAGATAGATAGATATAAACAGAGATAGATAGATAGATAAACAGATAGATGTGGAAAAGCGAGTAGATAGATTTATAGTTAGATCGTCTGTTGACATCTATGAAGAGACTGCGATAAATAGATATGAACGGGATGACATAGAGGGAGAGAGAGAGAGAGAGAGAGAGAGATAGGAGCTTATTGAGATAGATAGATAGATCGTCTGTTCACATCTATGAAGAGACTGGGATAGATAGATAGATAGATAGATAAACGGGTCGAGATAGACGAATACGTATTGATTATAAGAGAAGCCCCTTGTAGAGTGTCTAGTCACGAGGTGGTCGTCTGCTGAGCCAGTCAGTTTGATGAACAGCTTCCGAAATAATGCTGACTCATTGACGGGAAACAATAAAATAAAAAAAAAGCTTCCGCATTTCACTTTGGGGTTTTCCGTTTTGTTAATGAAGTTCCCCCGCCCTCCATTTCTCATTCGCTACTAAATCTCTCATTGTTCGATTCTCAGTTTTCGGTCTTTTCCCCGTTTTAACCCCCCCCCCGCACCTTCACCTACACACCCACATTAGCACAACACACACAAGCACATACAAACGCTATCCCCCTCTCTCTCTCTCTCACACACATACACACTCATGTGCATCACACACACGCATGCATGTACATCCCCTAACACACTAAGACTACTGAATAGGTGTAAACATGTGACTAATATATATATATATATATATATATATATATATATCATCCACTCCTTCAATTTTGTTATGTATTGGGTAGTGTGCAAATCTCTCTCTCATGTATATTTTAGTTTGTTTAACCCCCCCTCTCTCTCTCTCTCTCTCTCTCTCTCTCTATATATATATATATATATATATATACATATATATATATATATATAGTAGAATGTGGATTCGCTACACAAACTAGCTCATGTTTCTGCCCTCTTCGGGCCTCATCCGGCAGAAATATGAGCTAGTTTGTGAAGCGAATCCACAATCTACTATTTATTTCCAGCTCTACTCTGAAACAACTTGACTTCACGAGTAAAATGTTGTATGTATCGAGCACTCTATGAAATAAATCCATTACATTTCAGAAGTGGCTTTATATTATTGATATATCATTATATTATGTTATACTGCTAGCCTGATTTGTACTACATATACTGTGTATATATATATATATATATATATATATATATATATATATATATATAGAGAGAGAGAGAGAGAGAGAGAGAGAGAGATAGTGTAGAAATGGATAAGATTTATCTGACATGTACAATACAAACACATTTTCCTCTCTAACAGGTTAGTACAAAAATCTAACATAAAACTGGCACATCTTAAAAAATTTTAATTAAGACAAAAAAATTTACACTACCTACTTATTTTTAAAAACTTGGGTTTACCCACACTTGTATTCACGCAGCATATACCAATGACACGCTTTCCTCCCCAACAACACACCCACAACACTGCACACTTTCATACGCTACATGCAGACACCATTTTTCTCAACAACAGAGTCACTAAATTCCATTACATATACACACACACACACACAGAACCCATCTAGTTTTCACTGCCTGTACATTAATGGTTTGAACTTTGACACGAAGACATCTCCTTTTTCGCCAGTAATAGATAAGAAACAATAATAACCTCACATTATCTGCCCAGCCCCTCCAAACCTTGTTATTCGCAAAATTTTCTCATTTTTCTCATTTGCCGTTTGCTCTCTTTGTCTCTCCGTCTCTCTCAGTCTCTTTGTCTCTCTATCTCTCTCTATCTCTGTCTCTCTCTATATATATAATATTGCCCGAGCGCAAGTCTTCATACTTATTTTGTATCTACGATGTTCGTATCTATTCATGTTTATATCAAAATCAATCTGATGATATCTACATCAGGTTAGGCACCTAGTTGGAATGTTGAGTGAGACCTCATCGCGTACACCAATTCGTTTATTCGTTCGAGTAGACCAATGGTTAGCACGTTTGCCTCACACACGGAAGGTCCCAGTTTAAGTGGAAAACTCTTGATTAGGACTGTGCACACAGCAGCTGACCGAGTGCACTCTAAGCTATGGATTCGTATCCTACCAAAGAGGCAGTCATAACGTGTAAGAATAAAGTCCTGGTCTCAACCAAACTTGAGACTTGCAAGGGTCACTAAGCTGACACATGCAACAGAAACCAGGACTCACTAGTCTCTATATTCCATTGGGAGTTGTCTCTTGAGAGACAGGGCGCTCTATCTTTGTTTATTTTTGTTTTGTTTTGTTTTTTTGTACCAACTCTTTGATGTTATCAGTTATGGATGCCAAACCAGCCTGTAAGATTTCCAAAAGGGTTACTCAACCACCGGTCGAATCAGAGGGAAAGTTTACTCGCCCGAAAATAATTCGTCTCGACCGATCCATAAACGTCTATACGTTAAAAATATTATCTTTAATACCCTACATAATATCAAACCTTCATTCTCTGCATGCTGTATCGATATATAACAAATAACATTAGAAAAAACATAATCAAATGATAATATTCAAGATCGAGATACAGTTTTGTTATCTTGCATATAATCATACATATAAAAAATATCCTTGATATATTATGAGTCTGACACAAAGACACGAGTTTGGACCAGTTAGTGAGACTCGAATGCATTACAGTAATAATGGTTTGCTAGGCTGGCTTGTTAACCATTACCCTACAGTGAAACACCATTGATGCCTCAAATTTGGAACATCTAACGAGGATTGAATACCACACTAGTGAGTAAAAACCAAGTTGACTTGCTGACCAATGCTCTACGGCGGTGCATCTAAGACGTGGCGCATATGGTAGAGGCGCCAGGCAATTTTTGGATTAACGCAATTTCTTGAACGACCATTTTGAATAGCTGAAAGTGGCTAGATTTAAGAAAAGTGGGGTAATCAGTATGCTGGATAAGATAACGTCATTTGAAAATCGGTATTTTAAATAAAGCTTTTTTTTCAATATTATGTCTATAACTGATCAATCCGTTATATAATTATTTCTATTGATATTCGGACCATCCTCATCTTGGTTGTTTTTCATACAACGTTGCACTCAACGGCCTTCGTCAGGTATCATCCACATGGACGCATAGCGCAGTGATTACAGCATCAGACAAAGTAATTGTAAAGTAATCTGATGGTTCTAGGTTCGATCCTAGTGTGAGACAATATAACAATACTACTAACGCTAAGAGGGGAGTACGGTCAATATACCCCCGTCGAATTCGGTTTGTTACTTCCCCAAATCTACCAGATGATACCTGACGAAGGCCGTAGAGTGCAACGACCGAAACGTTGTATGAAAAACAACCAAAATGAGGATGGTCCGAATATCAATAGAAACAATAATACCTCATCTCAAAAATTCTGAGATATGCGTTATATAATCATTATATATATATATATATATATATATATATATATATATATATATATATATATATATATATATATATATATCTAAAGTGGTCCGACAGAATGGAAATGACAATTGGAAGGCAAGGAGAAAAACTTGAGATAGATGTTACATCTCAAACTTTTTTTTTATTGTTCTGTGGACGTATTTCGATGCATTTCGATGGGAGCCGGCCATCTTTTTCGGAGAAAAAAATTTTCGGTGGCTCACAGAGAAATCTTTTCTTTTTTTTTTTTTTTGCTGTTTACATGTTTGATGTTGACGAAGAGAATGTGGATATTTCTGTTTTGTTTGGTTGTTGGAGATGTTTGTATCCGAGTAAATGAGGGTAACATTTGGTTTGAAACGAGATGGATCAGTGAGAGGCAGAGTCAGGGGTGTCCGTCTCTGTGGGTGTTTGGTTTGTTTTAGTTAGGAAAACAGTGAAGGACTACAATGGTCATTTTTCTGGGAAAGTGGGTTTTGTTTTTTCATTATAAGATAGAGAGTTGTAGCTATTGATAAATAGCTGTTGGTATATGTGGGGTAGGATGGAAGTAGGTGTGTTGTTTTAATTTAATCTTTTTGGTTGATGGTGGGTGAGACTTCTTTAATTTTTCTTAAAGGGTATATGTGTGTGCTTGTACTGTTTTTCGAATCGACTGTCGGTTGTTAGCCCATGCCTTGTAAGTTGGTGTCGTAAAGTGTTGTATCTATACGATTCTTTTTTTTAAATCAAAGTCTTCTGAGGGCTAGCAATCTGAGAGTGACTATACCTTTGTGTCAATGTATTGCATTGGGATATGAGGGTTGCTCCTACGCGTCTGCGTGTCGAGGAGTCGTTAATTTTCTTGATGAGATAGACTTGGTGAAACTTGAAGTTATGGATGTGCATGTTCCAGTATTAGACCAGGGCATTTGTCCTTTCATCCAGTCTGAGAGCTCTCTTGTGTTCGTATCTTCTTGAGAGGTTTCGATGAAGAATTTGTCGCAGTCCTCACACAGAATTGCGTTGACGCCGGCTTCGGTTGGTTGAGGTTTGAGTGATGGTTTGTTCATTAAATCTTTTATGGTTGTTGAAGTATTGGTGGCGATGTGTATTTCCATCTTGCTCTGGTTGGGGCTGAGGTTGACGGTGGTTGTGTTGGTGGGTAATATGATGCGTCTAAGGGTGGTGTCGTTTTTCTTTTGTGCTTTCTTCCTTTCTTGGTGTATGAAATGTCGTGGACACTGAAGTGAACAGAAGGATTGTTTGATATATGTATTCGTCCTCAAGGTATTTGGAGCTACAAATTCTGAGGCACCAGAGGTAAAAGCCTATGATTAACCCTGATTTAATTTTTCAATTGTGGTGGGAGTAAAAATGTTTGAGGTCGTTCTCGTCGATGGCTTCACGGAAGATGTTGTGTTTGATGGTGTTGTTGGTTCTGTATAGCAGGGTGTCAAGGAAAGGTGGTGTGTTGTAGGACTCTTTTTCCAGGGTGAATCAGAGGGTTGCACTATGTTCAGTCTAGTTACTCAGTTGTTTAGATATACGAGCTAAAGGTATATTATTAGGACATCATCGATGTAGTGAAAGTAGGAGGCTGTTTTGAGTATGATATATCTGGAAAGGCCTGATTCCAGGAATTTCAGAAACAGAAAGGCCAAAACTCCACTTATCTAGGACCCCATCGGTAACCTAGATTTCTGTTGGTAGGAATTTTCGTTGAAGCTGAAGAAGCATTGGTTTATTATGAGTGCGTATATTTTTTATGATTTTGTTAGTAGGTAGGGCTAGTTTAATCTTGGCTCTTTTGAGGAGGTTACCTAGTAAGTGTAGGTATTTTTTTTGACTGGAATGTTGGTATAAAGTGATGTTACATCAACGCTGGCTATGAGTTGGTTTTTTATATCTGTTTTTGTTTCATTTTGTGTATGAGGTCTTAAGAGTTTAAAAGGTATGTCAGGCTGATTTTGCCGAGTAGTGGGGTTAGGATTTTTGCTAATACTCTAGATATCTTATGGGGTGTACTACCTATTCCGGGGATGATGGGTCGTAGAGAGATGTTTGGTTTGTGGTTTAGGGGTCGTCCGTAGAAACAAGCAAAACTCTCAGAGAGACAGGAAACAGGCACCCCTAATCCTGCTTCTCACAGACCCATCTCATTTGAAACTTTATGTTACCTTCACTTACATACATTCACAAACACCTCCCCACCTGCTCCTACTAAACAGAAATATCCACATTCTCTCCTTCAGCATCAAACATATAAATAGTAAAAAAAATTTCTGTGAACTGCCGGTTGCTGGCCCCTGTCGAAGTGTATCGAAATACGCCCACGGAAAAGTAAAAAAAAAAAGTTCGAGTTTTTTTCCTCACCTTCCAATCGTTATTTTCATCAACATTCTGTCGGATCACTTCGGATCCACAATACAAACACACACACACATACATATATAGTATAATTATATAACACATTGATCAGTTATAAACTGAATTATGAGAACAAAACCTTTGTTCAAAATACCGATTTTCAAATCCTATATGTATATGAGTGTGTTATATTACTTTGAAACTCTATTTGAAATCATCTCCCGTTATTACACGGTGAATGTATCATTTGGCCATTAATGGCCGGTTGTGCAATGGTCCAAATAACTTTTCTATCGCTAAATTGGGCCTTTGCCATACCGGCGGCTGTTTCACTCATGGTAAGAGCGACGCTATCAGTCGCAGGTTTGTATGGGTTTTCGAATTGAATGACGAATTTCAGCCATATTTTAACATATATAGCCCCCTTTAGCCGATTCAAAACGGTCGTTCAAGAAATCCAAGAAACTACCAAAATCTGCATTTTCAAAAAAGAGGACGTCCCCGAATGGATCTTGCCCCCACCCAGTAGACACTCTGGCGCTGTGTAACCCTGAAGCTGCTGCGATAATTAATTTTGTGGGCTTCTGAAGAATTTTAAAATTTCCTTCCGGGTAAAGATTTCAATACCTAAATTCCGGAGGAAAACAGTTGTATTACAATCCCAGTGTACACAAAGGTCTGGTTATTCACTCAATAGAAACTGTCAAGTAACCAACGTCTTGTGGTCGCATGCCGTGTTGGGGGTGAACAGTTGAAAAAATTCGAAATGGTGGGAGGGGGGTCAATGAATAAGTTATTTCTATGGCCTTTTCTTAGGCAGTTTGAATTATCAAAAAATAAGCGTGAGTGCTGCCGGGCACAAACTAAAGGATCAATCTAGCATAAACTTAAATTTCAAATTGACCTCCCTCCTCAATGAGACTATTCAAGGAAAAGTTTTAAAAGGAAAAAAAACCCAAGAAAACCGTCTAGATACATCATCATCATCATCCTTCTAACGTCCGTCGTTGGACTTAGACCTTCCCCAGGATTCACCACATTTCTCTATCATGGGCGTCGCAGAGCCAGTATTTTCTAAATTTGTCTAGTTCATCTCCCTGTCTTGTATTCTGTCGGCCTTGGTTTCTCATGTGATCTCTGAGGATCCATGTTGTGAGTCGTGATGTCCATCGGTTGTCTGCCATTCTTGCAACATGGCTTGCCCATTGCCATTTGAGTTTTTTAAATAGTTACTTTGATGTCTTGGAATCCTGTTTTCTTCCTGATATACTGTGCTGTCTTGTGATCTCTCCATGTAAGATTGAACATGATTCTCTCATGTACGCGTTGCATGCTTCTCAGCTTGCAGGTTTGACTCTTGGTTAGGTTCCATATTTCAGCTCCATAAGTGACTATCGAGAGATAACGAGTAAATGTATAATTTTACAGCCCTCTAACTCCATTGGTACAGCCTGTACGCGTGATACATATATAGACAGCCAGACCCGCTTAAAAACCGAAAGAAACCTATGTTGACAGTTTTCATGCCAGTTTTCGCTGACGGTTTGTGATACTGTGTCGTCAGACGGTATGCGAAATACATTCGAATCTAATAATGAAAACAACTGATTATCATGAAATATAGAGGCGCATCTACTTTGACAAAAAATGTTAACGTCTGCAATACCGGAATAAATACAGAATAAATTGGATACAGGATCCGTGTTCTGTCTTGCAAAGATGGACGCTTCGCCTAAGGGCCAGAAAGATGAAAGCAAGCCTCGTTTTCACATCGTCTTTGATCTCGTTCCGACAAACCAAGATTTGACACCCGAGTGAAAAAGTGGCTGATTATGTTTTCGTCTCCACGGACTCAGTGGAAGAAACCGGGGCTGGGGGTTAACTATGGCAAGGAAAAGCAAAATGAAATATTGTGAGGAGGCAAACAAGACCTCGGGAAAACACAGCTATTTTCCCTGTGTTATCGGTATAATTATGATTGGGAATTGCTGCCGTGGTAATTGCCATCGTCACCGTTGCAAAAGTAGTAGTAGTAGTGACGGTGGTGTTAATATATTCAAGAGATTAGGTAATTAGTGGGCGGGTTTCATAGGGGGAAAAAACCTTAGATGGATAAATATTTACAAACTGAAATATCTCAGGTTTATTCATGCGAGAAGCACCGGCCCCCAATCGACTTCTTGGAAAAGATTGTTATAAAGATTATCAATTATAGAATGAAGTGCCGATGGCCGATCGGTTAGCAGCGCGGAAAATAGACTAGTCGAGCCAAGTTCAAACTGAGACTGGCACTAATACCCTTGGGAAAGGTATGAGTCAGACTCTTCCCCCAGCTATGATTGAAATAGTGCATGACCGAAGATAGTACTTGGGGTGCTTGTCGCATCTAAGTCTGTTTCACATGACGTAAGAACTCCGAGGCGAATAGGAACTTGTCCGGGCTGTGTTGGCTGCTGCCATGGCCAGCGTAAGGGCAATAACCAGTTATAGGTAGATTCGTTGTTTATCTCAGCTGTAACCTTTTTACTAGCGAATAACAATGATGTCATCTTTTTATAGGGGAACATAAGGTTGGGGTTACATAAAACAGTTGCACTACGCCATTATCATTTACTGACTATAAGGTTCCAACTTTCAAACCCCCTTGCCCTAGCTAAGAAGGCTTGATCCAGGAGTGGGTCCCATTTGCCTTCCCTAGCGGACGAGATAAATAGATAGGTATACATATGTATACATACATGCATCATTTCATCAGACAGAGATAGATCAATAGATAAGGTCAACTAGAGATTTATGGAGATTGCAGAGGTTATGGTGGCCTTGAAAAACGGCATTCCGTCTCCTGCAAAATCAGGGCTCGAACACCGACCTATGACGCGAGTTTGAAATACGCAACTAACCTTACCAACGAGGCAGACCACTCGCTTACGGCGACTGCCTTCATTGAAGTAGTCGACAATTACCGTATATAAATGCCGATTTTACGTACCAGTCGAATCCCTTAATTTTTTCCAGGTATGTTTGCCAGGGTAGCAGGAAGGAATAATTCGAGAACAACATATAAGGGTACACCCAGGGTATCTGAGAGGAATTTTATCAGCGGGTACAAAATTTCTTTTCGGGCCCCCTTCCCATTCCCTTCTACGTTAGTCATCCTTCCCTTATCAACTACAGTTTTATGCCAAGAGGATACGGAAGATGAGAATTGGGGTTGGGGTAAAATGGAGCGTTCTGTTGATCTCCTCAATTCGAGGCCCTTCGAATGAAATGAAAGAGATCCAGATAGAAAGAAACGTATTTGACTATCTTGTAAGTTGCTACAGTACAGAGAAAGAGAAAGATTTCGTATTCGAACATGCTTTTCTTCGCATTGAAACGGTGATCAGAAAACATAATCATCAGTAGAAAGTTATACAAAAAACGGTTGATAAGCCTAGGATTTACTCCTTTTTTCTTTTAAAGAAGCTTTCTCTTGCTATATGGACTCTTGCAGCTCGGATACGATCCACAAGTGTTGCCAATTTAGCGCTTTTCGCGCTAAATATAACGCGTTTCTTGTTTTGGCAGCGCGAAAATTGAATATCTAAGGTTACTTGAAGTCCATTTTAACGCTACTTTCCAGTAATTCTATCCGATTTTTAGCTGCTTCCCAGCAATTTTCGGCAAATCCAGCTATTTTCAGCTTTTAGAAATGGCCTTAAAACATTTTGTTTTACGCTTTAGTTGGGTTGAGCACTAAAAATCTTTTTGAATTTGCCACCCAGTGATCTTATCCTCTTCAGCACTTCCTCTCATAGGTGTCAGGTATGGAGACGTGGATTCAAACAACAGCCCAAAAGATATATCGGCCGAAACGTTGTGTTGAAGACGAGGACAATAGTCCGTATTGGGTAAACATTTGTTTTCCTTGGTCGGTTATGACTCAGGAAAATCCCATCATGTGACCTTGACAGGAGATTATTGTCTCGAGTTATTTATAGATTTAAATCAGACCGGACGGATTAGCCGAGCGATATTAAAAGATTAGTATTTTCTTCACTGGATTTAGCGTCTGTTTTCTCTCGTCAGACGTTTTTTTTTCTTTTCTAAATGGGTATATCATAGATACAGGTTTCACCTTTCTAATCCGGTGTTCAGTGGTCTGGTTACTCCCATAGTCCGGCATGTTTTGAACCAGTTACACATTACGTTCGTGAATCTGTCATTACTGAAGTTCAATTCGATTCAGTATCAAACCATGGTTCAAACTGTAATTCCACCATCATCATCATCATCATTCTTCTAACGTTCGTCGTTGGACATAGACCTTCCCCAGGATCCACTACATTTCTCTATATTGGGCGTCGGAGAGCCAGTATTTTCTAAATTTGTCCAGTTCATCTCTCTATCTCGTATTCTGTCGGCCTTGGTTTCGCAAGTGATCTCTTGGGATCCATCCTGTGAGTCGTGATGTCCCCCAGTTGTCTGTCTTTCTTGCAACATGGCCTGCCCTTTGCCATTTGAGTTTTTTAAAAATAGTTTCTATGATGTCTCAGAACCCAGTTTTCTTCCTTATATACTGTGCTGTCTTGTGATCTCTCCATGTGAGGTTGAGCATGATTCTCTAATGTGCACGTTGCATGGTTCTCGGTTTGTTGGTCTGTCTCTTGGTTAGGTTCCATGTTTCAGCTCCACAAGTGACTATCGGGACGATGCATTGGTTTTATACTCTCCTTTTTAGGATTATTAGGATCGTCTTGTTTTTGAAGATAGAGCTTGCTCTGCCAAAGGCATGCCGTCCTTGGGTGATTCTTCGCTTGATCTCTTCCTCTTTCGTGGATTTCATAGAGATTCGTTGTCCTTGATAAATGTAGTGGTCTACTTTACCCAGTTTCGCATCTTCGATTTTGACAGTTATGTCCATATTCTCATTGTGATTGTTGCACATGATTTTCGTTTTACTGAAGTTCATGTGTAGGCCAACTCTCTTGTTTTCTTCATTCAGTTCATCTAGCATTAATAAGAGGTCGTGTAGGTTCTTTGCAAAAAAGGACGATGTCGTGTGCAAATCTGAGGTTGCTCAGATATTCACCGTCGATTTTGATTCCTCTATTCTCTCAGTCCAGGTTTTGGAAGATCATCTCGAGGCAGGCTGTGAAGAGTTTGGGTGAGCTGGTATTTGAAGGTGCAGTATTTTTTTTTATCTCTACGATTCCCTGACACTCCTTAATACAATTAGTTGTCAAAATTGAACAAACTCCCTGCCATTCACTGACACACGTTTTATCTTCGTTTTAGATCTACTAGTTTAAAGAAGTGGCTATTTTGTTTTTGTTTGTTTTTTTTTTCTTTGTTTTTCACATCGGAATGTGTTATTAACGTGTGACAGGGATAATTTTTGCTTGAAAAAATCGTTAACGTGCGGCAGGGAGTAGCTGTGAATGGCAGGGAGTGACAGAGACAAGAAAAAAGTGCTGCAAGTGTAGAATCAGACATGTATTTATCAAAGTTTTTTTCTGAATCTTATGAATTATAAATCTTTGAATCATTATTTTTTTCATTTTTCACACTATTAAAAATTCTGTTTTCCGGCATTTTCTGTGGTCCGGCAATGGTCCCGAATTAATGAGGTTCAACTGTTTTCCGTTATTACGAATGAAATATTGGGTTACATTATCTATCCATACAAAAGCCATCAATGCAAATAAATGTTTAATTGTCTGTGTATTTGGTTGTAAGACCTGTCCGATTCCTATAATAACCTAAAAGTTGTAAGAGATTGGTCCATGTGAAATAGATCAACAGAACTAAAAATCAATTAAAGGGTTATGATAAAATGAGATAGGCTGTTGTGACATAAAAATAAAGAATACGTCACAGAAACGTTTAAAACAGCTCGAGTTGAGTTAACACTTGAAGAAAAATCATTAAAATAAGGCAGTTAAATCATCGAAAAGAATTTACCATTTAAAATTGCTTCAGGCTTCTCAATGCCGATCTATTTATATATAACACTGTCATCTTTACGGATATATACTAGTCTTACAGTAAATCATCAAATGTCTGTTTATATATCTGTCATTAATATCTGAAGAATGGCTAGAGCTATCGCCACCAATTTTTCTGTGGTTACTAATTTGACCCCTGAGCATGTTCATCGATTTTTGAAAATTACTGAACTATGAAATTTTCAGGGGGGGTGGGATTTACAATGTAAGTATAATGCCAAACTCGACCCTTACTTTGTGTCCGTCAGAATAGCTAAACCGAATCTTTATCTTCATGCTCGTATTTCTAAAGATCGTCCATATTTGTTTTTTGTATCTCCCTGTTAGGTAAGCAGCCTCCTGTCAAGGTACACCTTACAAACATTTTCATATCTATAAGTGTATGATTGACTGTGTATTCATTTTTCTTGGGCATGATCTCAATTCTTTTGGACGTCAAAGGTGGATTAACCAACCTTCCTACTTTACAAAGCCGATTTTTATAGGTTATCTTTTCAGATATTTATCAACCTTGTTAATTCAGCATGCACCCAGGACTGGCCCGTCTATTAGGCGGGCCTAGGTTGTCGTCTACGGCGCAGAGGTCCCAGGGGCGCATTCCAAACTCGAAAAAAAAGTCCTTGAAATACAACCAAGGGCGCAAATTTTAAGCTTAGCCTAGAATGCGTAAAACTATTGCATAAATTTTAAGTCTCACCTAGGGCACATGAAACCCTTACGCTAGCCCTGCATACATATCTACCTACCAAAATGCATACATATCTACCAACCAAAATTTTAGTTATGGTTTATAGGTATAGTGTTTTTTTTTTAACCAAAATCTCGCCAGCCTACTGAAGACCTGTATGAAACCGGTTAAGGCTTATTAAAATCAAATATACCTAAAAACCATAGCTAAAAAGTTTGCCTTTCCTTTTAAATTTATCCAACCCTTATTGCAGAATATATATATATATATATATATATATATATATATATATATATATATATATATATATAGATATAGATATAGATATATAGATATAGATATATATATTAGTCTGTTCATTTTCTACATCATTAAAAAGTTCTGTTTTCCGTTTTTTTTTCCTGTGGTCTGGCAATGTCTAGGTTCCAATGTTATCTATCTATCCATCTATCTATCTCTACCTCAGTCTACTCATCTCGTCCTCTATCAATCTATGTATCCATCTCAATCAATTTATATCTATCTCGGTTTGTTCATATCTATCTATCTATCTATCTATCTATCTATATATCTATCTATCTATCTATCTATCGTCTGTTCAATCTATCTACCTTTCATTCTGTTTATATCTACCTGTCTATCTATCTCAGTTTCTTCATCCCCATTCCCCTCTCTCTCTCTCGATCTGTCCATATCTTTCTGTTTATCCACGTATTTAACTATCCCTACCCTTTCTCATCACTGACCCCCCCCGACCCTTTGATCTGGAAATTCACTATGAGTCACACGAATTGTCCCTTTGAATATTTAATCATACGGCATAATACATGACTACAGCCCTATGTCGACATTCTACCCGTTCATATGCCTCCAGATACCTGGGCAAGATCAACTTGCCCCACGTTGTGATGTATGCATATGGTAAATATCAAGCTGAGCGTCTTGGATAGATGATTTTGAAAGGAGACACCACTTTTGATTCGGGGAGATAACTAACAAAAGATCACGATTAATAATTTTAAAAAAAGACAATAAAAATATGAACAGAAAATTACGCATCGAATAAATAACAAAAAAAATGTGAAATATCTCATTCTAAATTCAAAATACTTCATTGTGACGTTCACCTGACATGAAGTACACAAATACAAAATAATCTTTAAAAGGGAAAGAAAAATAATGAAAACAAAATAAAATTGTTTTAGATACTGGATATCAGTTGAGATTTTTCTTTAAATTACCGAGGTTCGGCTTACACGAATTACCTTTAGTCTTTTTTGAATAACCGTATTTAGGCATAAATTCAAAACGTAGTAATAATAATAAAAAAAACGGAACATTTCTTGATGGAATGGTCAGCATTCGAAACGTCAAAAATTTAAGGAGTAAAAACGTATTTTAAAAGTATTCTAAATCTATTATGCACTATTCTCAATGCTACTCTAAAAGGTTATCTCCCGTGATGTAAGACGCCCATTTACGTAAATACTTTAATTGTTCATTGTTTAACTTGTCTATGCCAAACGATACATTTACTATGTAATAAAGGAAGATCATTTTAAATAGAGTTTCAATATAATATAATGCAATTTAAAATCATGTTGTAAGATCATACATCCATTTCTCAATAACATATACATCTTAATAACATATACATATGATTATAAATTGCGTTATATCTTATATATATTAAAACTCTTATTTGAAATGATCTTTCGTCATTACATGGTAAATGTATCCCTTGGCCTAGACAACGTAAATAGAATAAACAATCAAAGAAAA
>OY735235.1:5029074-5099074 GCA_963457665.1 Thysanoteuthis rhombus | reverse complement strand
AGATATTATACATCTAAATTTAGATCTATTGCCAATTTAGATATTTTTAGATCTAAATTTAGATCTATTGCCAATTTAGATCTATAATTGTAGATAAAAGATCTATAATCTGTAATCTTTTAAATCTATTTTCAAAATATAGCTGATTTAAACATGGGTTTAGAGAAGGTGTCTACTCCAATACGAGCATGCATTCTTGGAAGTGATTCCACATTCTAGAACCAGGAACACCTGACAAAGGCCGTAGGATCCGCGGCCGAAACATTGTGAACGAACAAGCATTTAGACGAGGAAAATAGTCCAAGCATATACACAATGAACCTTAATCATTTGTTTTTTCAGATAGAGCATTGAGACCCCTAAAATTGTGTCCTCATTGTCCAGGGAACTGCCCAGTGTGCGAATGTGATAAAGTGGCCCCACCCATGGATGATCGAACACAGTAATGCTGATCTACCCGACCAGCTCGCTAACCATTGTTCCACGACGTGTTTAGCGAAAGAATCCCTTCTCCTGTTGACTGAAATTCCATTCCCTATTTTGGTCTGTCGCTGCACCCTAAAGATCCCTACTTCTGGGTGTCGACAGCAGAGAGAGATAGAGAGAGAGACAGAGAGAGACAGAGACAGAGAGAGAGAGAGAGTCGACTGACGATGTAAACCTGTCAAAGATTTCAGGGTAAGAAAGAAGTCAGCTGCCAGGAACCGGAGTTATTTTGTTTTGTTTTTTTAAAATTCCTTGTGTGATCTGATAGCTATTTTGACCTGTTGTACAGGGAAGAGAAAGAAGGCTTAGAAACTGAACCCAACTCTGCCTGGTTGAGATGCTTGGCATTCCTGCTTGGGGAAAACCGCATGGTATTTTGAGATACCGGGCTAGGAAGTCGCGTTAGCGAAGACATACTTAACGTTGGCCTACGTGGTAAACAAGATTTACCACTGACGCCAGTGGTGCTCGTTCGATCCTAGGTGAATCCCAATGTTTCAACTACTGATTTTTGAATACAGTCAAGTAGGTTTTTTTCGCTTAACTTGTCTGGAAGCTACATATCAAAGCGTCAAACATAACCAGGGTGGTGTGAACGATTTTCAACGATTTAGATACCTTGGAAATATTGGTGATCGCCAGCGTCCTACAACGTTGATAATTCTCAGGTAATTCCTTGATCTGTTCGCTATCAGCTTCAACTTGTCTAACCGACCGTGGAGCATCGTGGAACTTTGCAAACCACTTTTGACACGTTCGATCAGTCACAGTACCTTTTTCCGACAACCGTTCAAATCTTTTTCGGGAACCTGAGTCTTATTTTTACTTTTCTTAAAACAAAAAAAACAAAAAAATCAAATGTGGAAAATGTTGCTTATTTCTTCCTTCTTCAATCAATAAACAAGACATGAAGTCTCAAGAGTTTCTACATCGCGATTTTCATTATGTCAGAATAGGAAAGCAAATCAATCATTGAGATCGTCCCATTTGAGCGCAAACAAACAAACAAATTAATAAGCAGGATAATTTGCAGATAAACTTATTAAATGTTTAGATTAACAAATATATTTGTTACTGAAGGATGTTCCACTCAAATCTAACATTAAAATTAGGATTTTGATTTTTAGATAATTTACATGCTATAAACATCAAATTTAGAAGAATTAATTCGGAGGGATTGTAGTTCATACTCACCAAGTAATTATAGAGCTTGATTTTTTTTCTTATTTGCCTTTCACATTAACTGTAATCAGAAAAGGGAACTCAGCCAACATATTTTCATAAGACGAATAGTGAATGTCAAAGAGCTGTATGTGGCCCCCGAGCCGTAGTTTGTCCACCTCTGTTATAGAGGGTGTTTGATGGAGGTAGATTGTTTTGATATATCATAGCTTTCTTCATGTTATAGTTATTGTCGTTGTTGTCGTTGTTGTTGTTGTTGCTGTTGTTGACGGCTTATTATTCGCTTGCAAGGATCGGAAGTAGTGGGGGGGGGCTCTCCTTCCGAGTGCGCTACTTGGTTTGTTTATTTGTTTGATTTTTGTTTTTTGTTTTTTTTTTTTAAATCTTTTCAAGTGGAGACCAGCTCGCACACACCGAGTCCACTCTTTAGGCTCGGTGTCCTTCCTAAGTAGATTGGCAAGTCGAGACGGACAAAGTTTTTTCTTCGGGTTGGTCTCTTGGATGGACAATCGAAGAGGTTTCATCTGCCCTGCTATTTTACCCATAGCTTGGAACCGTGAAGTGGAGACAAGCCTTTCACAAGAGCATTTGTGCTCAGTGATCACAATGTAATTCAGCTGAAATTTGAACTTGGTTCGCCGATTCCATCTTCCATGTCGATAACAGTTAGCTCACCCTTTCAATGTAGATAAACAATTCATATACAGAGATACGTGAATCAGCTTTAATTAGAGCATTGAAAACGCAAACAGACAGCACCCAGTTGTAAAGAAAGGGTGTCATTTTGCTTTATGACAACACCCGCTTTATGTTACAAAAATGACTTGACTTGAGTTGAATCAATTGAAGATTCAGATTTTATTATAATAAACTCATTCATCAGACCTCCATCTTACGGGTCATCGTTTAAAAAACATCTAAACCAGCCTTTCCCAGTCTTCTTAGAATGAAGGAGCCGTTGAAATATTCCAAGAGTAAAAGAACGGGCTGTTAGCAGGGTCGGATTTATAAGGGAATCGAAAGGGTCAATTTCCCCCCCCCCCTGTCTTTTGTAATTTGCCTTGTATTTTAATTTCTGTATATGAGGTCCCCGAACCTGAAGTACCCCAGGACTCCGAAGGTCCAGATCTAGCCCCTGGATGTTAGTGTTAATGGGTTGGGGGACACGTTTGCGTCGCTTAATAAAATTCTTTTTGATAGCCCAGCCCAGAGCTGTTTAACTTCAGTCTTCACAGTTCGAACACCCATCTTTAACTCCAGCGTACCGGACGCGGTTACTTGGACTCATTAAGGAGAAAGTGCACAAAAATCATAATTCAATAATTCTACAAAAGGATGAAAGTTTAAACATTCACCCCTTACTATGCCTTTATAAAATGTTGGGGTTTTTTGGGGTTTTTTTTAGATTATCCCCCAAAGTAGGTCTTTCAGTGTACGGGCGTCAGTTTGAAATGTAGGTTTATGCTAAATTGGTCCTTAGCTTATGCCTGCTTATTTTTTTTTTCTCGAAAATTAAGATTTTTTTAGTGATTACTGCCCCCAAAAGACGAGCAACTTATAAATTGATCATCCCTTTTCTCATTTAAAAAATTATCACCCCCCCAATACGGCATGCTGCCAACAGACATTGGTCGTATGACGGTTTCTATTGAGTGACTAACCAGACCCGTTCAAATTTTTATGAAACGATTCTTTTAGAAAAAAACAATGAATTGTTTGTCAAAGAGTCTATAATTCCGAATGGTTGGTAGGAGGTATGGTTATCAGCAACACTTTAATCCTTAGTGGAAAATCCAGTGTTACTGACAGCAAAGCAAAAAAGGTCCCACTATTCATTACATAGACATACTAAGTTAGCATAAGTTAGTATCAGAACAACTTTTTCGGGAGATCCGATGGATATCGAATTCACAAACATCAGCCAGCAACAATAGCTTCATGATCATTGCTATATGACATGCATTCTGATCTGTTTTGTTTTTTTTCATGTTGTTTCATCAACATTGCAGTATTGTATCAGATCATCAATAATGGTAGATCCAACGAGGATCGAACCCACTAACAACAGCAAGCAGGTTTAGCTTGCTGATCATTGCTATACGACATGTATCCTTTTATCTTTTTTTCTTTTTAGATATGTCCACAAGTATCTCTATAACAGGGTATGTAGATCGATCAGTCAGTTTGTGTCCAATATGTTCGAAATCGATTAGGGTACATGGAATTATTTTAGCCTTGCATCTTTAGCGTGCTGTGACTTCGAGAATAAAACCAAATCGGGTAGTTTCCACCCGTTATATCGTCTTTGAGGAATGGGGGTTCAATTCAACATACAATTGCAATGCGGAACTGAACCTTGACATTATGGCCTCTTCAAATTACGTCAACCAGAGAATTTAAAAAAATCCCTTTTGATGTCATAAGAATTCAAAGCACAAAACGATCTTATCAGACATTCTTTCTTCGGGAAGTTATTTTTTTAAAAACCTGAGATCATAACCATAACTGTACTATTAGTACAATCATTTTCGTATATCAAAGACGCAATCATTATATTTTTACAGTCATCCCCGATATAGTACTCCTAGCAATATATATATATATATATATATATATATATATATATATATATATATATATTGTACAGATCAAAGATATTTACTATGTTGATACAGGCAATCCCTGATGCAACATGGTTCGTTATAATGCAGCTCACGATATATAAATGTATTGAAGTGTAAATCGAAGATCTTAATGTTAGCCACAACTGAACACGTCTACGTCTGATAAGTACTGCTTAGAAAATCGTTTTTACTTTTCACTAAAAGATTAGATAGATAAGCAGGACAGAGTGTTTGCAAGGAGAGGAAGTCTGGACTTATACTAAGTTGTAACTCAATAAGCACCACATCCTCTTGTTAAAGGGTATGACTCAGACCTGGGCTCCAGGCAGATATACCGTCGGGTCATTACTATGAGGGATAGCTGAACTCTATAATCAGCACCCATCTGCTATGTTGGAACATCTGGGATCTCAGCTTAAAGTTGCAGTCAGCTGTACAATACGGTATATCTGTGCCTAGAAATACTATCCGTACTATCCGGGGGTTCAGTGCTTAAAGCGGATGACAACCGTAGTGACCCGATTCTCTTTTAAAGACATCAGCATCTACCAAGTACTCACTGTTCGTGTACAGTGGTACTAACAAAAGTCAGCCTTACTGTTGGAATACGCCTGCAAAGGGATAACAGACACTTATCGTAATCTCACATCTGCTAGCTGAAGGATACTCCTGTCAAACCTACCATTTTGGAATCTGGTTCTTATCCGTGCCGCCTCGATGGATCGTAGGAAGCTAACCCTTGGTTTAAAGGGTGTGGTTGGCCAGGGGCAAGCTGACCCCACCTAAAAATCCAATCAGGTTGGAGGGATATTCTTTACACAGACCCCGCTGTCTATAGTCCTACTACTGTTGATAACATCCACAAAACAATCTTCGTTCGCGAAGCCAAACTATTCATTTATATATATATATATATATATATATAGTACGATGCAGAACCGGACCCTGACTTTATGGCCACTTGAAATTACATAATTCAGAAAAGTTAAGAATATTCTCTGAAGTATATCATACAAATTCAAAGAACCAAACGATCCGATCAGACATTCTTTTTTTTAGAACGTGACTTTTTTCTTTACCTGAGCTCATATTGAATGTGAATTTTCTCAGCCTGTCACAGAAGAGTGATGTAAGTAAAAGACTTATTGCTTTGTAGTAATGGCAAATGGAATGTAGACGTATCGTTCGACTAATGTCATTGGACTCCATATGATTTGTTAATTTAGCCTAGTTTGGTGTCAGATCTTCAATGGTTGGAAATCAAATCATGATAGAGAATGTTAATTTTTTATATATGTTTGGTTCAATTTGACAGGATAGACAAACAGTGAAGAGTTCACTTCCCTAGATTAAGTAAGGATTGCTCATGTTACGAGGGGGTTGTATAAAGCCAATTCCAACTTGGACTTTACAAAAATAAACGAATCGATAAATGAATGAATAAATAAATAATTTTAAAAATTCTAACCAGAAAAATTGAACAGATTGAATCATCTGTCATGTTTCCAAACGTTTCCCGTGTCTCGCCGGACATTTCATTTATCTCCCGAAAGATTGTTTTTATTTTATTTTGTATTATTTTTTCTTTTATCGATGAAGTCATTTCATACCGTTAGTTCCCTGAACTTTAGAACCATTTCATGCCTTAAGTTCAATAAGCTTTCTTTCTTACTTACTTCCTCTCTTTCTTTCTTTTTCCTTTCTCGCTTCCTGCCTTTCTTTCTTCTTACCTTTCTTTCTATGTAAATCTCTTTTCTTTTCTTCTTTTTCTTCCTTTCTTTTTTCTTTTTCAGTACCCTCCTTTAATCTATTTCCTATCTTTCTTTCCTTTTTCCTTCTAAACCTCTTTTCTTTGTGTTTCTTTTTCTTCTTTTCTGTCTCAGCGCCCTTCCTGTGATTACCTCCTTTCTCCCTTCCTTTCTTCCTTTCATTCTTTCTTTTTAAACCCCTTGTTTACTTACCTATCTATGACCTTAACCCCTCGACAATATTTCATTGTCACACAACTCAGATTCATTACATGATGCCTAACCCCTTTCCCTTTTCAAATTGGACAAAGGATCCAACCACAATGGGGTTGCCCAAACACTAATTGTAACAGGGTCTCCCGTGTCGCCACGTCATAGTAGGCTGCCCCACCAGTGGTGGGCCTATCGTTGATGTCAGCTGGGGCCGTAACTCATGGATTCATCCCGATCCTTCCAGAACTTTTCAAGGTATCTAGAATGTTGGTGATATTTTTGTACTGAAACATTATACATCATTCATCATGATTCTCCGATATTATTCAGTGTAACAAGCCAACATTTAGTAACAACTCAATTCATCTTTAGTCTTCAATTTTTCAGCTCTGACTTTGTGAATTAATATGAAGAAAATTAGTACTAGTACAAACGAAAATGTTTTTATTCAAAATTTGATCGCCTCTTCCGTCGTAGCCAATCATTCATCTTTCTAGAATATTTCACCGTAATCTATTGAGAACTTTTGCAGATATAATGTGGACAGTCATGACCATATACAAATATGTACGGAAGAAAAATCAGGAATATCTCTCAATCTGAGAAAAATTCCTGGACCCACCCAAAATCCAACCAGCCTTTTATGACCCTATTGCCCAGCGCTCCATGAAACATGGTATGTGTTTCATTAGACACAAAAAGAACTACCAAGAAAGGTTATGCGTTTTTTTTTCAGACAGTATTTCTGATGGTTGACGAATACCAATCAACTGACAAGCGTGGGAATTAGAAATTCTTCAAAACAAAACAAATTTGCCTTTTAATATTCAAGCAGGGAATTACCGAAAATAGCGTTCTGCTCCCTCTCAAATGGCCCAAGTGACCTAGGAGTGGCTGAACGAGAATTTACATGATCATGTGACCCCCAACATGTGGTCTCTTAGTCGTCGAGAGGGAGACTATCCAGCGGCCCCCACCATACCGAAGATTCGCTGAAGACTGTCATCGTGGACGCGATTACCAAATTGACAGAGAATCACCTGATCCGGACATGCAGTTGCTTCCAAGGACGTCCTCGAGGCTGAAAGCAGTTAAATTGGATAACCTGTTTTTTTTATATCTATTCGAACATGAGGACTAATTTATATATATATATATATATATATATATATATATATATATATATATATATAAGATGTGTCCACATATCTCTCTTAGACGGTCGATCGTTCTTCATCATCATCAGTCTTTTAACATCCGTCATTGGACAAAGACTATCCCCAGGATTCACTACACTTCTCTATCAGGGGCGTCGCGGAGCCAGTATGTCCTGAATTTGTCTAGTTCATCTCTCCATCTTGTGTTCTGTCGTCTTCGGTTCCGCATGTGATCTCTGGGGATCCATGTTGTGAGACATGATGTCCATCGGTTATCTTTCATTCTTGCAACATTGCCTGCCCATTGCCATTTGAGTTTTTTAATAGTTTCTTTGATGTCTTAGACTCCTGTTTTCTTCCTTATGTACTGTGCTGTCTTGTGATCTCTCCATGTGAAGTTGAGCATGATTCTCTCATGTGCACGCTGCATGCTTCTCAGTTTGCAAGTCTATCTCTTGGTTAGGTTCCATCGTTACGTTACGTTAAACAACAGAAAGAGGAAGGAGAGGTTTGTATTTTATTTACCAGCTGCTATTATGTCATACGAGGTGACATAAAGAGATATCACATCATTGAAAGAATATCTATTTGCATCAAGCACTGATTTTTACAGGAAAGTACCATTTATTTATAATGGCTGAAACTGTCAGCAAAAATCTTTAAAATCAGCTAAACCTCTTTTTTATTTCCAGCTAACTTTAGCGCTAAAAATGCTAATTAAATGCCCACTTATCAAATAATAAAGCCATACACTAAGACTCAAGAACAAATTATGGATGCACACTTGAGGACAGACGCTCTCTTGTGGGGTTATTCAGTTAGCAGTGACACATCGTTTGTTGAGCTTGTGCCCTGTGTGACTGTCGGATTCACAATTACCGAGCCTGCGCTTTCTTCCGGGGGAAAATCACATCACCCAGGTCTCTCAGAGTCCCACTTACAGCCCAGATTCGGCTCCCTGTTACGTGTAACTTTTGGTCGTTGAAAGAGAGGAAATTTCAGACCGTGGACGAGATTAGGGAAACTCAGCGAGACAGCTAATGGCGATCCTGAAAAAGAAATTTATGAACTATTTTGAAAAACATTTGAAACATTTATTTTTAGTGTGAAAGTAAAGTGTACAATTTCTATATGAAAGCACACATCAAATAACAACATTTACCCAATATCTGAGTCATTCAACGTCGGCATTAGCTGTGGTGTAATAAACATCATAATTCCTTTTAAACTCATTTGCATTTGTCGATAGCCCTGTATGGTCCGGTAATGCAGGGGATAAGTGTGTTAGATCTCAAGTACAGTACTTTGAAGATGACTAAGGTACCATTGCCCTAGGTAGACTTTTTTTTTGTCTTTTTATTAATATTACTGGATGATTTCGGGACCGACATCGTATGTGTAGTTCTTTTAATCAGCTGCAAAGGTGTTATGATGAGAAGGGAACGAGACAGTCAACAGATATTAAACAACAACCGCAATCTGTGGGGATGCCAGATGTTAGCGTTTTTCTCACAACTTCTAGTTGATTCGTCGGCCTGAAACGCATTCCAAAGACGATACTCCAGTCTAAAGGCATTGGCATGTAATAATTCGGTAGATATTTCAGCTGCTTTCTGAGACAACTCATTTGATTTCTTTCTCCTTTGACATTTCTTTTTTTGTCTTTGGGGTGTATGAGTCACACACACTATCTCTCTCTCTCTCCAGTGTTGCCAACTTCGACCTCAAAAAAAGCGTGAAAAAAAACGCCAAAAACGCATTGAAAGAACAATGATTGGCCATGTTTGATAGCTAAAATTGTTAGATTCGACAAGAATGGCCATAAAATAGCAAGGAATTGGCTGAAAAGAGCGCTAAATGTTGAATTTCAACACTGTCAAAGCAAGAAATGCGCTAAATTCAGCGCAAAAAGAACCATTTTGACAACACGCACACATGAATGCACGCACACACACACAGACACACACACACACAGACACACACACACACACACACACACTCACTCACTTTGTCTCTTTCTCTCTTCCGCTTTCACTCACAAATGAGACCGTACTTTTATATGATGCAATTTCTTAGTAATATATATATATATATATATATAAATTTGTTTTTCCAATTAAAACGCTTCCATGCACAAATCAACCGAATAGATGTTTTGACAGGCCTGGCTGGCGGTCTTGAGGGGATGGGCAAATGTCTTTCAATGACCTTTTCCATTCTGAATGGTAAATTTAACATTTTTTTGGTTTGCAATCTTTCTCTTTTTTGGTTAATTCGATTAAGCAAACGTAATTCAAACTTATACTGCCTTACAAAAATCTAATTAAGTTTTTGACTTCAGTCAACAAGATATTCGAAAAAGATGGACATTTTTTCTGAAGATTTCATTGTAATTATAATTCTAAACAACATCGTTATTTATAAAAGACCGTTATTCATAAAATCGAAATATTGTTTAGGATAGGAAGAAATTGTTTCAGAAATTTCATATTAACAGAATCTTGAACCCTAAATTTAGCTTCCAAACTTTCAAATAATGGTGACTCGGAAAGCTGCGCGGACTACGGTAACCTGTCCGTTATCAAAAGATAATCATCAAGGTAGTTATTTCTGACACTTAGATGCAGCCAAAAACATCTAAATCTGGATGAAAAACATCTAAATTCGCTGCAACTGATTAAGGACTGCAACTCGCGTTACGGAATGTCAATCAGTCAAAGACGCCGATTGCTGCAAGAGATGCTGGCGCATCTAAAAACAGATAGATTTTGTGAATGGGACAAATGCATAAAAAGCTGTTTGAGATAGACTGATAGATAGATAGATAGATAGATAGATAGATAGATATGAACAGACTGAGATAGATTGATAAATATGAACTGACTGGGATAGAGGGATATATAGATAAATAGGTGGATAGATATGTAGATAGATATTTATAGAATGACATAGATATTTAGACAAGTATAGACTGAAACAGATACATAAATAGGTAGATATTTACAGAATTAGATAAATAGATAGATATGTACGGACTGAGATAGATAGATATGTGCAGACTGGGACAGAGAGATTATTAAATAGATAGATATCTACAGACTTATATATATATATATATATATATATATATATATATATATATATATATATATATATAGAGAGAGAGAGAGAGAGAGAGAGAGAGAGAGAGAGAGGGGGGGGGGGAGAGATAGAGAAAGGTAGATATTTACTGAATGAGATAGATATATCTAGATATGTACAGACTGAGATTGATTGATATATAAATATATATTTACGGAATGAGATAGATATACAGACTGATATATATATATATATATATATATATATATATATATATATATATATATATATATATATATATATATATATATATATATATATATGTATATATATATATATATATATATATATATATATAGAGAGAGAGAGAGAGAGAGAGAGAGAGATTCACAGAACGAGATAGATATACAGATATGTACAAACTGAGATAAATAGATATGCTCAGACTGAGATAGATAGATAGATAGATAAGAATAGACATAGATAAATAGATAGTTAGAAAGAACATTTTTTCATTTTCCACATTTACTCCTTATTATGTGAAGAAAATCGTTGTTTGTTTTACCTCTAAATGAATTTTAGTGGTGGTTCAATTTACAATGTAAATTAATGCCAGATTAATCATCCCCGATACAGCATTTTGCCAAAAGGCGTTGGTCCCGTGACGGTTCCTATTGAGTGACTAAATAAAACTATTTTTATTTTCTTTCAAAGATTCTGAAAATTCCCCGCTTGAAAATTGCTTGGTTGAACGCTGTCTTCACACAAGCTCCTAGCACTCTTGTCCCTACCTTTCTGTTCGTCTGTAGGGGCTGCCTTTTATGACATAACAACACGGTAGACCCTGTCAGAATTGGCGGTTGGGACAACCCTATTGTGCTGGGGTCTTTTGTTCAATTTGCGAAGGAAAAAGGGTCAGATATTGTGGAATGAATCTGGATCGTTGAGTGATAAGAGATTGTCAAGCGTTGAGATCATAGGTAGATAAAGAGCTAAGAAAGGAAGGAGGGAAGAGAGAAAGAAGAAAGAAAGGAAGATAGAAAGTGAGAAAGAGAGGAAGGAAGACAGAGAGAAAGGAAGGGAGAAAGAAAGAACAAAACTGGTTGCTGCAAGGTCAAACTCTACACATCTTCTATTCCGTACGGAGATGATTACTGCAACTTTTGTATTGTACCAATCACAAAAACAATTTTTTTAAAAACTCGCCAAAGTCAATAATTGAATAGCCGTAGCGTCAAAATTTGAAGTCATGTAAAAGAAATCCCATTGATGAATAGATATCGTCAGATTGAATTCTATTTATGATATGATGGGCAGGAAACATATAGAAAGACTTCTAGAAACATCTATATTCTGAAGAATAAACCCGTCAGATTAAGGCCCCAAAAAGGTAAATAAAAACAACTTTTTTTTCCAAAAATTAAAAGATAATTTTAGAAATAGTATGGTGGAGTTCTGGCGCCAATTTCAATTTCTACAAACAAAATGGTATGGCCAGGAGCGCTGGAACACGCAAAAAACCCAAAAAAAACAAAAACGTTTGAATAAGCCCTCAGGTGAGAGAGGCTTTCTTTTTTTTTTTTTAGATATAAACATTTTCGGAAGGGGTCAAATGGACAAGCACATGAACAAGCACAAAAACACACACACGTATATATAAAAAAAGACAGAACTCTTTGCCATCTTTGATGGCTATGGTTGTTCAGGGTTTTTTCTATAAATGTATTTATTCATTAGAATGAAATAAACCTGTGCATATCTGTTTGATGCAATTTCCTTAATATCTATGTTTCATCAATTCAGCTCAATCAGCAAGACAGCCTTTGGCTCTTCGTTGCTCGTGAGTTCGAATCATGGTAATCATGGTACTCATTGGGAATATTACAGATCGGATTATACCCTTCATTTTGGTGAGGATCGTTCTTGTTGTTATTACGGTTGGAAAGCAAAGTCAACCCTAGATTTTGTACTCGGGTCTGGCAAGAGAAATAAGACGGGCTTCTTCAGGGTTAAACTGCTCTCTGGTAGAAGCTTATATGTTTTACAAATACTTCGACTTTAGTAAAAGCATTTTTACTTCAACTGAAAAAGATCTTCAAATTTGGCCATGGACGATGAGTCAATAAAATAGTATCTAGATATTTTTCTAGATAAATGGCATGAAAATCTAGATAATTCTAGATATAAGAAATTGACTAAAAATTAGCGTCCATAACATTCGATTTTCTGTCTCTCTCTCTCTCTCTCTCTCTCTCTCTCTCCCTCTCTTTCTCCTTCTTTCTCTCTTTCTCTTCCTTTCTTCCTCTGTTTCACCCTTTTTTCTTTCCTTTCATTGATGATGCACGAATAGATTCTGCGTCTTTCTCTCTCTCTCTCTCTCTCTCCCCTTCTCTCTTTTCCCTTCTCTCCTCATCCATCATTTCAACCTCTTCACTTTTTAATCTCAATCGGACTGTCTGAAATCGTCATTGTTGTTAGGTGCGGAGAATGAAGTCAAAATCTTTGCAGGAGATTGACGGAAAGAAAAGAGAGGAAGAAAAACCGCAAGGGGGTTTAGACAGAAAGAAAAGATCTGCTTGCCTTGAAAATCAGTATTCAAAATCCTGGCCATTTTTTTCCTGGGCTCGAATACCGATCACAGGCGTTAGTATGAAATTCGTAACTAACACAGTCGCGTGCAATCGATTGGTGACACGAGATTTTGATTGTATTGAATAGAAAAATATACAGGTCTGTTTAGTAGCTCAATAGAAACTGTCATGCGGCTAACATCTCTTGGCATCATACTGTGGTGGGGATGATCAATTAAAATTTGGAAAATTAGATAAGTCACTTCACTCGCCTTTTGTATGGTAGTGATTACTAAAAAACGGTCTGAATTGGAAAAAAAACTTGAATGCTGCCGGGCACAAAGAAAGGGACCAATTTAACAAGAACTTACATTGCACCCTTCATTCAAAACTTATTTAGGGCTAGGGGTAAAAAAACAAAACAACGTTTTCTTTCTAGGCATAATAATGGATAAATGTTTGGATGTCAGTCCAAGATTGGGGTTTGGGGATAGGGTTAGGTTTAATTTTTTCGTGACGTGAACTAACGAAAAAGATTTTGTTGTGGTGCAAGGGTTATCAAGTGAATTGAATACGTTCCCAACTGGATGCATCTCAAACCCCCCCCCTCTCTCTCTCTCTCTCATCAGGACCCCTGCCGTGACTCCATGGTCTGCAAGCTCGCCCCGCAGATTAGTGTAGAGAGTTTGGTCTTCTGGTGGTGCTCTATTTGTGGCCTTGTGCCAAGCTAAGCCAAGTTTCAATGAATAATCAAACAATTCACTATTAAGAAATAGTTGATATGATCGTCTTATAGTCCAATTTGCTAAGGTAATTAGTACGATTTTCACAGTGTCAAACTACTGTTTCCTAGCGTCAAACAAAGCTGAGTCCAAGTGAATAATTGGCTCTATATCAGACTAACCTAAACTAAGGAAATAATTGGTCGCTTACCAGACTAAGCTAAACTGAAGAAATAATTGGTCTTGTACCAGACGGAGGTGAGCTGAAGGTAATAATTGATCTTGTACCAGACTAAGTATACCTTGTACCAGACTAAGTATGCCTTGTACCCTATGCTATGGAAATAATTGGTCTTGTACTAGACTCGACTAAAGTAAAAGGAATAACAGGTCTTGTGCCAGATTCAGCCAACCTAAGAAAATGAGTGGTCTTGTACCACTCAGCTAAGCTAAGAGAATAACTGGTCGTAACAGACTCAACGAAGGTAAGGAAATAATTGGTCTTGTACCAGATTCAGCTAAGCTAAGGATTTGACTAGTTTTGTAGCAGACTTAACCAACTCAAGAAAATGATCGGTCTTGTACCAGACTCAACTAAGCTAAGGTCAAATAACTAAAGTAAGCTAAGCTTACAAAATATCGAGAAGAAAGCAAGGAATGTGACAAAGGCGTCGTTAAAAAAAATAATAGCATAACTTTACGAAAGAAAATCCTCAAAAATCTAAAAGTAAAGGGGAAAAAAGGAAAAGGATGAAAAAATACCATCGTGAATGAATGAATAAAGCCGCGTTTGACGTCATTACTTCGGAATCCGTGTTAAGCAGAAAGAGAAAAGTGACGGAGAGAGAGAAAGAAGAAGAGAAGAGGAAAAGGAAGTTTATTTAAGACAGGAACTGGAAGGAGAAAAATAAGAAGCAAGAATTGATCAAAGTTAGTGCCTTATTTAACGCCTGCGAGAAACAGTTAACGAAATTGTACAAAAATAATAATAAAAATGTATACGAAGGTGGTTACTATATGGCTATGTTTGGTCGGACTGTTCGTTTTCTTATATTTGTTGGACTTTTGTCAGTTGAAAATTTTCTACTCATCTCTCTCCTTCAGGGCAGCTGAGGTTAAAAAAACTATGGCAGAGAGAACACAGAATAAAATAAAAACACTTACATAAAGCGCAATATATATATATATATATATATATATATATATATATATATATATATATATATATATATATATATATATATATACGATTTGTACAATCGTACTTTCTTTCAACTGTTTTATTCCGGTACGTGTTTCGATGCATTATTCATCTTCTTCGGCCGGTTAGATGCTATTTTTAAATGTAAGTGAAGTTATCTCCTATATTAGCCAAGCTAGTGCAGAAGCAGAATAAATAGAAATAAAGAACAACGTTAGCGGGAACACGGGTTGAGATATCAACAAAGATGCCATCAAGTAATGTCACGGAATGAGATTATAACTGAGGCAGCGTTGCATGGGTATATGACAACAGGGAACATAACTTGAATTTATGATAAGCATTTATCCTGAGAAGGATGAATAGCTCCTAAGTGAAAAAAAAGTATAATTTTCCAAATTTGTGGATGATTTAAATCTTGTTGGGTAAATATATATAGAGAGAGAGATTTGATGACAATTTGGAAATTTTTTTGAATGGATTCAAAGAAGCTTTATGATAGCAAAACGTGCCATCGATGATATAAAATTACCATTTAAAAGATTTTCCAAATTGTCATCAAATTAATATCTTGTTGGATAACATCATTCATTATCGCACATAGGTACACATGCACATACACAGAGATATGCACACACATCTATCTATCTATATATATATATATATATGTGTGTGTGTGTGTGTGCGTGTGTGTATGCGCGTGTGCACACGTTTGTCTGTCGCTCAATAAGAAATACCCATGTATCTGAAATGCAGGAACAAAAGTTTTGAGAAAAATATTTTTCAAAGGCCTTAGAAGAGTGGTTCTATTCACAAAAGTTGGACCTGCTTTCCGCCCATACACATATCTTCTTATTGTATATGTTTATATATAATTCTTTAAGGAGTGTAAAGTGAAGAGGCCCCACTTTGAGCAATCAAAAGTGGAGGGGGACTTTTTCCACTTTCAAGATGTCGAAATAGATATTCTATGAAATCGACAATGAAGGGACAGTGCCCCTTTTAGAGAGGTCACAAACGAAGGTAAACTTTTCTCAACATTTTTCGGGTCAAATTGTAAGGAAACTTTCCCACCATGCAAAGGGTAAAATGTAAGGGTAGACTTTTCCCTTTTATGGTGTCGAAAATGAACAAAGGATTAATTGTGTCATCCACAGACAGCTGTTTCGTTGTATTACAACTCTTCAGTGTGGCTATAGACTATCCAACATCCAGTACCACGAGGTTGAATCGAAACCCTCGCTTCAGACCCAGAGGTATATATATATATATATATATATATATGTGTGTGTGTGTGTGTGTGTGTGTGTGTGTGTGTGTGTGCGTGCGTTTGTGTGTGTGTGTGTGTGTGCGTGTGTGTATAAGTATGTAATAAGAGTGAAAGTATGTCTGTTTGTCTTGGAACACTGTCACCTTTCTCTCAACGAATCTTCACCGATTTCGGTACGGGGCCAAAGATGCAGCCTAAAATATTGATCTTCTGCTGTAACAATGATATCTAAATAATATTATGTTGTAGTAGATATAAATGAATAATATTCAAATGATATAACATCTCAGTATACATCCCCCCAATAACGTCAGGTACCCCAGCTAGTTTATATATATATATATATATATATATATATATATATATATATATATGTGTGTGTGTATGTGTGTGTGTGTGTGTTTATATATATATGTATATATATATATATATATATATATATATATATATATATATAGAGAGAGAGAGAGAGAGAGAGAGAGAGAGAGATACTGTTTGCAACAATTTTCAAAGAGAGCAAATATATCACACTCTGGCAGTCACTCTTTGATACTAGGCAGAGCATACAGATACTACACTGATCAAATATGTAACTTCTTCCCCACGATGGTGGAATATGACAGAAGTTTTGCCTCGCAGGGGGTGGGGGGGCTACGTGCATACTTGGGGGCATATACATGTATTTGTTGGCAATGAGAAAAACTGCCGAGTCCCCATGACTGGAGTCACGAAGGCGTCAAAATACCTTCCAACCCAAAGACACTGATTTCGAATTCTGATCGAGGCTGTTTATGTTCACTTCGCATTAAGGCGTTCTATCTCACTGACAGATACCTCGACACAAATGAAACCATTACTATGAGAAAAAGAAATAATACACTTGGGGCAAAAGAAAGAATGAAAGAAATTAGGGAGGAAGGGAGTAGGGTAAAAGAAAGAAAGAAAGAGAGAAAGAAAGAATAGATGAAAGAATGAAATGAAAGAAAAAAAAGAATAAATAAATCGACAGGTCTGATTAGTCGCACACTAGAAACCAATATGTGACCAATCTTTTTTGGCAGTATGGAGGTGATCAATGAACAGATCACTTCTCTTACATTTTGTTGTCCAGATTTACCAAAAAACAAATACGAATGCTCTTGGAAACAAACTAGGTGATCAATTTGGAATAAATTTACATTGCAAATTGAACCCCCACTTATAGCCTATATAATGGGGATTAAAAAACATAATGAAGAGTAAATTTTTACATTTTCAGCCCTCTAGCTCGATTGGTGATACATACATAGCCAGCCAGCCAGCTGGACCAGCTTGAAACTGGAAAAAAACTTACATTGACAGTTTTGGTGACAGATTTTGTTGACGGTTTCTGAGAAGACATTAGTTCAACCCCAGCAAGGTCTCTGTTCTTTCAACTTTTCCTTCTCGCCCTCCCCTGCCTTGGGAACATGAAACAAACATGGCGTACACGTTGCGTTTCCTTTAGCAAACTATCAATTTCCTGACGGAAATTTTCGTCATTCGCAGTTTAGCCATAGAATTGCTCCAACTGAAATTTCCGTCCTCTGCAGGTTCCGAGTTCCCATTGTGACCGGATGTAAATGGTCGTACGTAAGTCGATCTATGACTGTATTGTCAATCAAATATTGAAAGAGGAAAAAGCTGTCAGACCGATTGTATCACACAACTCTCAAGTTCAGCGACAAAGCGTAAAGTAGTTGTCGGTAAGCTCGTTTTACTATCACAGTGAATTCGAACCTCATCGGGTGTGCCTCATTTGTAGCTTTGTGCTGTGCTGTGCTACGCTAGAGTGCCTCTCCGTGAATCAATAGCTAACACACTATTTTTTTTAATCATAATCTACTTCTTTATCGATGCACTTAATCCAACGTTTCTCCTTTGATTACTTTGCTCGAACCTTATACACAGGAAATTCCATGTAAACATATAGCTCAATAACCGCGTCAGGCTTCACTTTTGACTCCTTAAAGGAAGAGAGAAGTGCATTTTTACTTTTGAGCACCTGAACGGGGAAAGCCGTTAGTCATTACTACTGTGGTGAATTCGAATTTACTTCGAACAATCTCATTATTTTCTTGTCTCAATATAGATTGATTGCATTAATATATGTAGATGCATAAACCTTTTCTCTCAATGCGTCAAAATTCATTCCTTTTTCTTCTCTTACCATTCGTTTTTTTTTTTAGATGTTCCTACACATCTCTATTAGAAGCTTTTATGGACGGTCGGTCGGCCTCATTTAGTCCAAACAACAGAAGGAAGGAAGAGACAGGATGTTATTAAAAGATGTGATGTCATTAATAGGTGTGACGCCATTAAAAGTTATGACATGATTAAAAGAACACCTTCCGACCAAATTTTCTTTACCAATTGTTAATGATGTCATAATAGAGTTTCCAAGGTCTAAATTTATATATTTTTAAAAAGCCAAAAATGGCCCAAAATAGCCAAAATGGCCATTTATGATTTCCATTGAAAGTAGTACTTGCAGAATATTTCTGTATCGCAATATTTTACAAGTATGAGAGTCAGTTAACTCAAAGAAAGACTACTTGTTCTTCTTCCTATTCTTGGTATTACTACTATGGACGGTGGATGCATCATCGAACTTATGGTTCTTGTTTTAAATTCTCTTTCCAGATCCAGAGGGTTTTTTTCTTTTTCTAATATTGGCTTTTAGTTGGGAAGTCAGAGTTTTTGAGTTGTCGAGTCCAAGGGGCAGAGTCGTGAGGTGTGTGGAATCGTGGAGTCCGACTTGGATTCCTGGATACAGAGTTTTGGGGTCCGAGTTCAAGTGTTGGAGTCTGCGTCATGGAGTCGAGATCATCAAGTCGAAGTTTGAGTCATGGATTCGGTGTGGAAATTGGAATATTGAGCCATAGTCGTCGACCGAAGTTGAAGGCTTTGATTGGGGGCTTTGGACTGAAAGATATGGAGTCGGCGTTCAGGGGGTCACTATCGGGGGTCATGGAGCCGATGTCGTGGGGTCATAATTGGAATCGTAGATTCGGAGTTGTGGAGTCGGCCTTTAGGGTTCGCTGTCGGGGTCATGGAGCCAATGTCGTGGGGTCAGAATTAGAATCATAGATTCGAAGTTGTGGAGTCGACGTGACGGAACGGGAGTCGTTGATTCAGAGTCGTAGATTCGGGGTAATTGAATCGGGGTCATGGAACCAGAGTCAACGAGTCGGAGTCGTCGACCGCTGTCGGGGTCATAGAGCTGGGGTCGTGGGGTCGGGATCACAGAGTCGGGAGTAATTTTGAGTGATACAAATACACCGGCTCCGATTCCAGCTTCTAGATTGATTTCCAAGTCTATATACATATACCCCCCTTTTTTATTCAATTTAGGACGTACTGATCCATTCAGCCCCGAGGTTGTCTTACGCAATATTTTTAATCAGTCAACGCATCGAATAGCAAAAAAGTGTATTTTGAACCGTGAGAAGTTTAATCATCAGTAATTGTAGCCACACGGTTGGATTGGCCCCCCCATGGGAAAAAGATGAATCAGATTGCATTGCTGGCATGTTTTTATCATGTGTAATTGGGAATTTCTTCTTTTTTTTTGTTGCTAGAATTGTAACGGATCTATCTATCTATCTATCTATCTATATATATATATATATATATATATATATATATATATATATATGTATGTATGTATATATCTGTGTTCGTATCTGATGAGGCCGCCATCTTTGTTCTTATATATCCCTGTATATGTTTGTCTTTCTATCGAGCTGTTTTCATCTATTCATTTGTCTGTTTTATCTATCTATCTATCTATCTATTTATCTATCTATCTATCTATCTCAGTGAGCTCATATCTATATATCCACCTATCGATGTCCATATCTTATCTATCTATCTAATTTCATTAGCAGGCTACCCATCTATCAGTCTATTAATATTTGATAAACATCACGTGGATTTTTATCAATACTTTTAGCTACTTAGAAGTTGAATATCTACATCATATATGACAGTTAGATTCTATATGATATAACATTGTTTACATACCTGCTGTGTGTACCATTTGGATGGTACCAAATATTGAATCATTGTCAATTCGACACATCATACAACAGTAAGATAACCAGATATACAATACTTGACACACACACACACACACATACACAAACACACACACACACACGCACACACACATACACACATATATATATATATATATATATATATATATATATATATATATATATATATATATGCATAATACAATTTAGGAATACAATATAATATGATACAATGTAATATCTGATGTGTGATGGGTTTATTTCATAAGGTGCTTGAACAACGACTAAACAAGAAAGAAGAAAATGAATGGATACATTGATGTAATAAGATGAAGGTTCTCCACCTTAGGAAAGTAGACACCCCTCCAAAACGTCCCAGATAGGGACCTAAAATAAATCGAATCATTCGCCAGAAGAAGAAGCCCAAACAGAACAAGAAAAACGTATTTGTGTACCAAATCCTTTATTTCATTATATATATATATATATATATATATATATATATATATATATATATATATATATATATATAATGAATAAAGGATTTATTTCAATACATACATACATATATATATATATATATATATATATATATATATATATATATAATGAATAAAGGATTTATTTCAATAATATATATATATATATATATATATATATATATATATATATATATATATAATGAATAAAGGATTTATTTCAATACATATATATATATATATATATATATATATATATATATATATATATATATATATTATGAAATAAAGGATTTGCTACACAAATATGTTTTTCTTGTTCTGTTTGGGCTTTTTCAGGCGAATGATTCGATATATATATATATATATATATATATATATATATATATATATATATATATATGTATGTATATATATTCACAGACTCTATACATAGATATTTATATATGTGTGTGCGATGATAAAAATGACGATTGGAAAGTGAAGAGAAAAAAATTGTGAGAAAAGCAGGTTTTAAATTTCGGAAATATTCATTATCACGTGGCCATGTTTTGATCCATTTCGATGATTTGTTAAGTAAAGGAAATATCCCGACAAACCCATATTTTTAGAATTTAGTTCCAAGTCTAATTAATGAACTACAATAAAAAGCAATTTTTGACCTTTAAAAACCATATTTATTCAGAATGGATTCGGTTTATTCGAATTCTAATATACGGTGAAGGTCTGTGCACAATGATTAATAATTGATATTTATGTATTGGATGACGTTGTATTTCAGATTCTAGATGATCAATGTCAGGTTTAGAGGGAACGCTGCAGCAAACGGCTGGGTATTATTTGATGGACCCCAGTTTCGAAACTGCCGCCAAAGTGCACGAATGTTTAGGGCTATCAGGTGAAACTGGTACAGAAATAGATGAAAGAATAAGTCATTTAGATCAGGGAATAGAATCATTTACGATATGCCAGTGACATTACAATTATATCAGAAACATCAGATGTAACAAAACATGCAAACTGATACGGCAGAAGAAGAGAAAGCTTCGAAATGGGGTTATAAATGAACATATATAAGACAAAAGTAATGTTCAGCAATAACGTCCGGAAAACGATCATAAGAATAGAACATGAAGATTTGGAAGAGGTTCAGATATACATTTACTCAAGTCAGTAGATAAAGTTGAATAAAGACCGAAAAAGCGAAATAAATTAACTTATGACGATCGATTGGAAAGCATTTAGTACACATAGAGACATATTGAAAAGCACTTTGCCAATATGCTTAAAACGTGAAATTTACGTTGGATGTAAAGAACCAGTTATGACGTACGCTTGTGAAGCATGGAGAGTAACAAAATTTCTTAAAAACAAACTCTGAATCCTATAAAGAGCAATCGAAAGGACAATGATAGGAATGACTAAGAGATAGATGAATATTAACATGGACCAGAGAGTAGATATGAATAAAAGTTATCATAGACGTCTATAAGGCGACAAAAATGTAGATGGGCTGTTCACATAGCAAGAGGGAAGGATAGCGAATGATGCAAAAGATTTACAGATTTGTACCCAAGAGATAGCAAACGCAGCAGGAGAAGACCACTGGACAAGATGGAGAGATGAGATAGGAAGACAGAAAGATGGAAAGGTTCAAAAGTTGGATATGGCAGAGATTAGCAAGGGCCTCTGTCCAGCAGGAGGCATGATGATGATGATGATGATGATGATGATGATGATGATGATGATGGTGGTGGTGGTGGTGGTGGTGGTGGTTATGATGATGATGATGATGACGATCTGTTTATGGTATCGGAGTGGACGAATAAGTGCATTCAAACAGAGGTCAGAGATAACATGAAAACATTTTAAGAAACAAAGATGGCAGTGGGTAGGCAATCTTTCAAGAATGGACACCATGACCCACCACAAGGACCCCCAGGGATCATTTGCAAAATTGTAGCTGGCAAAAATAAGATGGTGTGAGAATTTAGACAAGCTCGGGAGGTATTGGCACCGCGACGCCTATGGTTGAGAGGCGAGGCAAATCATGGGGAAGGTCCATGTCCAACAACATAAAAAGATGATGTTGTCGATGACGATGATGAGGGGGGAGGAAGAACTTTTGACGTCAGCATCGCTTGAAGCCAGTCTTTATGCAATTCTACCCGACAGAACATCTGTATTTACACTTGTTTCAAGTCTTTTTCTTCCGCCTAACTTGAAAGATCACCGCCGAACAAGCTGCTTACCATCTTCGTCTTCGACAATCTTTTCAAATTGTATTGATGGGTCTGCACATCTCTATTAGATGCTTTTCGCTCGGGTACACTATGGGTATGCGGTTAATTCGCTCGAAACCGCACTATCAAAGTCCCATTATAATTCAATGTGTTTTTTTAGCTTATACTTAGTTTCATTAATTTGTAGAGTAATGCTTCAACCGTACAATATCGAAACACGCACCAATCGAAACCGCACTATTCAAGGTATTAATGAATGTTATTTATCTATTTACTCATTTGTTCCTCTCACAGACTCTCAGTAGCGTCACGGCGGTACTCAATGCTCGGCGGCAAAGATAGCGCCTGGGGGCAGTCGCCCGTTATCCTAGGGGAGGGCATGATTATTAACTGACAAGAAATTTGCACCCCTTTACATCTGCGCCAGAGGGCAACTGTATCTCTCTCTCTCTCTCTCTCTCTCTCTCTCTCTCTCTCTCTCTCTCTCTCTCTCTCTCTCTATTGCTACACCACGATGACTCTTTTCAGATTCGAATAAGGCAAAGAAATTTCGCAACAACATGTTGATGACGTCATATCCGGTCTGCAGATTTAGTCAGACATTAACGACCACCCTAACGAGAGAAGACTATTCACTCAAATAGGAAAAGAATGAATTAAACAAAAAGCAAATATGCAGGTGACTCCCAACATCCCACTACCTTACCGTATGTCGGTCCTCACGTAAATCGAATGTCTCCTAAAGTGAAATGCAACAGTAGTGTCATTTAAATTTTTTTTGTTTCGTTGTTTCCGATAAAATTAACAAATATTTCTTATGAGTTTCCAGTTTTTTTTTTATCGCCGTTTACTGTCTCGTTTTCAAAAGTGCCCAGAGGTGCCTACTCGTTGTCTTCAACCTTGAGGTTTCTTTTACAGGCTATTGCTATTAAGCGGCTGTTACGTAAGGTAAGCCGTGATAAGGCCGGGCATCCCCGACATGCACACAAAACGACTGTGCATCCATTATCATGCAATCTCCTCGCCAATATAACATCTTTACACAGACAGGGTAGATATTTGCTTTAGGTTCGTAAACTCTATAATAGTCAATTAGTTCTGTTTTTCAAAGGGAGGTCACCTAGAACTATCTGAGAATAATGGAGTTAACGAACCTTAAGCAAATATTCACCACGTATACTTGGTCATCTGAAGATGGTCATAAGTTCGGGTTGTCGTAACTTGAGGACTATCTGTCAGCACTGAACTGAATAAAAGACAAGTGAATCACCGACGCTTCGAAATAACGAATCAAAATATGATTTTTATTTATGATTCTAAATAATCGAAAATCATATTCCCAATTCTTTACCTGATTAATGAAGCATCAATTTTTCTGAATCATCTTTTTAACGTCCGTCGATGGACATAGTCCATCTTCTAGAGGATTCACTACACTTGTCGTGGGGATCGCAGCGTCAATATCTCCCGAGCCTGTCTACGTCATTACGACATCTTATTTTCCTGCTGGTCATAATTTCGTTGATGATCCACATGGTAGGTTGTGATGTCAAGTGATTGTCTGGCGTTCTTGTAACGCTGTCTACAACATGGCCAGCCTATTGCCATTCGAGTTTACTGAAACGAATTCTTTGTGGCAAACACTTTGAAAGTAAGTGAGAGATCAAATCAGCTCTGCCAGAATTCCTTTTCAACAAAGTATTGGTTTAATACTTAGTTTTTTTGTCGTTGCTAATTTTAAGGAATGTGTTCTATGTAGATGAATTTATCGTCTGTTAGATCTGAATCGGTTTGTATTCTCTTCAAATATCTTCCGAGAATTTCAAAACTTCGGAGTAAATTTTGATAATTTTTTCTTTTCTTCAAATATAATTAATGAATAAAAAATCAATTTTCATTTGATTTTTTTTTTTAAATTTGATAATTTAAAACTGTATTTGAAAATTGATCCCCACCCTAACATAACATTGTTTTTCGAGTTCTCTCAAATAAAAATGGCGGACAAACAAACAAAATCTAGACAACCTTGATATTTGACCAATGAAGACACTGTTGCCAGGTTTGAATGACGAAAGTGAAATGTTGACTTGTGCTCAAAGTCCTTGAATCGTTAGACATTGAATAATTGCCGAGACTTGGGAAAATATTGATGGAGACTGTCTGGCAGACTGTTTGGTTACGCTTTGGTCTTTTTTGAAAGAGTTTTTTTGACAGCACTTGTTTTTTTTTTTAATCTAATCCGGAAATTCTGACAAAGCAGAGACTATATTTAACTAAAACTTAAACAAATTCCCTCAGTATCTTTCTTATACAGCTTTTTTTTTTTTGTTACTTGTTATTTGTCACTTGATATTTCTTCCTCGTCTTTTTTGCTTTTTTTCTTTTTTCTTTCTTTTTAGACACCGTCAACCAATTCTGTCAACATGTGCATGTATGTTGCACACTGGCATGTATCTTGCACAAAGGAGCAAAAAGGCGGAAAAATTAAATATTCACTCGTTATTATGCCTAAAAAAAAAGTTGGTTTGTCTTTGGTAAAATTGCCCCTCTAAATAGTATTTATTGACTAGGGTTCAATTTGCTATGCAAACTTTTGCTAAAGTGATCCCTTAGTTTGTGTAACGTTTTTCTTTTTTCTGACCATTGGCCAATAAAAGGCGAGAGCTGTATCTTATTCATTGACAACCTCTTTTTTTCTTTTTTCCAATATTTTAAATTGATCATTCCCATGATGCCAAAAGAGTTTCTATTGAGTGACTAACCCGACAGTTTTTACTTTCTTCATTTTCAGATGAGTCAATATCCATCTCTATAATCGGATCTGCAAGTTGGTCAGTCGGACGTCCCTAATATAACTTCGCAGAAATGGGCCTTGATTATATGGCAACTTGAAATTACATCACCCAAAGAAGTGTAGGTAATTCTCTGGTGCTGTCATGAAAATTTGATGAATTAAATGATTAGATCAGAGATTCTTTCTTCAGGGAGTTCGTTTGTTTTATGTGTAACTTCTCAGCCTGTCATTGAAGAGCGATGTAAGTAAAGGACTTATTGCATTGAAGTAAAGGCAGGCGGAATGTGGACGCGTCGTTGGAATAATGTCGTTATTCTCCCTTTATTTTGTCTCGTTTTTCTTCGTTCTCTCAGTCTGCTTCTTCTTCCTTCAATTTTTCTCCTTTCCCTTCTTTCTTTCTTTCTTTCTTTCTTTCTTTCAATTTCATCCCGTTTTTTTAATTCTACCTTTTCTCTCTTCTTCATTCATTTTGTTTTTCATTCTACTCTTTTCTCTCTCCTTTCCTTCATTTTCCTTTCTTATTCGTTTTCCTTCTCTCCTTCCGTTTTTCCTTTTTTTCAGAAACCGTCCAACAAGACCGTCAGCATAAGTTTCTCTCAGTCTTTAGGCTAGTCTGGCTGGCTGGCTGGCTATGTATGTAACACGCGAACAGGTGGAATCAATCAAACTAGAGTCCTGAAAATTTAAAAATGCACTCTTTATTAAGTCTAAAATTTTTTTTGCTTTTTAGAGGATTTCCCAGTTAGGTATTTAGCTAGTTTTCACTTTGTAATGCAAATTTATGCTGAATTAGTCCCTTAGTCTGTGTTCGTTTGTCTTTTGAAAAATCAGTCTTTTCTAGTGATCACTGCCCAACAAAAGACTCGAGAAGTAATTGATTAATTGATCACTCCTTTTTCTATTTTTGTAATTGATCATCCCTAACATGGCATGCTGCCCAGAAACATTGGTTGCATGACGGTTTCTGACAAGCCATTTGTTTGTTTTTCACTCTTTCCTTCTCCCTCTTTTTCCTTTGATGATCATTCTGTCTTTTTCTTCTTCATTCTCTTTCTTTTTTCTTCTTCATTTTCTGTCTTTCCCTCTCTTTACTTTGATTCTATTTTATCGTTTTCTTTTGGGTTTTTTTACTGTCTCTTTCTTTCTACTTCGTTTATCCTTCCTTCTTTACTTATTTTCTTCCTCTCCTTTTTTATCAATTTTGTCTTCCTTCCTTCCCTTCTTTCTTTCTTCCTTTCTTTTGTTTTTACTTTCTTTCTTCTTCCCGTTTTGTTTTTGCTTTTTAAACTGTCTCTTTCTTCTTCATTTCCCTTCCTAAGTATTTCCTTTCTTCTTTCTTTCTTCATTTTTCTTCTTTTCTTACTTTCTTTTTTATGTCTCTTTTCTTCTCAATTTATTTTCTCCTGGCTCACTTTCCCACTTTTCCTCCTTTCTACTTTCTTTCTTCTTAACTCTCTACTTACTTTCTTCCTCTTTTCTTTCTTTTTGTAAAATTTGTTTTTGTTTATTTCCATTCTTCCTTTCTTTATTTATTTATTTCCTTCTCCTTTCCTTCCTTCCTTCCTTCTTTCCTTCCTTTCTTTCTTTCTTTTTTTTCAATTCGTTTTTCTTTTTTCAGAGGCATAGCTGAGATGGAGAGGAGGGGTCTTTTTGAAAATGCCCCCTTGTGCCCTAGATGGTGAGGGCCCCGAAAGTTTTACAAATAGTAGTTTACCTACTGTATTTCTACTGATACACAATAGCAAAGATATATTTGTAGATTAATTATTTGGATTAATAATAATCCAGCTTTGGGGGCTGTTTTTCAATAATCAAGTCATGGTGCAGATCTATTTATTGTAAATTTTCCTTCTTCATCAAACCTCAAAAAATGTTCGAGGGTCCCTCAAGGGACCGAGCCCCTGAGCCACCAAATCTCAAGCTATACCACCGGTGTAACTGATATTATTCATTATTGTTTGAAAAACCATTATCTAAGAATTGATAGGACAATTGACTTCATTTGTTGCTGATGCTGTTGCAGCAATGTTTAGGCCGATACATTCTACGGCCTCCTTAAGGGTGAATGATCTATAAGGAAGGAGGAAGGTCTATTTTCGTTGAACAACCAGATGGCGAATAGAAAATGGTAGCGAATATACTGGTCAGTCTGGTCCATTCCTGGCAACGTGAGCCTCTCAAACCATTCATAGCCATCTATGTAACACAGGTGATGTTAATTTATACACAGGGGCCCCTCAAATTCTCTCCTAACAAACTCTTTGAATGATAATGAATATTCTCGAAAATACAGACGTCTAGACAACCCTGAGACCTGTTTGGTCACACGTTCTGGAGAAATCAGTGATATTTGATATCATCATCATCATTTAAAGTCTACTGTGGAACAAAAACCTTCCCCAAGTTTCGCAGCACCTCTCAATCGTGGGCGTCGCTGTGCCAATATTTTCTGAGCTTGTCTAAATCCTCACGCCTTCTAATTTTTTTGACAGCTACAATTACGCATATGATCCTTGGGGATCCTTATTGTGGTCCGTGATGTTCAGTGATTATCTAACAATCTTGCAAAATAGCCTGCCTATTGCAGTCTGAGTTTGTTTTTTTAACGATGTTTTCATACCATCTCTGACCTCTGTTTGAATGCACTATTCGGTCTACTTAGACGCATAATCGGTTGGGCAAAAGCAGACATTTAGTATTACATAGATATCTATCAAAAAGAATGTTTACCAGACGAGCTGCCGTATGTACCCTAACTTGGCTTATGACTAACCATCGTACATCGTATCAAAAATGCTGGTACGTTGCCCATTGTAGATGATTGACCTATTCAAAATACGGAAGGGCAAACGAATGTGAGCAAAGAATCTACTGCGGCATTTACAGTTTACTCTCTACTGGAAATTCTTTTTGGGGGTAATATTCATTTTTGAGGCTTTTATTTTTGTGCCGAGTGTTTCTGTCCATTTTTCTTTTGTTATCTTTGGAACGAACTCTTAGAAAATTCATGAAAAAAACATGGAAGAATTTATACTGCCTAACGAGGCGTATGACGTCACACTTCTCGGAGAGTTATTCATAATGATGACGTCAGATGTTCAAGGTGCGTTTGTGGGTGCACATCAAATTCTTTGGCATGTACACATCTATCTATCTTTCTCAATCTCTTCATATCTATCTACGTGTATTATTCTGTTCATTTCTCCCTCTCTCCCCCTCTCCCCTCTCACTCTTTCTCTCTAAATATACATATATAGTAAAGGTTTGGGAAAGAAATCACAAAGTCTCTAGTATAATGCTCTATGTTATATGATTAATATACTAAGTACTTTTTATTTCAATGTAATAAACATGATTAAATCAAAAAATTCAACTGTTTTACTTTGTTAATTAAAATTAAAATTTTCTATCTAATTAATTTGAAAAATAAGTAGCATTTTTTATATCAAATTATATATGCATTGATATAGATATATATATCAAGAAATGGATAAATAATCCGACAGAAATAATTATAAATGCGTTATTAAATTTGAAACTCAATTTGAATTCACCTCCCGTTAATGCACGATGAAAGTATCATTTTGCCTAGACAGCCCAAGTAGAATAAACACTTAAAGAACATGAACAGCTGCAGGAATCAAACCTGAGACCGATAGGTACCCGCTTTAAAGTTGCGTCGCTCTTTTCAGTGAGCTAAACAGCCCGGCAGAATAGCGAAGGCCCAAATGACTGTCTTATCCCAAATTCTCATCTTGTTCATTCACTGTCAATATATGTTCTGTGGTTTCTCAAACTTAGACAATTTAATTATTAAGAAATGAATACACGATCCGACGGAAGTAATTATTAATGCGTTATATCACTTTGAAACCCAATTTGAAAATAGCCAGGCGGAAAGGCGAGGGCCCAGATTTGAGTATTAATGCAGAACCTAAAAAGCTAGAGGGCCGAAATATTTTGTCTGGAGAAAACTTAAGAAAAAATAAATTCCTGAATAGGGTTTTAGGGTGGATTTAATTTGCAGTGTAAGTTTTTGCTAAGTGTTAGTCCTAGTTAGTGTTGGTTTTCATGCTTGTTTTTTGGAAATTCAGACTTTCCCAGTGATCATTGCCCAACAAAAGGTGAGTGATGTACCTCTTTCATTAATCACCTCAATTTTCAATTTTTTCAGTTTATCACTCCTAGCACGGCATGCCACAAAAGATGTTGGTTACATAATAGTTACTATTGAGTGACTAACCAGACTTGTTTAAGATATATCTATTTATTTGCCATTATGTAATATTTCCTCTGTTGTACGTCAGAGGGCAGACCCTACCCCGAGAATGAAGGATAATCGTCTTCCAAAGACCCTTCTGTTCAGAGGATTAGAGTCTGGACGGCGGAGAAATGGAATCCCCACAAAAGATAGACAAGGACACCTTACAAAAGACCCTTGTCTGCCGTCGAATAAAGTCACTGGGCAACAGAGACAGCTGACAGGAGGACATGGCTACACAAGGTTTCCCAGGCAACAGAGCAGAAGAAAAGAGGCAGCACCGCAAGGCTGGAGCTCACACCGGCAGCCTGACCTTCTCCCGCAACCGTTGCGGAAAAACTTACGTATTTTGAAAATGAAGTCTGCGTTTCATACTTTTATTCTTATAAGAAACTGTCAACCATAGGTGTCCTCAAAACAGTCAATTTTTTTTTTCCAGTTTCCAAGTTGGTCAGGCTGGACGGTTAGTTGTGTATGTATCACTCGTACAGGCTGTAGCAATGAAGCTGGATGTCTGAAAATTTAAACATTTACTCATATTTCTAGAAAAAACTTTGAAAAAAAAACTCCTTCTTATCAGGGGGGTCAATTTGCAATGCAAGTTCATGCTAAATTGGTACGTTACTTTGTGCCCGGCAGCATTCATGTCTGTTTGGGGGGGGGATGAAAATTTGGATTTTTTTTAGTTATCACTGCCCAACAAAACGAGTAACTTATCTATTGATCACCACATTTTCCGATTTTTCAATTGATCACCCCCAAAATATCTTGTTCACACGACGGTTTCTTTTGAGTGACTAACCAAACCTGTTTTGTACCTCTATTTAACGCCTTACATGCAAATATCAAAATTGTTTACGTGTTATGTGTGTGTATACGTGCTCATGCGTATGTGTGCATTAGTGTGTGTGTGTATGTGTGTGTGTGTGTGTGTGTGTGTGTGTGTGTGTGTGTTTGTGTGTGTTTGTGTCTGTGAGTGTGCATGTGTTTGAGACTGTGATTGCATCGTTGGTTCTAGAAAATGCAAATTAACTGTGAGTGCGCTGCCCAGACGCCGTCCCCAGCTTTCATCTCTCAGTTGATAAAAAGAATCGAGTGTGGGACTAAGCTTTACAGGGGTAACATGTCCCCTAAAGGGTTGGGAGGAGCCAGGAAGGTGGTAAGAATGAGGGTGCAGTGGTGGGGGATGTTGAGGAGGGAAGGGTGGCAAGAGAATTCTAGCGGCTTTTGAGCGGGGAATTGTCAGCCCTCAAACTGCAGCGACAATACGGGTAGAATTTGGGTGGGAGCGGGGTGGCTAGCGATAATGGGAAGGTTATTGACACATAAAAAGGAAGAATGAAAAAAGAAAGAAAGAAAAGACTAGGAAAGAAAGAAAGAAAGGAATAAAGAAAGGAATAAAGAAAGAAAGAAAAGACCAAGAAGGAAAGAAAGAAAGGAATAGAGAAAGAAAGAAAGACTGAAAAAAAAAGGAAAAGTCAAAGGAAGAAAGAAAGAAAGAAAGAAAAAAAAAAGAAAGAAAGAAGGAAAAGACAAAGAAAGAAAGAAAGGAATTGAGAAAGAAAGAAAGAAAGGAATTGAGAAAGAAAGAAAGAAAGAAAGAAAGAAAAAGACAAAGACAAAGCCAGAGAAAGTATACAAGAAATGATCGTAAGGAATTGCGCCATAAAGGAAAGATGGGCTGTTGCGATAAGCCGTGGCTTCTCAAAGTTGGGTACAGGATCCCTCCAAGGGTTCCTTAACAATTTTAAAGGGGTCAGAGAAATATTGTAAAGTTCTTTTTTGCAGGAAGGGGGGTGTCAGAACAATTATATGATCTGAGTGCACCTTTGGGATGCCCATTGGTAATATGACTTGATGCAATTCATCCTATTTTGAATCAAAGTTTCATTTTTGTCAAGTTTTCATCTTTTTCCTAGTTATAAACACAATAAAGCTTGTTATGTGTTGTAAATACCTTGCAATTTTTGAACTATTTGTTTGGTTCCTATTAGAGTTTTTTTTTTAAATTACTGTAGGATTATGTCTAGAAACTGCTTATGTATATTGTCTTAGTGAGTGTGTGGTCCCAAAAATGTTGTCTCATCAAAAAGGGTGGCGAATAAAAAATTTAAAAAAAGTTTGAGTGGCCCTACGATAAGGGGTAGCGATGGAAGAGGTGTGATTAGGGTATGACAATAGCTTTTTAAAAAAATGGTAGGGGAGCAGCTGACAGATGAAAATCGCTTTGGCAGAAGGTTGGGTCGAGAAAGATGGCGGTTGAAAAAAATAACAATGCCAAAGAAGAAAGAAAACGAAGAGGGAGAGGAAATAAAGAAAGAGAAAAAGAAAAGGAAAAAGAAAGAGAAAAAAAGAAAGAAAGACAGAGAAGGTGAGAGAGAGGGAGGGCAAGGGAACAAGAGAAGAGAAAGGGGAGAAAATACAATTTAGATAATGAAAAAAGCATGAAACTGAATGAAAAAATAACTTGAAAAACCCTTGCAATAGAGGATATAAAATGTGCACGAGAAAGAGCATTGAAAAAAATGGGTCTGGTTCGACATGCAGTCGAAACTGTCACATAACTAACGTTTTTTTTTTTTGCAACATACCGTGTTTGGGGTGATCAATTAAAAAATTGGATTTTACTTCTCTCACCTTTAGTTGGTCTATTAACACTGAAAGTCCGGATTTAAAAATGAAAAAAAAAAAAATGCTTGTGAATGCTGCTGGACACAAATTGTGGGACTAATTTAGCAGAAACCTACTTTGAAAAATGAACCCCCAACTTGAAAACCTATTTGAGGAGTAAAAAAAAAGGTTTTCCTAGACATGAGGAATATATGTTGAAAATGTCAACCCTCTAGCTCCTTTGCTGCAGCCTGTATGGGAGGGAGATACATAGCCACAGGCCCGTAGCCAAGTTACCCTGAGTAGAGAGAGGGTACATACATCAAGTCGGGGTGGAAGTGAGTTGAAGTGCACCGTGTTGCTAAAAAAGCGGTAAATTATTTTTTCTTAAATTAGCCAAAAATGCCAAAAATGGCCAAAAGCCTTTAAAATGATACCCAAAATGATTTTAAAAAATATGTTAAAATGTTTAAGCATCACATTCACCGGGGGGTGGAGCAAGCGATTTCGAGGAGGGACAAGTCCCATCTGCGCTCCACCCTTGGTGACAGACCTGCATAGCTAGCTAGCTAGCTAGCAAGCCAGCTAGCTAGCTCGACTAACTTGAAAACTGCGGAAACCTACGTTGACGACTGACAGTTTTGGTTGACGATGTCTAAAGAGTAGTTAGACAGACAGAAAAGGTTTAGGGAGAAAGAAAAACTGATCCTGCAAAGGAAAGAATCGGGGAAACAAGAAAGAGAGAAAAAGAAAAGAGAGGGAAAAAAAAAGGTCCTGAAAAGAAGCAGACGTGAACCGGGAGGCTTTGTTGTAACAGCAGAAAAAGGAGGGTTAAGAAGGGGATGGTTGCACTTCGGTCGTTGTGCCCCACGCTATTGTGTCACACATGCCTACCTATCGGTTCAGTGATTCCCAGGGTAGCCGCTACCACCCGCTCATGAAATATACAAGGGGTACTGGAAGACTCGAGTGGATTGTAGGGGCAGAGATGCCAAATTTGCACTTTTTGCGCTAAATTCACCGCGTTTCGTCTTATGGCAGTGCGAAAATCGTTGAATTGGTGCAAGCATTTTGCGCCCTTTTTTTAAAAACTATTTTTAGCATCTTTCTGGTGTTTGGGGGCCATTTTTGGTGTATTTTTGTTTATTTATTCTTATTTGGCGCTTTTTAGCTCTTTTTGGCAGTCAAATTGATGCGAAATAATTGTTGAGTTTTCATCGCTGGGTGGGGAATGTTAACAGACAGGTCAAGGGGCAAACGATACAAATCGATATCTCCCACTGAACCTGATCTTACAGTAGAGTTGTTGGAAGTTCAAATACTTGTCTCATCTCATTAGGTTCATCCTTAACATTTATTATTACTTCTAGATATTTCTTCATCATTACATTTCTGGCTATAAAATAAATGCTTCAAGTGAAAAAATTCAATTAAAATCTAATTTTCAATGAATCATTTTCAACCTACAGCATAATTTGGCGAATAAGAAGGCAACTATCTAAGAAGAACTGAAAGTTCAGCGGGGTGTCTACCTTTCAAGGAAATCTGACTCAAAACAGCCGAGAAACAAAACGGCGACAGACCAACCGATCAGCGGACAGAGCATCTTACAGAGAGGTGATGACGTCCCTAAAATAACACCACCCAAAACAGAGTCATTTTATTGGTCAGATACAAAAACAATGACCGAAAGCCATGAATTTCTAACTGAAATTGGGGTCTCGTCTTATCTGAAGGTCGCCTTATCCACCGAAATATACAGTACTTTACTGGAGGCGCAGATGAAATAAATCTTCTGAAAGGGGGCGGTAGTCCGTAAGATTTCGGGAAATATCGTAATGGTTGGATGACTTTATCAAAATAATCACTGGCTTATGTTCCATACTTACTTCTCTTACTAAGACTGTCTAAACTCGTGGATATTCAACAGATGTTAACAACTAAGATATCATCATTACTCTCCCATATATATTTCTGTAATTAGAGTATATAATTTTGTTATAATAATATTGTTATGTATTATTTATTGCCTATGGAATATATCTGTATTAACTATAACAACATGCAAAGGCAAATGAAAGTGATCTGTAACTATTGAACAACCGTTGCCAGCAAAGCTGGTGAAGGGTTCTATCTCTTTTCATAAGTGCATGTTCATGTGTTGGGTGTCTTCCAGTGCTCCTTGCCACACTGTTTTGTCTATGAACTTGGAAATCGACACCATTACTCCACTGGGCCCTCTTGTAAGAATCGTTTTATTTCTATTTTTGAAAAAGATTTGTTTGACATTTTTGTGGCCTTATTTTGATGAGTTTATTAATAACATCTAATTTCACCGTAAGTTTCTAGATGTTCCTTTCTCTATTTTGATGTTTTCCACGGGGAAACACGAATCATTATCATAATTATTAGTGACCATTTTTGCTCTCAACATTTTTGTGGTCTGCTACTACAATAGCTTAATTTTTAGGCTACAGACTTGGCAGAGAGGAGTATTGGATGAATGGCAGTTACAGTGACGCTTGAATCCTTTCTTCTCCCATTCAAGCATAAGTCCCCTCTTCAGTTATCAATCCTTTGTTCGTAACACTGCAAGGATGGAAGGAGAGCAAGGATGAAATATGATTGATATTAATCAGAAAATATAACGGTCGGACGTACAAACAAATCAAATAATAGAATAATTCTTCAAACATTTATTAATGCTGCACAGCCATTGTTGCTTCCGTTCCGTCTCAGAGTCTGAAAATATTGCGTCTACGGGCGCTTCGCTGTGGAGTAATGGTTAGCAAACTTGTCTTCTCGTAAATTTGTTCTTCACTGCGAGCTCAAAATTTGTGGCTTTGTGCCAGGCTACGTCAAGCTTAGCAAATAATGTCTCTTCACCGAGGAACAATCTTAAGCAAACTAGTATCTCAGACCAATCGAATATTATCTAGTGTCTCGCAGGCTTACGATTACGTCGCATTGAAAAGAAGGGTCTGCAACCAATGCATCCTTTCGATGGTCACTTATGAAGCTGAAACGTGGAACCCAGCTAAAAGATTGGTTTGCAAACTAAGAACCATGCAACGTGCATAGGAAAGGGCCATCATATCCAGGTACAAACAGGGACCATAAATACCGTAAAACATTTCATGTTCCAAGAATGTCAGGCAAACGCTGGACATCGCGACTCACAACGTGGATCGCCAGAAATTGTATGCAGAATTGTGATCGGCAGAAACTAAATGGCATGACGATTTAGAAAAGCCTAGAAGGTATTGGCACTGCAACGCCCACGATAAGGAGGTGTGGTGTGTCTTGAGGAAGGTGTATGTCCCACAGGGGATATTTAAAAGCTGCAGTTGATATTGTTGCAACTAATGATGATGATGATGATGATGATGATGATGATGATGATGATGATGATGATGATGATGATGAAGAAGGTCGGAGTTGAAACAGCATTGACCCTAATTAATACTTAAGTGGGTGACTGTTAAGGCGGTTGGTACACTGTGTTAATAAAAGGTTTGTAACAAAACTTACTAAATGATACTCACTCGTGGCCTAGACTCGCAGATCATTGACAGTAAGAAAGGAGAGAAACGAAAAAGTGTGGGAATGGAGAGAAAGAAAGGGGAAAGAAAAGAAAGAGTGAAGGGGAGAAGAGAAAGAGAGGGGAAATTAAAAATGAAGAGAGCGGGAGTTAAGAGCAGGGGTGGAGGAGAGAGGAAAAGATATTAAGAGAAAGGAAAGAGGAGAAGAAAAGCGGGACGAGAGTGAGAAAGGAGATAAATGAAGGATAAAAGGGGGGGAGAGAAGAGAAGGAAGGAAGGAGAGAAGAAGATAAAGAGAGAAGAAAAGGAGGAGTACGAGAGAAGAGGAGAAAGATAAAAAGGACCGTAATCCAACGATACGTCCACATTCCACTTGCCATTACTACAAAGCAATAAGTCTTTTACTTACATCACTCTTCTGTGACAGGCTGAGAAGATTCACATTCAATATGAGCTCAGGTAAAGGAAAAAAAGTAACGTCCTAAAAAAAGAATGTCTGATCAGATCGTTTGGTTCTTTGAATTTGTATCATATCTTCAGAAAATATTCTTAACTTCTCTGAATAATGTAATTTCAAGTGGCTATAAAGTCAGGGTCCGGTTTTGCATTGTGCTTGTTTAAATTTAGATTGAACACCGAGAGAGATGAGAAAAGGAGGAGAGAAAAGAGAAATGGGAAAAAGAAAGAGAAAAGAGAAGGGTGAAGGGGTAGAAGAGAAAGAGACAGAGAAAATCAAAAAGAAAAAGGCGGAGACGCAAAAAGAAGGAAAGAGGAAGAAAGCTGAAGAGTAGAAAAAGGAGAAAAGGAGAGGAAGGGACACGAAAAGAGGAAGAGGGCAAAAAAGGAGAAAGGCAGAAGAAGAGGAGTGGAGACACGAAAAGAAGAGGGAAGAAAGAGAGCCGAAATGGGGAAAGGGGAAGAAGAGAGGGGGACACGAAAAGGAGAGGAGAAAGAGAGTTAAAAAGGAGAAAAACAGAAGCAAAAAGGTAGGAAAACAAGAAGAGACAGAGAGAGAGAGAGAGAGACAGAGACGGAGAGCCTGAAAGGAAAAAAGGAGAAGAGGGGTGGAGACACGAAAAGAAGAGGAAAAAGGGAGCCAAATTGTTGCTTTCGTGCCATATCTCCATTTCTGGAACTTTTCTTTATGATTTATCCATTGTGTGTTGCACATAAGTTTTAAAGGAGCCGGGTACTAGTCTGATTCCCAATATAGACTGTATCATATGACTGAAGGGCTCCAATTGCTCTGCTACTGACCCATAGCTAGGAGTGGGATAGTGGATCTATGCCTTTCCCGAGGGCATTAAGTGTCTCACTTTGGAACAAAATTTGAAAGCTGGACTATCAAACCATTAAGACTTTTAAAAAAAAAAAAGGAGAAAAAAGAGAGGAGGAGAGAAAAGATGGAAAGGGAAAAGGAAAGGTGAGAAGAAGAAAAAAAGAGGGTGAGGAGAAGAGTGAAGGAAAGAAGAGAGCGTGAGAAGAAGATTGATTTAGTGCAGGAGATAGTCTTGTAGGAATAGAGGGCTCCAACTACTCTGCTATATACCCATAGTTAGGCCTGATGTAATGGATTCATGCCTTTCCCGAGGACGTTATTGCGAGGTAAACGCAAATTGTCCCGACCGGAGTTAGAACTCTGTTCGCCGATTCTATTCCGTGCCCTTAACACCTCAAGTAAAGATGAAAGATGAAAAAAAAAATCAAGGCAGATGCATGAAAAAGAACAAAAGAGTCAGAAAAGACGTCTTTTCTGGCCATTTCGCTTTTCCAGACACTTTCTATTTTTTCCCCTTCTAAATTCACCTTCCGTTTCGTCTGTTGTTCTTTCTCCATTCCGCCTTTTTCAACCAAACTTCTATTTTCACCATAAACTCGTTTTTCACTTTTACCATAATTGGCAGTTTGAGTGAAACGGAAGAGTTTCGCTTCTTATAGTGGCACCCCAAATTGGGGAAGAATTGTTGGAGAACTTCCGAGCAGATTCTCGGGTACCTCTTCCACCCCTCCATCTGGTTGGGCGGTCAAAAATCAAAGAGAAGGAAAGAGAGCAATACTTACCGATGCCAAGGCAAGAATTTGGTCGTTTTCCAGAATAAACGGCTTGTTTTGGGAAGTTAGCATAGCAATAAGGAAGAAAAGAATGCCGTAATGTAAGTAAGCAGTGCTCTTATGCTGGCTATGGCTTCAGTACTTCTCAATCGGTCCATTCGTGACTTGTGAAATTCTACCGTCGAAATAACAACGAGAACAAAGACCACAAGAAATGCTCGAAGGGAGAAAATTTGTGACTGGAAAAGGAGAAAGAGTCACGAGAAGGAGAAAAAAAATCATGATAATGAAAAATGAAGTAAAGAAGATAAAAAGTGTACAAATGAAAGAAGAAAAAAAATGACGGGGAGAAAGAAAGAAAGGAATAAAAAAGAAAGAAAGGAAGAAAGCATGGACACAATAGTGATGCAGGCTGTTAGGATCGAACCCACTCCAGTAGCCTAAATGTATGACAGTGGATTCGAAACTAAATCCTGCTGACCAGGTTTTGTGTTTCAGCTCCATATGCATTGGTTGTATACTCTTCTTTTTATGATTATTGGGATAGTCTTGTTTTGGAAGGTTGCACAAACAAACATAATATGTTAGGCTTAAATTACTATGGCACAAGGCACAAGTGTGAAGAGCTCGTTGGGAATCGAGGTCTTTACTCAGTAATGATGGTCTATTGAACGCACCTACAAAAGACTGCGAGCAAATCATATTTTTTCCCCTTAAAGAGGTGGATAGATTCATTCATTTTTTTTTTTTTTTTTTTGCTGCTCACTACTAAACCAGTGAGATGACTTGGGGGTTGCTGACATAATTGAGCGTAATGCAAATATCTATTTCCACATCGGGAGGAATAACGATATATATATATATATATATATATATATGATAATTGTGCCATCCACAGACAGCTGTTTCGTTGCAATACAACTCTTCAGTGTGGCTATAGACTATCCATTATTCCATCAAGTTCCACGAAGTAGGATCGAAAGATTCGCTTCCGGCCCAGAGGCTGGTATTTTCCCCTGCCCTACGCAGAACTGGACGGTCAGTAGGACCGAATTTAAGCGATATATTTACTTACACAATTACCCATCTACCAAAGTGCTCCACTCCAGAGGTAGAAGAGCATTGCTTATAGCTTATAATGAACGGGTTGTCCTACTTGAAAAGCGCTCAACCCTGAAGAAGGGAGTATTAATCATAATAATACTTAATAATTATACATATATATATATATATATATATATATATATATATATATGTATATATATATATATATATATATATATATATATATATGTGCGTGTGTTTCTTTCACTAAAAAAGTCCGATTTTTCAAAAGGCAAACGTGAACACCAAGAGCTCAATTTAGGATAAACTTACATTCTAAATTGAAACCCCCACGAACAACTTGAGGGATGGGTAAAAAGTTTTTTCAAGACATAATAAGGAATAAATGTTCAAATTTTCAGGCCTCTTGACCTTTTGCAGGTGCTTATAGGCGTGCTACATACATAGATAGCCAGCAAGCCAGGTAAACAAACTTAAAGACTGAAAAGTACTATGTCCATGAAAACTATGTGGCAGTTGGAAGTTTTAGTTGACGGTCTCTGATACATACATACATACATATGTATATAAATACATAGACGTACTGGTCTGGTTAGTCACTCAACAGGAAACCGTCGCGTGACCAACGTCTTTCGGCAGCATGTACGCATGATACGTACATTGTCAGCCAGACAGCCGCAAAACTGAAGAGACCTATGTTGACAATTTTGGTGGCAGTTTGGTTGACAGTTTTTAATAGATAAATAATGGCTGGACTGAGATAGATAGATAAATAGATAGATAGATATGAAAAGATACCTTCACACATACATGCATATGAACATATATATTGGGAGAGAGGGAGACAGAGAGGGAGAGGGGGAGATGAACAGATACATAGATATATAGATATGAACAGATACCTTCATACATACAAACATACATACATATGAACACACACACACACACACACACATATATATATATATATATATATATATATATATGTATATATATATATATTTCTGTGTGATCTAAATATATCGCTTAAATTCAGCCTTACTGCCTGTTCAGTTCCGTAGGATATCGGCCGACGGGTCTGAAGTGAAGGTTTCAATTCTGCCTTGCGGTGCTGGATGGGATAATGGAAAGTCTATAGCCACACTGAAGAGATGTAATACATCGAAACAGCTGTGTGTGGATGACACAGTAATATATATATATATATATATATATATATATATATATATATAAGGAGAGGGAGACAGGGGAAGAGAGAGAAATGGACATATAAATAGATAGATATGAACAGACGGATAGATACGAACAGATACCTTCATACATACGTATGAACATGTATATATTTATATAAGGAGAGAGGGAGAGAGACTGAGAGAGAGAGATGGACATATAGATAGATAGATAAATATTAACAGACAGGCAGATGGATGCGAACTGTCAGGTAGAAAGGTAGATAGATAGATAGATATGAACAGACGGTTAGATAGAAAGGTATATAGATGGATGGATGGACATGAGCAGACAGGTAGAAAGATAGATAGATAGATAGATAGATAGATAGATAGATAGATATGAACAGACTGAATCAGATAGGTGAATAAATTTTTATGCATATAATCCATCGCATATGGTGAATGCTTGGAAGAAGACTGAGTCAGTGTTTTGTTATTCTTTGCATACTTTATTTCATTATTTAATTGACTGTTTTCCGACTTTATTTTTTCAGCATTCCATGACCATTTCCCGGGGAGGAATAGTTTACACTCTTCTTATCTCCCCTGATCCGTAATGGAAAGATTCCAGATTCTGCAAAATCGGCTTCTGGCACCGAAGAACCAAAATCGGTAATAAAAGTATGAATTGACGTCAGTTCGTTTTTTTCCTCCGTGAACAATTTATATTTATCTTCTTCTTGTAACTTTTTATGTCCTCTCTTCACTTGTATTCACTTATTCATCTATGTCTAATTGATTCCAGATAAGTAAATCTAATGGGTATCCCACGTAGATATCGTAGATTGATTTTGGGGTCAATGAATCATTAATTCATGATACATCTCGAGTGAAGGTCGACCTTTGATGTGGGGTCAAGAAATCAATCGTTTCTGATGCGTCTCGTGTATAGGGTCGATCCTTCATTTGGGGCTAAGAAATCATATATACATTCCTCGTGTATAGGTCGACTTGAATAGGGAACAAGAAATCATTTATTTTTATATGACTCGCGTATTAGTCGACCCTTGATTTGGGGGCTGAGGAATCACTCATGCATGCCTCATGTATAGGTCGACTTCTGAATTGAGACCAAGAAATCATTCATTTATGATGCGTCTCGGGTATATGTTAAGCCTGGATTTGGGGCTACGAGACATCCATGCATGTCTCGTGTATTGGTCAGATGTCGACTTATACACGAGGCATACTTTTGGGTCTAAGAAATCATTCATTTGTGATGCGTGTATTGGTCGACCCTTGATTTGAGCCCAAGAAATTATCAGTGTATGCCTCGTGTATAGGTCGACCTCTTAATTGAGACCAAGAAATCATTTGTTTTTCATGCGTCTCTTGTATAAGTCGAGCCTTGATTAGGGGCTAAGAAATCATTCATGCATGCCTCATGTATAGGTCCACCTCTGAATTGAGACCAAGATATCATCCATTTATGATGAGTATATTGGTCGATCCTTGATTAAAGCCCAAGAAACCATCTATGTATGCCTCGTATATAGGTCGACCTCTGAATTGAGACCAACAAATCATTTATTTTTCATGCGTCTCTTGTATAAGTCGAGCCTTGATTAGGGACTAAGAAATCATTCATGTATGCTCGTTTAGCGGTATTGCCATCCACAGAATCGTCTTTTGGCACAAGAGAAAAAAACAAAATCAAAAAGAAAACGCCTTACGTCTGTTTGTTTTCCCGTCTCTTGACTTATCTTTGCTTATTAATCTATGGCTAATTAGTTCCATATAGGTATAGATGGATATATAACGTAGATATCGTAGAGCCATTTACGGTTTAGGTATTGCAGTACAAATCCATGTCACTAAGTATCAGCTGAAAACAAAAGCAGATTACATTATGATAAGATTTGAACAGTGAAGTTAATTTCGGATCGAATTAACTGTACTAAACGTGAGCGCCTGCCGTATTACATCTGTTTGAATGCTTGTCGAATAAACTTAATTCACAAGAGTACTGTGTTCAATTCTCACAGGATGCTCCATTACTGTAGCCTTGTACAAGACTAAGACGAAGTTTAATTTGGCTTGGAACCCCAATAATTAAGCCAGGGCACCTGAGAGGAATTTCATCGGGGCGTACGAAATCCCTTTCGGGCTCCTTTCGCTTATCCGAGGGACATTTTTTTAGTTACTACTGTTTCATGTCAGGTGTTTTGAAGCCCAAAATAGTATGGAAGATGAGAGAAGTAAGCCTGGATCGGATTTAAGGGACTACTAGAATTAGTTGGAAGAAAAAAAATTGCCGAGAGAAAAGTTTTTTAATTAGAGGATGTAATAATAATAAGCACGCGGGTGTAATTCAATAGAATTCTTTGTTTACTTTTGTTAATTTTACACAGTGAAAATCAGCATCCGAAATCCTGGTTTTATACTTGGGTTCGAAAACTGATCTCTGGTGGAAAATGTCGAGGTAGGCCAATTAACTGTGCATAAACATTTTTGCATCAAGATAAACATATCAGTCTGTGACTTTTTAACATCGTATATATATATATATATATATATATATATATACATATATATATATATATTTGTGTGTGTGTGTATATATATACGTATATATATATATATATACATATATATATGTGTATGTGTGTATGCATATATATATATACACATACACACACACATATATATATACATATATATGCATATATATGTGTGTATGTGTGTATAAATATATATATATATATATATATATACACACACACACACACACATATATATATATATATATATATATATATATATATATATTCAAGAAAAGCGTAACAAAGGAAAGGCAAACTTTTTCTTTATGGCTTTGAGGTATGATAGTTTTTTTAATAAGCCTTAACCGGTTGCATACATGTCTTCAGAAGGCTGATATGATTCCGTAAAGGGGGTTAAATTCAGGTCATTTGTATATCAATCTTGATTTGGATTCAAATTCCATGGGTGTAATAAAACTCCAGTTGTTGGTGAGGTTTTTTGAGAAGAAGGGGGTTGATACTGGAACTCCTTTTAAGGAGAGAAGTAAAGGGGCAGAGGTATCAATGTGTGTGAATTTGAGAGTTCACAGGATGGTTGAATTTTATTATGATATGGTAGCAGATATGTGTAATAAGTGATAACGTGGATATGTATGGGAGAGGGGTAAAGGGTGAAGTATCAATCTGAGTGAATATGTGTGTTCACAGTATAGTTGAATTATATTTTGATCTGATTGCAGATTTGTGTAGTAAGTAATAATGTGAATGTGTATGAGAGGTGGGGAACGTTGATTGATGTAGTGGGAGGGAGGGGTCTGTTAAGGGTTCTATGAGATTGGGGGATCAACTTAAGGATTTTGAAAAAAAGGAAGGGGATCTTAGTTTTCCAAGGGAATCAGAGCTGAAGTTCCAACTCCAATCGGTTACCTGTCAAGTTATAACCTCGATCCTGATTATGGTGGACGGTTCTGGCAGATTGAATTACCCTGGCTCAGTCACCCACTATCTTCTTCATCAAGCATGGTGACAAGCCGATGGTGCGACCTTGTGTCAAGATATCTGGTAGTGGTACAAGGCGCAGGAAGAATTGGATTCATGCTTTCCTTATGATTATTAGTGTGGAATGAACAGTAATAGCCTGAATTCAAACCGATTAAGTCGATTTTTTTTTCATCGGAGATATCAAAAAATCAATCATTTTGCTGCACCTTATATATATATATATATATATATATATATATATATATATATATATATATATATATGTGTGTGTGTGTGTGTGCACGCACACATGTGTACGCACACAGATGTATATAACAATAAACCTGTCCTGTTTTTTTAATACTTTCGAAACAGGGCTACGGTCAAACAGCAGATTAACCCCATGATAAAGAATACAAATATGAATAAAAAATATAACAGAATTATATACACCAAAATGCCAAAATTAATTATGGGATAACACCTTGAAAGATCGGTTTTAAGATGACTTGCGTGGGTATGTATATATATATATATATATATATATATATATATATATCTTCAGACCAAGATAAAGAGATGGCAAGAAAGATAGATTATGGTTCGATAGCGATGCTAGGCGTTGTGCAATGGGGGCGGTCAAGCCATTCCTGGCAGATAATGCTGATAGGTTCCTGGAAAAAAAAAGATGAAACAACTTACTAACAATATATTTAACAATTTATCTAACTAAGAAATGTGGCGTTCGTCGGAGACGTACGCACCCCACAATCTTATCTCGACTTATCTACAGCGGACAAACTCAGCCCCAACAGCCAAAGTAAATAAGAAAATTAAACGCGAAAGTATGGAATTGATTGAATGCAGACGATAGCATCAGCCATGCTAAATTTTTTTAACTAAATTTACGGATGCTTCTATTCCTGTCTGGTTTTGCTTTCCTTCTCTTCTCTCCCCCCAAACTCACCCCTCTCTCTCTCTTTCACTTTCTCTCTTTCTACACATATGTGTGTGTATGTTTGTTGTGCGGAGGTAATCTGTTAGAATGTTAATGAAGATGGCAATTGGAGGCAGCATTTCTCAGCACCACTTCTAGTTTCTCAGAAAAAGATGGTAGGTAACCATCGAAATGCATCGAACCATGCCCACATGATAATAATTTTTCTTTCAATGTAGCACCTGCTTTCCTCTTAAATTTTCTTCCTTCGCCTTTTCACAAATTGTCATTTTCATCAGCATATGTACATTTTATGTATATATATACATATATATATATATATATATATATATATATATATATAAATAAAAAACCGAGATAATTTTACTCTGTGTCTCGTGTATATATATCTATATCTATATGTGTGTGTTTGTGTGATATTAAGTTTATTTTAAAAGAATTTTGATGAAAAAAATTGATAAACGAAATAGAGCGATTGAAGTCTTAATTCAATCATTTTCATTAAATTGTTATAAAAAGTGCTCAGTGAATTAATCATATGATATGGAGTAATATACTGGGGAAAAATTGGGATGGGAAAATCATGATTCAACCATTTATAAAGAGTAATGGATTATTTTCAGCTTTAATCTCATTACTTCTTTTCTTCAATAGATTAAAACTAAAAATAACCCACCACTCTTGATAAATGGTTGAACCAAGAAACACGTGTCAGGTGATTTCTCTCCCAAATTCTTAGAATACACATATGTATATTAGAACTGCACAGCAAAGAGATGATAGAATGGCTGAAAAGGTTTGAGTAGAATGATGTAGTTAGATATAAGCACTTAGATATGAATAGACTGCGTTACACAGATAGATAGATTCTTCCATATGTTTGATTTAATTATATCTACGATTCCATATGTCCAATTCAATTATATCCACGATGACTAGACTTTACGGTCTATTGTTTCTGCGAGTTCCAGAACCAAGTTGAATTTAGCAGCTCCTTCAGATTTCTCATGGAACAGCAGCCGCAGAAACAACGAGAAAGGAGAGTTGCAGACAGGAAGCAGCTCTGCAACACCCGGAAGTGACTCGCCAACAATGAAATTCGAGGTGAGAAAAAGAGCAAAACAAAACAAAAAACAAAAAAAAAGAAAACGAACCCACCTAAATATAGAAGTAGTCTAAGATAAGATTCCACAGCACTTTTTAGCTTGTGTTTTTTTTTTTCATCTTCAAGTTGTTGTATTTTTCCGTAGAGGTGAGCCAATCTTTTTTTGCTACCAAGGTCAGACATATCTCCTCGTTCCTAGGTTTCAAAACAAAAAGGAGAATGAATGTATTTCAAATCAGCGTCTTTCGCGAGCAAAACATGACTGAAGAACGAACTTTTCGGCCAACTCAGCACTTATGTTTAAGTATTCATGCGTGTCTTTCTCTCTGTCTATCAAGGTATTTGTCCGATCATCTGTCACTGTCTGTTTGCACTCTACCTCCAAGAGTTCTCAATGAATTTCAATGAAATTTTCTAGAACATAGGATCATTGGATAAAAGAAGAATTCTTTCTCGATTAAGAAATATTTTTTGAATTTTCTTTCGTACGTTTATTCATTTATTCATCTTTTCATATACAATACCTCTAAAAGTTCTCCAATGAATTTCAATGATATTTTGTTGAAGTGTGGGACATGGACCGAGGAAAAATCTATTACTTTTCAGGGCAATCCAGGATATTTTTAGTTATCCCCCCGGTACTGTAGTTATATATGAACTAATTTTCGCTCAGACTTCAGCCATAATGGTGTTGACAATGGTATGTGCTCTCCGAGTGCTTCTGAGTTACAGAAAAACCGTTGACACTATCGTCAGTATGATATTGAATTATTATTGAACTTTTCACTCCTGTGTACAATCTTGATAGACAACCCAGTTGGCTACTTCATCTGATAATTTGACCAACGACCGTCAACATCTGCAATCATATGGACATGCGTTGATCAAAAGATAACGCAGAAGTTGTAGTTGTCTAAATAAGTCGTTTTGAAAGTATGAAAATTCAAGGACTCCTTCTAAAAAAGAAATATCCTGACATACTCTTTTTTTTGCATTTAATTTTGAGATCAATTTATGAACCACAATAAAAAACATCTTTGGCCTTTAAAAATCTTATTTATTGAAAAATGGATTATATTTATTTGAATTTTAATGCATGGTACAGGTCTGGGTATAATCATTATGTTTTTCGATAGCTGTTGGATGGATTATGTTGTTTCACTGCCACGAGATTCACTATGTCAGTTTCCGGGGGGACACTGCAGCAGACCCCCAAGTTTATTTGACGGACCCCTTCCCCTTGAAAAGCGTCTTAAAAAGATATGCAGACACATCTCAAAAGAAAAAAATATGTTGCAAAGAATAATAGCCGACGAGAAAGTTCTTGACATTTCCATTCGGAGAACTTATCTGAAAACATAAACAATAGTTCAATGATAAAATCTTTTTTTTTCACTTCTTTGTTCTTTTTCTCTCTCCTTCTTTCTCTTTTCCTTGGAAAGATATTATCGCTACCTTTTGTTCAGAAGAGCTAAGCTACGTCGAGCTTGGTCACTACCTAGATGGGTGATGTTGGATTGTGCTGGGTTATGCGATACCATTAGCCTGGGGAAATTCAAGACCAAACTTGTTGAGAGCCGTGAATTCATTCCTGTCTGAAGGGCAAATATATATATATATATATATATTGGTTTACCCATACCGTCAAAAAATGCCGGCAAATAGAGCAAAAAAATAAAAAACGATAGTCATCCGGAATCAGTCTATTTACAGTACCCTAGGGTGGGTTCAAGGGTACTGATATTTGCGGCTAGGTTTCTTTTCTTATCAAATCTCCTCCACTGGTACTCGGGGGTATCATAGAGAGTTAGAGGGGTGGTCGTTCCGTTCGTCCATTTTTATTCTCCTTTATCTATTTAGGTATTTTATTACAATCCACCCCGACTTGCCAGGCTTGTCAAAGCTTCACGTGAACCCAAGGTAACGTAATATTTTGGGTGCATGAAAAGAAAAAAACATGACGGTAGGTTGAATTTTCCCAGTTTTAATCCAGAATTGCACCCCCTCACCCCCGAGACTGGTTGACTGCTGGGAGTGAAAAATCCAAGTCTGATCTACTTTTAACCAATAACTGAAGGAAGGAAAGATGGATTCGTGCCTTCTCTAAGCGAATTAGCCTAAGGTGAATGCAAATTGTCTCAGCAAGAATTTGAACTTGACATGCAGGTTCCACTTTCCGGGCTGTTCGTCGTTAGGTCAACCACATTTTCTATTTTAGAATGACCCACCATGAACTGCGACTGTAAGTTTATACCGTATCAGATCATTACACGAATTATTCCACATAAACAAGCCCATTTATCACATTTTTTTTCTTCGTGGGGTAACGATTTCCCCCTTTTACATTGAATAAAGTATCTCAACCAATGTCTCCTCCCCGAATAACTGACCCATTAGGATTCCTTATTGAATTTGAATCATTATGCAACATTATTTAATCTCCAAAATATTTTTTGCACTATTAATGTGGTGGTGGTTAAAATAGAATTTGTAAGAAACCAAGATGCCCACTTAAATTGATTAAGAGACCGGACGTGACTACTTCCTTCCAAGAATCGTGGACAAACCGGATTTAAAAACGAGGTTATTATGGTTTTTGTTTTTGTTTTTGTTTTGTTTTTTACAACGAAATTGGAGAGGTATCTGTATTACCTCTGGTCTTTCCATCCCTCATTCTGCCTGTCTGTCCGTCTGTCTGTCTGTCAATACGATACCTCCAGAAGTTCTCTATGAATTTCCATAAAGTTTTGTGGAAAGGTGAGCTATTGGCTGGAAAAAAAGTGATTGAAATCGCGATGGATCCAGCAATTTGGTTTCGATTGAGAAATTCTTTTTCCATTGTTTTTCCTACATTTATGTATTTGTTCATTCTGTCCATTCGATATCTCAAAAAGTTCTCAACGGAGTTCATTGAAAGAAGTGATCAAATTTTTGATTAATCCCGGATTCTTCTTTCATTGAGTTTGTGTGTTTAGGAATGCACTCCCTCGGCGTGTTCAGCGTGTTTCCAGAATAGACGCCTAAATTCTGACATTCAAAAATTGAAATTTTATAAAACATGTAGCCTCTACAGTCGCAGTTTTCGCCTCAAACAATCAAGGTCACGGATCTTGATAACCGAATGGCCGAAAGTTCTCGATCAAAAATATTTAGACAGTTCATACATACACTGATCTACATTCATTTTTACGGAAATAAAAATGTTATGAGAAAATGTTTACTTTTCCCCTCTATTTGTGGCCTCTGATCAACACCGTAGAGGTCTGCTACCCACTCAGATATACAAAGTCTATAATCTGCATTGTTGGAGCGTGTGGGAACTTTGCTCAATATTGCAGTAAGCTATACCATCCGGAGGTTAAAGTTGCCGACAGCCGTAATTTCCCGAGGCTCCTTGAAAGGGGCGGTAGAACTCTACAGCCGACTCGGCATCTACTATCTGTAGATTATTCACATCCTGTGGTCTAACCCCAGGTCAACCTTACCGTCAGAGTCCTACAAAGAAGGTCACTAGTGTTATACACCTGAGACCTCGGAGTCCTGCTCCTATCTGCGTTTCCTTGGTAGATCCTACGATGCAAACCTTTGTTTTAAAGAGTGGGGTTAGTCCAGGGCAAGAAGATTTCACAGTAGTCAAGAGGGTTATTCTTCACACGGGCCACGCTCCTATATATATATATATATATATATATATATATATATACGTATATATATATATATATATATATATACGTATATATATATATATATATATATATATATATATATATATATATATATATATATATATATATATATATATATATATATATATATATAATCCGTCCATTTTTTACCACTGAAAAGGGAAGTTTTATCAGTCAATTTTTTTCATTTTTTATGTACCATGCAAGTCGCACAGAGAGAGGGGGGGGAATGTACAGATATGAATAAACTGGGATATATATATATATGTATATATATATATGTATAAATATATATATATGTGTATATATATATATATATATGTATATATATATACGTATATATATATATATATATATATAGAGAGAGAGAGAGAGAGAGATAGGGGAGAAAATATAAATAAACTTAGATATATAAATAAACTGATATATATATATATATATATATATATATATATATATATATATATATATATATATATATATATATATATATATATATATATATCGAGAGAGAGAGAGGGGGGGATAGATGCATGCATACCAAGATGTAAGTTCAAGTAGATAGGTAGGAATGCGCGTTTTGTAAATGTTTTCGCATTTATTCTACTTGTTTGTCAATTTTGGCTCTCATTCAAGAGTTCCAGCCAAAATGAAGATTCCTGGCACCATTAAGAAAAGGTGCTTGAGCGTTAAATTGGAAAAACGAGAATGTCTGCAGAACTCTTCGTGGAGATTGTGTGGCTTCTTTATTCATGGAACTTCGCATTGGCTGGCACAAGGCCATGCTCACTCATTCATTTCTTGTCACTCGCCGCCTTACTAGTCAGAGGGATCAGAGCGGTTCGGGGAGGCAGACTTTGAATTGCATTATCGAGCAAAGTGTTGAAAACAGTCTCCTTCTGGTATGGATTAACGGGATCACTATGGGAAGGGGGTCTCTGCATGACCCCCACTGCTCATGGTATCTGGTATCCCCAGACGGTCATCCATAAAGGTAATGACCAGGCTCGACGTTGTGTTACCTCGGTGATCGTTCGAGAACCAGTGTGTCCAACGTGATTCAGCCGTAATTAGCTGTTTACGGAATCCGGTGTTCATAAGTGGTCACCCATCTGAATACTGACCAAGTACCACGATGCTTTGTGTCCGTAATCAGACGAGAACTAGTGTTATCTGCATGACGTGGCAGTGTCATCCACAGACAGCTGTTTTGTTGTATTACAACTCTTCAGTGTGGCTATAGACTATCCATTATCCCATCCAGTACCACGAGGCAGGATATCCTACCTCTGCGCTAGGGAACTGGACGGCCAGTAAGGCTGAACTTAAGCGATATATCTATTTAGCTTATATATATATGTATACATCTTTTTTTATTTTTACAAATTAAAGTTACGGAACGGACAAAAATTTGATCCTATCTGTAAAAAGCAAATTTATTTTTTAACAAAGAAATCATTTTAAAACTTTATGTGATTTTTTAGATCATATCTTTTAAATGTGAAGTACACAAACATTTTTCAGCCAAGGACTTCAGCTCAACTTATCTAAATTAGAGAACCTCCGAGTCCCACTTCGCCCCTCCCCCTCCATTTCCTCAATCCCTTCCCTGTTTGGCATTGTCATCAACTTTTAACCATTATCATGCTCACCAATTTATATTCTTCTGCAGGGCCTTGGGAAGGCAACCAATCCCGGAGAAGGACAACTTTGATTCCAAACCAGGAACTGGATATCCTAAAGGTGATTTGGTGCCCAATTTGATGCCCTTCAGGCAACTCCTGCAGCCAATCTGGTTCCAAACTATTGTTCTCTGTTTTCCTCTGCTTCACATTAGCGAGAGCTGGATTCTTATGACTGAGCATCCCAGGATCTCAGTACGCTTCACCCAGGTGTGAACCCTGGGGGCATCCAAGTGTCGTTCCATTGTCTGTAGAGATAGAACGGGGGACTACTATCCATTTTTCTAAAATTGAGGGATAAGCATTCAATTGTAAATTGAATCCCCTAATAAATACCTATTTGGATTGGGGGGTTCAAAAATAAAAAATAACATTTTCCTACTTATTGTGTGGGTAGATGTGCAAAATTAGGATTAGGGTTAGGGCTGACAAAGTCCGGATAGATAGATGCATTTAAAAGTCGGGACACATTATTGACCTAAACCCAACAATATTGATTAAACTGCTCTGCTGTGGGTAATGGTGATTAATAAATAGACAGGTGGATTATTGACGAGGATTTGTTTAGTCAGGAACAAAGCAATAAATCGCTCAAAGTACCCGTTGTTCGTAAGCGGTCAAACATTAAAGAACTTTCCAGGCCCGACTAGAAGAGAACACTACCAATTCAAAACTGATAATGAGCAAAAATAACTCTTGTAAAATAGTTATGATCAAAACTGCACAAACAGAATTGGCGCCAAATATGTTGATAAAATCCTCTGACCAATCAGCACAAATCAAGCAATATTTTTCGACCAATAAAAAGTAAGAAAAGCAGACGCCAAAAACAATCGTTTCATAAGCTTCAAAATAGCGATAGAAACCTAATTAATCAATAAGAATTCAGACATCAAAATGACCCTGTGCTACTCGCTACAACAAATCATATTTTATGTCACTGGCTGCCATTTTTAGTATGTTTGTACCAAATATGTACTTTTGGTGCGTTTGGTACTACGCTTTGAAAATCTAATACGTTTTATACAATTTTTTTTCTTATGGTTTATATTTTATATAACAGTCGAACAAAGTATCAATATTTTATTTCAATTTCTGTAAGGCACTAAGAGACTCTTATGATATAGAAGAAAGCAAGATATAGAAGAAAGCAAGATAAATGGAGAGATGAAGAAAGTGAACCACTACATCAACCTAGGACAACAAATCTCAATGAAATCCTCAAAAGGAGAAGAAAATAAATGAAGACTAATGCGCTTACGGTAGAGCTAGCTCAACCTTCAAAAACAAGGAAATTCCATTAATCCTAAAAAAAGGTTATACAACCGATGTATCCACCAGATAGTCACCTCTGGATCTGAATCATGGAACCTAACCAGAAGATTGACCCTCAAACTGAGAACCATGCAACGTGCGCCAGAGAGAACCATGCTCAAAACACCATGGAGAGATCACAAGACTGCACAATATATCAGGAAAAAAACATGAGTCACATATATCAGTGATGGGCTGGTCTTGTTGCAAGAATGTCAGATAACCACTGGACATCAAAACTCACAACTCCAGATATGCGAAACAGTGGCCGACAGAATATAAGATGGTGTGACGAACTGGACAGGTTCAGGAAGAATTGGCTCAACGACGCCCATGATAGAGAGGTGTGGCGAATCTTGTGATAGGTCTATGTTCAACGACGAGTGCTAAAAGGCTGAGTATAGCATAAATTTTGCAGGGGATGGATAGAGATGAGAATGAAGCAGTTTTATAGTAATTGGTCAATTTTTTCATTATCTGCTTTGTGGTTTTCTCCATTTGGTACTTTTGTGGAAGATTTGGTATGTTTTGACCAAGGCTTTTGGCACATTTGTTAAACACCCTGAGGCAGCTCCGTTCATGACAGGAGAGCTCATGCTCGAATATTTTGCACCTTGATGAACTCATAAAATACTACAGACGTTTTATTCCGAAACGCTCTTCCATTTTGTCGTCTCTCTCCGAATTGCTCAAAGCTCGTAATAAACGTATAAAACTCATGGCCGATGCCGATAAACCATTCACTAAAGCTAAACATTCCCATTACTAATTGCAATAACTCTTTACTCAACATATTCAATTACAAAAATAATGACCCAGAGACCGAAATTTTCCTCACTGCAGGTGCATCGAATTACGCAGTTAGAACAGTGATCCAACAGAAAAGGGAAAATAACACCACGCCAATGCCGTTCTTCTCGGCGAATTTTCACGCTGCACGGAGCAGATCCTGCATGTTTTCGCTAGAATTGTTTGCTAAAATAAAACTCGAAAACGCACAGTGACAAATTCGCATCGAGAGAAATTCGACGCCGGAACTATATTTCTCAATTTGCGGTTCGTCTTCATCGGAAGAGATAGTATCAAAAAAGATCGACGACCTTATTAATAACAACCATGCCTTGTTTTAAACAAGACCTGAGATGTTTTTAGCCATTAAGATATCCGGTCGAACAGGAAAGGACGTAATTAATCGTTTCGAACCCATCCACGTTGGAATGACAAGAACAACAACATGGACAACAACAACAACCACAACAGCAACAACAACAACGACCATAAGAACAACAATCTCAGCAGAAAAATAACAACACCAGAAGGCCACGAAGGTCTGTCTACTGGTCAAATCATTCTAAAACATATATCCGTTATTAGAGATCAAACTATCCCAGCTTACACGAACAGTATTTCGATATCGTGTATAATTTGATCTGGGTTGGGTTTTTCAAAGCACACGGAGTGAACACTATCTTTTCCAGACCACAAATGAACAACAATTATTTCTTTTAAATTGGTAGGACCAAAACGGAAAAAAATATTTGACACCAAACATAAAAATACACCTACTTGACTAATTAGTATAAACCAAGTTTTTTTTTTCAACCAATAATAGAAAGGAAACCAAATTCAGAAAAACAATCGTTTCTGGAGCCTACCTGAAGCTATAGATAGAAATTCCGAAACTTGGTTCGTCAGTAAGCATTTAGACGTCAATAAGATTCCGTGCTATACATTACACTACATTACTTTACATCACTCTCTATAACAGTCACAACAGAACATTTTATGCTGGAACCTTTCGCTCCTGAATTAAATCTAATTGATGTATCCAGTAAATTTATTAATAAAACCCTTTTCTATTTCTCATTCCAAACAAACATTCTCTAATCACAAAAAAATCAGCTTGAATGATTCTTGATATTTCAGTCTGCGTGATCGAATTCTTTACCCAGACTCACAGGCATACGCACCGAACCCCCAAGGACCCTCATGTTTCCAACGGGGGACCTAAATCAGGGTTACCAGATTGGGCTATAAAGGGAAGTAATCCAAGCATAATCTTTGAGACTTACCCTGTACAGGCGTTGGAATAGGGTCGAATTTGGGAATCGAACGAGTCTCTCAGGAGGCTTGTATTGAACCTCTGTCTCCAGACTAGCTCAATTTCCGAATTCGATGCGACGTTATTCTAATGCCCGTGCTGGGCAAGTCTTGCAGATGAAACTCTGATTATCTCCTCCAGTAGTTCAATCCATCAACCCCGCCAGAAATCTCGTAAAACCTCATCCTCTCTCTGTGTCCTTCTTTTCCATCATCACCCACTCCCTTCTCTCTCTTCCACTGGCCGCACGCATAATATTGTACAGGCGTTACTACATCAACCTTGACAAATAAAGCGTATAAATTATGAATATAGTCTTCTACAGCCGCCCCCCATCCGGCCCCACGACCAACAACAACAACCATCCCACCCTCCTACTCACCACAGGGACCGATGACTGCTACGGCTTAGGTTCATCATCTGTCCGATTTGACGATTACTACCATTCCAAGCACCGCTGCCGTTTCTATGACAACCAAAATTCCGGACAACACCAGTTCTCAACAATCAATTGTTGCTTCTACACTGACCCCCACCCCTTCCCCCCTTCTTAACGATCCCCAATCCAATGGAACATACAGATGCTGTTACTATAAGCAATTCAAAATACCCACCGATGCCGAGAGTGCCATTGGATCACCTAGAATCCTGAAAAATGGCTGGAAATATTGGCTGCGACTGCCGGGTTCCATTTAGCCGAGTGTTTACCAAACTTTTCCAATCTATCACCCCACCCCCACCTTTAGAGCAGATATTTCATCAGCACTTCCCCCCTCCCCCAGCCTGAAGTCGGTCTAAAATGGTACAATTAAAACTGAATTTTAGTTTGTAAAAACAAGCCTGACTGCTGCAGGGTCAAATTCAACTCCAATTACAATTCCGATGATTACGGTGACTTTTGTACAGTAGATATGATAAGTAAAAAAATGATAAATTTCTCTCTTTCTCTCTCCCTCTCCCTCTCTCTCTCTCTCTCTCTCTCTCTCTCTCTCTTTTGTTATGGCTAATAGCGCGTTATTACAAAGATTGCCTACCATAATGGAAGCTCTTATTTCCATTATTATTTGAATATATGATAAATACGTTGTAAATTTATTTTAAGGGCTTTGGCGAGGTTTTTGGCAAGGTTCTTACGTGTATATAATTGCCCAGTTATTGGAAATGGAATATTCCCAATTCAGCCAATTCTGACAAATCCAGCCACTTTCAGCTATTTAAAATGGCTGCTAAATGGCTAACTGGATTTGAAATATTAGTCGGTAGTATGGAAATATCACCTTCACAAAAGAGTCAAGAATGGACGCTAGGTATAAAAATGTTGTCGGCCACTTTCATTATTGCGGGGAACCCCAAGACGTGCCCTAACCAGCGTTGGCGCCGTCTGCAAATGGCAACTGATACGAGAGGCTGTTAGGGATTTTTTCCTCGCCTCTTTATTTGACATGAAGTCATTTCATTTGATGCTCAGGATTTTACGTAGGCATCCAACATCAGAGGCGCCCAAATTCTTCTCCCGGGTGGTCTTGGGTTACCAGGTTTCGCAGCTTCGTAGATATCAAGTTCGAATTATAGACTCTTGATTGGGTTCTGGGGAAACATTTCCTGCTGCTCCGTACTTTGATCAGCTGGTTGGATCCTGGATTTCAATCCTTGGTCAACGTCATTAGTTTTGTTGATGGAATTGCCAAGGTGCGCAACGGGATGGAAAAGTAGATCTTTAAGTGAGACTAAGAACAGTAACCTGGGTTCCATTTCAACGAACGCTATCGATTAAGACAAAAGGAAGAAATGGAAAGATTATCTTCTTTCAGTGGAATAAAGATGTCTTCTTTTTCTTCATTTTGGAATCTCCTCGGAGATACTAATGGATACGACATTCATCTAATGAAGGTGAGAGAACTGACCAGTCAAAAGGTCGTAATTAACATGTACCTAGGATGTCTTTTGAATACCATGGATTAATAGAGACGCAAATACAAAGCAATGGGGTACAGTTGCAGCATTTTTTGCTTTTCTCTGTTATTCAAAGACTCTTTGGATTGGACCAACCAATTTTTCATGTATCAAATTTACATCTGTCTGCTAATTACCCACACCATTTAAATATTATTGCATATGACATATCGTTAATTGAATGAAAAAATGTTGCATGTAACCAAAAATCCTGCGATGTGTCACTGATGACATGTGTGTCGTAGGTCCGCCCTCACTGTCCTGTTTATACAGGCATTTTTACTGACGTACATGAACGTTTACCACACCAGGTGAGGCATCTCGCTGTCAGGTCAGAGATTCTCCCCTATTACTGGTACCATGTAAACTAGTGTTTCGGACTACCACCCCCTTTTAGAGCGTTTCATCAGTGTCCCCCATCCACTTTTACAGCATATATTTCATCAGTGCCCCCACCCGCTTTCAAGGCATATATTTCATCAGTGTAACCCTTAAAGTTGGTCAAAAATGACACATTGAACATTTTTTTTAAATCTAAGCACTTACTAAAGAAGTGTATACAACCAATGCATCCTTCTGATAGTCACTTATAGAGCTGAAACATGGAACCTAACCAAGAGACAGAACCGCAAACTGAGAACCATGTAACGTGTACGGGAAAGAATTACGCTCATCCTCACATGTAGAGATCACAAGACAGTACAATACATCGGGGAGAAGACAGAGGTCTGAGATATCACAGAATACATTAAAAACTCAAATGGTAATGAGCCTGCCGTATCGCAGAAATGCTAGACAACCGATGGACATCACGACTCATGACATGGATCCCAAGAGATCACATGCGCAACCGATGCTGGCAGAGTACTAGATGGAGAGACGTGCTCGACAAATTCAGAAAGTGCTGGCTCTGCGACGCCCACGAAAGAGAAGTGTGACGAATCCTGGGGAAGGTCTATGTCCAACGACAGATGTTAAGAGACAGATGATGATTTATCTATCTATAAGTATCGATATGAGTAATGATTAATATTAGGGATGGGCCTGACGTGATGAGAATAAATACTTGAACTGTAAAATCAGGTTTTCAGATGTATGACTTCATATGTAGGAGGTATCGATATATATATATATATATATATATATATATATATATATATATATATATATATATATATATATACTTTGCCTCTTGCCCCCTCGCTACCCTTCAGCTTCGAATGCCCCCGAACCTTCGAGCACCTCGTTGAGACTTAGTTTCCTAAAGGGATCGGTAGCACCCACTTTGAGAGGAAGAGAGTGAATGTTCCATTCATTTTATAATCTAAAATCATTGTGTACAAAGGGTGTGACGCTACTTGCAGTTTACATGCATGATCTGAATAACCGGAACTTAACATCAGTCAGCTCTACCCTCACACATCCGAATATAAGCATCCATATATGCTTAGCACCACACATACACATACACACACACACACACACACACATATATATATATATATATATATATATATATATATATATATATATATATTGATGAAAGTGACCATTGGAAGGTGTAGAGAAAAACTTAACGGAAAGCCGGTGTGGCGTTTCATTTTTTTCGTTATTCCGTGGGCATTCCGACGAGTGCCAACCATCTCTTTCAGAGAAAAACTCAAAAACTCCAGCGATTCAGTTCACAGAAAACTTTTGCTGTTAACATACCTGGGGTCGAGGAAAGAAATTGGGACATTTCTGTGTTGTTTGGTTGGTTGGTAGGAGCGGGGGGGAGGTGTTTGTATCTGTGTAGGTGAGAGTAACGTTTGGTTTAAAACTAGAAGGGTCTACGAGAGGCAGGGTCAGAGGGTGTTTGCTTCCCGTCTCTGTGGATGTTGGGCTGGTTTAAGATAAGAAGGGAGCAGGGAGAGGAGAGGGTCAGGACTAAAATGGTCAGTTCTCAAGAAAAGATGTTTGAAACATCGGTGGAATGCATCGAAACATGGCCACAAAATGATAATAAAAAAATGAGAAGTAAAACCTGCTTTCTCCCAAATTTTTGTCTCCACTTTCCATTTGTCACACTCATCAACATTTTTTCGGTTAATTCACATTCAAGGTACAAACGCGCACACACACACACACACTCACACATATATATAGGGAATGAGACAGATTCAAGTGTCAAACAGTATAGAGACTTTATTTGTTAATTAACTAATAAATGAATTAATTTGTATGCAATACATATTTCGGGAGGGGTTCCCATCTTCAGTTGTATAAGTGTACCTTTTGGTGGTCAAAAGGTTTCCGTAGAAAGCAAATTAAGCCTCAGATGTTTTGCTTTGAAAGCAAAAATGGAAATCAAGAAAGAGGATTCCTTGGAGGTCATAATGGTGAGTCTGGATTGTATTGAGTCTTTGAAGGAATCTGTCGTGGTATTGTTGGATATTCTGTTAGAAGAAGTAGCAGCAGTAATGGGTACTTTATTGGTTGTGCTAGTAAGAGGATGTGGGCATTCTTAAGCAATGGTTTTCATGGATACTAGGTAGCTGGATAGTAGTTTAGTGTTAGATTGTTTGGGTACCAGGTAAGTCGGGGATGAGGTTATCTCTAGTGTCAATCAAGATAGTGGGTAAGGAAGTTTTTGTTATGTATGATCAAATATCCTTTGGGAAATGTATGTTTTGTATCCTTAATGGTCATGGTGGATATTCTGAAAAGTCTGATGGCTTTGAGAAGTACAAGTGGAATACCATGCATAGGTTTCTATACTTAGGGGTCTGTGTGACTGTGAAGTTTTCAATGTTGGATATACATACAGCAGGGTTGGTTGTCGATAGGGTATGGTAAAATTGGAACATTAACTACAAGTGGGTGGGGATCCAAGTTTTAAATGTGGAATTGTTGTGGGGAGGAGAGTATATGAATATTAAGTAGTAACCAAGCCTGGATAGAAGTATACTTTAAAGAATCATGAGTTTTGGAGTATAGAGTAATTAGGAGTTAGAAGATTTGGGTGTTAGAGAACTGTGTGGTTTGGGTTGTTGGGTTTAGCAATGAATCCTTTAGGGGGAGAGAGTTTCAAGTTCATTAAATCACATATCTTCATGTCGTTCTAGAATTTTAGTCATGCTGAGTGGTGTCTCTTTCAATATTTTTTCCAATGATTGTAAATCTAATGTCTCTGTCGAAATTGTGGCCGGGGTTGCAGAAGTGCAGTTCTACTGGGAGTAGGTTGGGATGAATGGGTGATTTGATTCTGTGCCCTATAGTTATTAGGTCCAATGTTGAATTGCCGCTCAGACTTGCCTATATATATACGTGCATAATTTTTTCCCAAAGTTTAAGGAATTCGAACAGTTAATTGGTGAGCTATCTTTTATGAGCTCCATCCTTACATTGAGTTTGAAGTACTGAATATCTAAATGAAATAAACTATTTACCAACTCAACCAAACTCAATAGTTAAACCTTCTTAGACATTGAAGAGTTAATCAGAAATGATACATTGAAAATTTAAGCTGTTTAATCGAATGTTAGAAGCGCTATTACTTCCAGCGCATCGAGACATATGTCTCAAGACTTAATTTTACAGTCGTGATGTTTGATGTTAAATGGTAAGTTTTATTGTATCACAATGAATTTATGTTGATTTAGCTGCGATTAAATCATTTAAATGGGTTGATATAATCCTTCAGAGCAAAATAAAAAATATTTGTACTCCAAACAGATCACTGTAAAATCGGATTTTCAGACATGCGACTTCATGAGTAAGTGGTATCGATTTGTATTCGTTTCCCATGGTCTCCCCCTTACCGTCCATATTTCCCATGTTTCCCTTCCTACCACCTCCTTGTCTCCAAGCGCCCCTCGAGTCTTCCAACGCTCCCAAAAGGGGGTTGGTATCACCCATTTAGAAGGTCAATTATGTAAACCAATAATCCCTGCCTCATGATACTTAGGCGGGATTGAGAAACTTGATACTACGAAAAACTGTGGAAAAAAAATGTGTCCAGGGTGAATCATGAACGAGTGATGGCCATCATAAGGATTTGGCAGCCATCTTGGACGCCATCTTGAAAACTATATCTTTCCATTAGTCAAACTGCTATAGATTTTTGTTATGTTATTGAGTACACCTGATATCACAAAATGTTTTATTGGAGTGGGTAAGGTTGGTTTTCTTTTCACGACAATGTGATAAATTGTTTTTTGTGGCATTTTACTATATTTCATCGAAAACATTGACGATATTTTTTCAAAGTGCTTATATCAAGGATTCATAAAGAGAATTTCACTTCATACTTCTAATCAAAAGTTTTCACGTGGTTACAAATCAATCCACACCATAGATATTTCCCATTGCACTCGGAAATATTATGGAGGGGAAGATATCAAACCGTTACAGCCTGGTCCAGCAAAGTGCAACAACGGCTTCCTACAATCATCGGGAACTTAGGAAGCCATTTCCGAATTTCCCAAAAGGGAAGGAAACTTCCAGATTGAAAAGGAGAACTTAAAAGTACTGACCCTCCCGGATGTGTTGACAACTTGATTCGAAAAAGGCGAAAACGAAAATAGCATTCAGCGTTTGTCCTACAGTGAGCCGTTTTAGAGGCAGCACGCACCCTAAACCCAGTCCTCTGTACCATGGACGACTCTGCAACGTTTGAGTAAAGCAAACAATTAAAATTGTCTTTACGCTGGCTATGGCTACATTTGTTCCTGTTTAGAAAACTGACCCCCTCCCCACCTTGCCTAATAGATTGTCAGATTGAGCTATAATTTTGAACTGACGACTTATGAACTGAGCGGCAACTTTTGTATACATCGAACCATAAAAAACAGCCTCACGCTGTCTATGGCTTCAGCTGTTTCTGTTTAGAAGAGTGACCCCCACCATGTTAAGTGTAGAGAGTCTAAAAGAGAATTTTTGCTACTCATGCATTCACGTATATGATATGCCCAGATTAAATCGACCTTGTGTCACACTCCGCCCTTATTGGTGATCGGGCAACTCAGCTAATTTGCTAGATAGAGATTTTAAAGAGCAGCATATTCGACTATAAACACAGAAATCTTTCTACAAGAAATCAGAAAATTGGCCTACTGTCATTGATAATGTAAGAGATTACAGTACTGACAAAAGTACTGAATTGAACTCCCAAACACCCTAATATATATATATATATATATATATATATATATATATATATATATATATATATATATCCGACAATATGAGATTGAAATGAGAATATCATATATCACCATAAAGCTTATAACATACATGGTCTAGCAACACACTACCATTCCAACCTTCTACAACTCACAGACTGACTATATAAAACATGCGTTATAATCTTGACAAAGCTTGGTAGGAGCGAAACGTCGAAATAAAGAATCATTTGTCTTAAAAAAAGCCTTCTGATATTGTTATTTCACTTTCATATTGTCGGATTAACCATAAATCCACACCTATATACAGATCATATCATCATCATGGAAGGCCCATAAATGATCAGGAGATACAAGAAAACTTCTTATCTCAGCGCACCCACACAGAAACCGGAAAGATATCTTGCTCAGGTGCACCGAATAGAAAATCTCACCAAAAAAATCCTCGAACCACATTTTCTGTGCATCCGTATTTCCTCGCATCTGCTGAAATAACAAACAACAAGAAACTTCGAAGAAGCTAAAACACCAAGAAAGAAAAATTAGCTCACGAAAACCTCCTCAGCAACAAAGAAGACCACACGCAAACACAAGAAGTTAACCGAAAACAAATCCATCGACTTATACACGAGATATCACCCTCTGTTCGACCATCAAATGGAGCACTCATCATTATCATCAATCTTTTATCGTCCGATGTTGGACATTGACCTTCCCCAGGATCCGCCACATTTATCTACCATGGGCGTCGTGGAGCCAGTATTTTCTGAATATGTCTAGTTCATCTCTCCATCTTGAATTCTGCCGGCCTTGGTTCCGCATGTGATCTCTGGGGACCTGTATTGTGAGTCGCGATGTCCATCAGTTGTCTGCCATTCTTGCAACATGACCGGCCCATTGCCATTTAATTTCCAGTAAATTTTATGATGTCTTGGACTCCCGTTTTCTTCCTGACATACTGTGCCGTTTAATGGCCGTCAATTCAGAACCTATCTGAGTGGATGTGGCTCCCTCAGTCTCAATATCTCCCCTTGATATTACAACTGTCGTCTCTGAAGTGGTCTGTCCGAATAAATAGTTGCCCTTTTCTACGTCCTGTCAGGCTTAATTTAGCCTTTCCATTCATCAGAGGCCGTGCCGAGAAAACAGTCTGAATTTTTCCTCCCACGGATAGACATTAGTATTAACATTCAATGCGACGCTCAATATTATCAGTAAATATGGCGCCTGAACGAGTAGCTGTGTTTTACAGACCAGGCTAACTAGTCTCGAAAACTAATTCTACAATACTGACTGATTCTTACTGACTGCCTTGTGCCAGACTAAGCAGAGCTTAGTAAATACCGACGAAAGGATTCGCTATGGAGCAGTGGTTGATTTTTAAAATCCGAACGTTGAGGAAGGCTGAAGAGTGCACCAACCATGATGTAGAGTTCTGCAGCTTGCTATGTAAGTTTATGCTAAATTGGTCCCCAGAGTGTGCCCAGTTGCTTGTTAAAAATTTAGACTCTTAGCGATTACTGCTCAACGAAAGGCTGGAGAATTAACTTATCCATTGATTACAACCTTTCCCAATGTTTTTTATTGATCGGCACCATCACTGAATGCTGCCAAAAATGTTGTTCATGTGACGTTTTCTATTGAGTGACTAACCAGACCTGTTATTTTTTTCTACTTTGTGTGCAGTTGAGTGTGTGTTGTGTATGTGTCTGTGTGTTGTATTATTGTATGTGTGTTGTCGTATCTGAGTGATTTATGTATTGGGGTGTATGTGTGTGCACGTGTATGCATGTAAATGCTTTTGGGGGATGTATGCACGGGTACATACGTATGTCTGTATCGGTGTTTCGTATTTGAGCGGATATATGTTTAGATGCGTATGGCTTTGTGGGAGTGTATGTAATTGTGTGTAGGTGGTATGTGTATATGTGTGTTGGAAGGGTGTGTGTGAACATGTGATGGTATGTGTGTATGTTTGTATATGTAAGTGTGTGTATGTGTATTTGGGTATGTATTATATGTGTGGGAATATGTGTAATCTATTTCCGATGCCTGCTCAGGTGAGAATCATCACCTCAGCTTTGACCCACTCCTACATATGTCAAGAAACTCCTTTTTCGTCTTACCAATATATATATATATATATATATATATATATATATATATATATATATATATATATATATATTTGTATTTCAATCTACTCACCAGATCTATTCAAATATCTTTCGACCTATTCATACAGACCGTCAAGACGCACCTGTATGATTCCTGCCCTCTATGCAAACTCTCCCTTTTCTGCACTTCAATTATAGACTCAAAAGAATGCCCTGATTACATATGCACCAGTATATATATATATATATATATATATATATATATATATATATATATATATATATATATATATATTAGAATCATAGTTGAAGGAGAGGCGATGTTTGATCAACACCGCTAGGGATATAACTGTTTTGCTTTTAAATCTCCGAAACAATTCCATGGTGAACAACTGATGATCCAAACAAGAAAATTCATACATGGTACCATAACATCAAATTCTGACTAAGACATTAAAAAAAACTTTGATATTGTAAAATAATAGACCGTAATGACAAAAATCTTTTGAAAAAGGGTTTTCTTATATATTTAAAGTCAAGTATTCTCGAATATATACACAAACACATGCACACAACGTATATATATATATATATATATAAATATATATATATATATATATATATGTGTGTGTGTGTGTGTGTGTGTAATACTGTTTTTAAATATTTGAACAAACAGAGATTTTGCTTATATGACTAAGTTTCGAAAGTGAAAAATAAGAACTTTCCGCAAGAATAATGTCTCCATTAAATTTTTGACATTCATCTTAATTTCAGTTGCCTTTTATACAACTTTCAATTCGAGTCATTTTTTCAGTGGCAGTGACTGATGGTGTTGAGTCTTCGGTGAGAATCGAATTCACGCCCTCATTGTCGCAGGGGGTCTAGTTTACGCCTCGCCTGCTTTTACCGATTAGCCATGAAGACTTTAATAGATAGGTGGAGGCTGGTTCATAGTTTTAAACTCTCTCCTCACAACCAACTTTCGGCACCATATTTTAGTTGTTTACCCATGAGATCTTGTAGTCTTGATAAATCAACCTTGCATTATTTTTGACTTGGGAACTGTACCTTCATTGATTTTTTGAATAGCTTTTTACCTTCGATTAATGAAAATAAAAAAAATGAAAATAATCCTCCAATAATCATAAAGTTCGAAGAATCATATTTTAATGCAAATGAATCATTGTTAACTGAATCAAACCAAGTATTATTCCATCCTGCTAAAATCTTGTTCATTACCGATCAATGAGATTGAAAAGGCTGCTTAACATTGCAATTTGGATGAGATGCAAAGTAGTTGATTGGATAGTGTCCAGCTAGATCAATACACATTTAGAAAAGAATATATCAGTGGCCGTGTAAAAGTGCCCAACGTGCAATCCCTTATGAAAATGCTTTTATGTTGGATAATACTATTTCAATCATTCGCCCATCATTCGAGATCTAAATCGAGTCAGTCATCACGCGAGAAATCGATTTTATCAAGCCGAGCCATAGCAAGGGCTTTTTTTATGACTAGAGGTTTGTTGATCAAAGATATCGTGACCATTGCAAGATTTGACGAGATTTCTGACCGATGGAGTATCTCTAGAGCTCCGCGCAGAATGGAAAAAATATTTTTTTTATCATCAAGCTCCTTATCAAATCACAAATCATATATTTTCCAATAAAAATCTGAACATCTGGCATATCTTTTTTATAATTATATGTAAGTTTATCGAAATTATTCGTAACAACCTTTTGATTGAATCTAGCAACAAATCGCTTGCTTCAAAGTAGTTCAACTCCGACATGATGTTTCAGTGGACTTGAAAACAACGCTTTGTAGTGGTCCCAATTATGTATATATATATATATATATATATACATATATATACATACATATATATATATATATATATATATATATGAAGATGATTTGGATTAAAAAATATATATAACTAAATTAAGTATCTTTGTTAAACATAATACACATGCTCTCTCTCTATCTCTATCTCTCTCTCTCTCTCTCTCTCTCTCTCTCTCTCTCTCTCTCTCTCTCTCTCTCATTTGTCTATTTACCCAAAAAGACAATAGCTAAATTTGGAAATAGAATACACCTTAGACTTTGCGGTCGGCTAAACATTTTTCCTGGGAATTAACAACTTTTGCAATGTATGGCGAGAATTTCCTGAAAAAGGCCTGAAGTTCTGAGAAAACAAACCACTCATTAATTCGGGGAAATCCATGAGATATCAGGACAGTTCGGCAAAATCTATTTGAGAAACCACTGGTACATATAACCACACAACGGCTTAGCTAAAAGTACCTTGATCGCAGACTTTTACTTAACACCTTGGAAAGACTTTTCATTTCGAACACTTCACACAAAATCATTTTCTCTCATAAGTTTATAATTCATGTACATTAATAAATAGTGTAGCATTTTTACATGAGAAAACTTTGTCGTTTATTCCACTTACAAGCCTTTTTTCTCCCCACTTAGCTGAAGTTGAATCATACATCTACGATCCGTTCCAAGTAGTGGTAAGTACGCACCTAATTTCATCTGTGAGAACCTTCCGAACACTATACTATAAATCCTACTTTAATGGAGTCATCGACAAAATGAAACCTCCAGAAAAAACCACATCCTGATACACTCTTTCCATGTAAATGAAATCAAACTCGTACGTGAGGAGAAAGGGAAAGCCTTTGGTGAGCTGTGATCTTATAATGGCTGATGGTAATATCGTCTGAATCCATAGGCTAAGCCCTCATTTCATATCGAGTTTTATGGTCAAATGGTCTTTATCATTAGGCAGACAGTCATCCGAGCATTCATAGCTAACCGACATCCTGTCTAGTCAGCGAAAGACTGGGAGTGCTATGATTGGCTGACTGCCAGCGTCCCGGCCAATCATTGCTCAACGTGCTATTTTTAAATTGTTGAGAAAATCGCTATGAGAATTTGACGAGCCCCTGCCTGCGATATTTTCAGATCTACATTGTTGCTTTGGGGATTGTATTTTGAAGGTTGAACACGCTGTCGATACATATTACCATGAGTCTTACATATTTACAAAGTTACAATACAAAGAGTGATATTTTTCATTTCTTCCTACAAAAAAACCCAAAGCTCGCATTTTTTTGCTCATTCACGCTATAAGTATTTTAGGGACATTGTTATGAATATAAAAATCAATGGCCTAGTATCAAAGCTTCAAAACAAGACTTAAATGAGTATCCTAACCGTAAAAATCTCGGAAATATTGCGGGTGAATCATAAACAAAATTAGTGTCTATTTTCAAATAAGATTCAGTGCAATATCAGTTTATATGATAATATGAATATATATATATATATATATATATATATATATATATATATATATATATATATATATATATATATTCATTTATTTGTTTTCAAGCTTGAACAGTCAATTTTGAACATAATACACTGAATCTTATTTAGCTTTACATGAACTGATCTCTAAAAATAACGAAAATGTCGTGAGTGAAATTCTGTCAAAATTTGATTGCAATTTTCTCAACTTTTTTTTTTTTAATGGCTCCTTAGAGCACTTATCATAACCGGACATCCATAAATGCAGTAAAGCTGTTATAACCGGATATTCATAAATGCAGTAAAGCTATTACAATCAGACAATCATAAATGCAGTAAAGCTATCATAATCGGACATTCATAAGTGCAGTAAAACTTTCAAGTATCTGAACAGAAATACTCGTATGGTTTGTTTCCGAGAGTTCAAAAGGGGAAACTTGCACAATATGAGCCAATTTTCATTGCAATCAGCATTTACTCTTGATTTGTGGTCCCGACTGCTAAATTTCAGGAAAATGATTGAATAGAATTGAATTGTTAGATAAATCAAACCAAATATTTATTTTTTTCACCCTGCAAAAATCTTGAGAGTTTATCAGCAAACTACCATGCACAGGGGTCGTATTAAATAAACGCTATAAGTAAAATATCATTTGAGTTTCAATTAAGAATTTGGGCGTGGCCGATCGCTTTGCAAATAACCAAAGGGGGGGGCATTAGGGACGAGGAAACCTTGATACAAACATCGTTGTCAGTAGTTGGAAGTTATACACCTTCATCGCATCTGTTGAAGTTCACATGATGATACCTATAGTGTTCTAGTACTAATAGCCGCCTACTGGTAGTATTATTGTTAGTAGTAGTATTATTTGTTGTAGTTCTTTTGGTTATTGTTGTTGTGGGGGAGGGGGGCTTTTGGCAGTTGTTGAAGAATCAGTACTTGTTCTTGTTGAATAAATAGTGTGCAGGTTGGTGTAACGTGGTGAAAGTTGATCGGTGGCCGAGTGAGACGCTCACTTCGTTTGAAACGAACTTCCGCCATTTTGACACCATCTGGTGACCGTTCATCTATAACTCCCCGATCCAAGAGTAGACTTACTGTATGATGATGATGATGATGATGATGATGATGGTGGTGGTGGTGATGATGATGATGATGATGATGGTGGTGGTGATGATGATGATGATGATGATGATGATGATGATGATGATGATGATGATGATGATGATGATGATGATGATGATGATAATGATAATAATAATAATAATAATAATAATAATAATAATAATAATAATAATAATAATAATAATAATAATAATAATAATAATAATAATAATATGGTGTGGCACTTGAAAACGCAAACTATCCCCATTATTGGAGCACTGGGAATGATTGAGAAAGGTACTGAAAAACATCCCCCCCACCAAAAAAGTCCCTGGCGACTAGTCTCTTGAGAAATCCAGAAAATAGTACTTACAAGCACTGCCTGTACACCGAGAAGAGACCAATCATATGTTGTATACTAATGTAAACTTGAACACGAAATAAAAGTAAAATACACACGCACACGCAGGCGCATACGCAGGCACACACGCGCACACAACTCCCTCCCTTCCTCCTTCTTTCGTATGCAATGAATACATTTGAATGTAATGATGCTATCTATAGCTTAGAGAGTGGTCATTAATATTCAATGGGTTTTTCGGACAATTCAACTCGTTGTTGGTGTTATTTTATAATTGAAAGTGTAAAAAAAAATGGTTCAGAAAATATCTACTATTCCCAGGGGGCGCTCTTGTGACCAGGACAGTGATCATTTGAAATCTACTTATTTTCAATTGGATAACGGACGAATTTGCACATTTTTTATAACATAAAGTAAGAAAACAATTACGCATGAATATCACTGCCTTGGTTTCAAAGGCAAAGTTTGAAAGAAATGATAACCATTTTCTATACTTTTTACACATAAGTCATTCGAAAATAACACTAGCTAACCAGGAAAAAATGTATGGTGTAATTTTTCCATACGCAATCGCATCATTTTTTATGGGTACAATGCTAATCTGTTAACAAAATACAAACTAATACTCTGAGCTGCAGCAATTTGAACGGTTAGATCGCATGTCTCAAATAGTTGTTTGCAAAGTGCAGTTTTCATCTCTGAAACCTGGCGGATTCGTCTCTCGTGTCACAGGTGGTCGCAATCTCAGAAAAAATGTCAAAAAAAATGGTTCGTCGTGAAGTACGAGAAGCAACGGGAAGCGAAACAAAGATATCAATTATTACAACTGACAATTGATCTAATCGATGGATAACTCTAACCTTAACCTCAAATTATTTAATTGATACACCACAAACCTCTGTGTAAAAGCATTATTTTTTTCAAAATACATTCCCTTTTCCCGGTGATGGGCAAAACTAACTAAAACGCTAAATTGATAAACCTTTAAAAAAATGGCGGAAGCAAAGATAATCGCTAACTTTTATGAACTCAGCTTCGGTTTGTTTTTGGTTTTTTTGTTTTGTTTTTTAATGC
>OY735235.1:5009074-5024074 GCA_963457665.1 Thysanoteuthis rhombus | reverse complement strand
AATGTTGCTTTTCATGTCTCACCACTCATCCTTGTGCTCAGTAAGTATTGACAGCATCACATGTTATGGTGGATAGATCGTAATTCCAAGTCTTGCTCTCATATAAGAACCATAACAAGAATTTTTGAAGAATTCTCTCAGTGTGTATACATAACTCCACAATCTGCTATTGTACGAAGTTGACATTTGCAAGATATGTTAACCAGTGCACAAGGTAGTGAAATATCGAGTACGAAATTGTTTGGATGAGCAGTTCTCGAGAAATCAAATAAAAATTGAGGATTAAAAGTATTTCTTCATAACGTTTCCGTGAACCATCTGCTTTTACTTCTGCTCTTTACAGTTATCTAAATTTATGTATGAAAGACCTAAATTAGCAAAACTGAAAATAAGTAATCGGATTACTTCGAAATTGTAATATGAAGAATGGAAAATTGTTTTACACGACAATAATGGCAGGCGGCTCCTCACACCATGAAGTCCGCCATCTTCTAGACGTGCACCTTTGGGACATGCACTACCCCAGTAACAAGAATCGATGAAAAGATGGGTTTAAAAAATTGACTAGAACAAGCGTTCATTTCTGGTCCTTGAACCAAGGGTGCTGGGAAATCGTAGGTGTACTTAGGGTCAGATTAAAGCCATTTGACGCCCTGAGAACTACTCCAAAATGGCGCCCTTTCGTTGGTCCTGCCATTGCTTCACTTAACAAAATTTTCAGAAATTAAAAAATCCCGAAGAAATGGAGGTCATATTCAATCAAAATATATAAGAAGAATCCTACAAAAAATATACTACTTCACTACACCGAATCTTAACATATGTTGTCGCTTGTGTTAGCATAATGTCTTGTATCCTGCAATGTAATAGTAATTGTGTGGTTAGATCGTCAGTATATTTGAATTTGAACTCTATGTACGAGAAAAGATAAAGTTTTAGATTTAAATTTTCATGTTTGACAGTTTAAACAACTTTTAATTATTTAATGCGGAAACAGTAAGGAACCTCTGGGACCCCAATCTCGTCTGATGCCCTCTGTCAAGTGGGCCAAAAGATTCTTCTCTCTTTGCTCGTGTGTGTGTATGTGTGTGTGTTTGTGCGTGTGTATGTGTGTCCGGGCGCTCCTGGTCACATTTTCTGGACTACAACCTTGAAATGTACACCACTTGGCACCATGTAAGAACGTGTCTTTTGTTTTTTGCCCCAAAAAGTGCTTGGGGGGGGGTCTATGGTAATTTTCGACTAACGATGCCCAAATTTTTTAGATACTGTCAGATAAAGGATTTATTTTTTTCAAGATGATGTTTTGCATGATTTAAGATAAATTTTTCGAATAATCAGTCCTGGTACATGCAAGGGCTACGGTGATTCATTTATGCACGATAGAGATATTTTGCTTATTAAAGAAGAAGAATAGAGGAGGGAGAAAGGAGATATGAGAAAGAAGAAAAATAGAAGAAAAGGGAGGAAGAAGGAAAGGGAGGGGGAAGATATAAGAAAGAAGAAGAAGAAGAAGAAGAAGAAAGGGAGGAGGAGGAAGAAGGAAGGAAGAAGAAGAATTTGCAGATCTGTATTAAAAATAAAAAGTACATCAATGAAACTGACATACCACTTGACGAGTCGCGAGTGCCGAGTCACATGCCTGAAACCTACGCGCGGCTTTCAGGACCGACAGATCCCTGAGCGACTGAAGGTTGAAGGGTAGGGAGAAATGGATGGAGGTGAATAAAAAAAAAATGGTTGCCTGTTGTTGGGCGCAGTCACGTGATGTTTGTTAAAATGGCCGCTGCTGCCTCTTCCCTCGTCCGACACTGACACGTAGGAATGTCTAATGAGATGAGGAAAGACGAACATTTATTTCCACATACCAGAATTCTCTGGCACCCGTGTGTGTGTGTGTGAAAGAGAGAGAGAGAGAGTGTGTGTGTGTGTGTGTGCGTGCGTGGAAAAGAGAGAAAGAGAGAGAGAGAGAGAGAGCGAGAAACTAAGTTTAGATGAACCGAGCATAAGACTACAATTGTGAGATAGTAAGTGAGAATCGAACTCACTATAGTCATTAATGGGGTGCGAGACAAGCTTACTTACCACTGCACTATGGCAGTGCCCTCGTATTTGCGTTTTTGAGTGTGTGAGTGTGTGTTTTAGGGAGGCCAGACGGTCGGCAACAGGTCCAGCTTTTGAGCTATGTTGCCAATTTAGTAGTTTTCTCACTAAATCCAGAGAGTGTCTTGTTCGGTTAGCGTGAAAATTCAACAATAAGCCCCATTCTTGAACAATTTTTACCGTTATCTTTTGGCAGTTTTTCATTTTCTATCCATTTTAGACAGACATAACCATTTTTGCTATCAAAATAGTCATAAAAAGGCTAATAGTGTTTTTGTTTTTTTGCATGCACACGCTTTGAGGTTTTCAACACTTTTTTGCGGTTGATTTTGCGTGAAAAGAATTTTCAATTTGGCAACATTTCTTTTAAAAACTCTGTCTGCCATCCAGCATCATAATTTGTCTTTATTTATGCGGTCCGACTAAAAAAAACGTTTGGGTTGAATCCATTAATAGCTCTTTTAAATGAGAGATATTGCCCTGTTTTCTTCACGCCCATGACTAGGCACTCAATATCTCCAAAAGTTATCAATGAATTTCAATGGGATTTTGTGGTTAGGGGAGATTGAATTAAACGACCCAGAAAACTTTGTCTTAGTTTCCATCTCGTGAAAGCAACCGAGCACTTTCTATCGAGCGATGCTGGGTGGCGTAACAGTCAAGTTATTGCAAACAAGCCTGAAAGTCAGATAGATGATAGTCAGATAAATGAAAAGTCTATTCTTATGGAAACCCATTTCTTTCAGAAACTCCACTTTTAAAATCCCTTTCCTTTGAAAGTGCCTTCATTTTACAGCCCCTTAATTTAAAAGCCTCTTTAGTAAAATTTTTTTTCGGTTTGTTAATCTGACAGTGACTTGAAGGAGCTAAATGCACTAAAAAATGCAAGATTTTGCCTCAAAAGGTCTAAATGAGCAATTTTTGTTTCCTTATGTCAATCAGTTAAGGCAATCGGTACTAGAGATGTTTGCGTATCTAAATTAAGATTAAGTTAAACAGTAATCAAAATTAATCCATGCATGTAACAATTGCCGAAGTGCAGACGTTTTCTGTTAAGCTAATATCGTAGAATTGTGGAGATGGTTTGAGATGTTTGCTATGTCGATTTGTCAGATTGTATGTTCAAGCAGCAGTGCCAGTTGGAAAAGTGAAAACCACCGAACAATGTCCGTGAATGAATTGGTTGATAAGAGATTGGCTGACAGGCATGTATAATATTTTTGACCCACACTTAAAACAATCATAATTTTACCCCCGCCAACGAAGTTGGAATTGGTATATGTCTTCACTCGTGTTTGTCTTTTTGACTACTCAATACCCCCCAGAGTTCTCGATGAATTTCAATGACGTTTCATGTTGGCTATTGATCGAGGAACTATCAATTGAGTTTTAGGTCGAATCCAAGATTTTTTTTCTTATTAAGAAATATGTTCTCATATATTAAAGCGATAGTCCTGAATAGGGATAATCGAAACCGACATTGTTGCCCCCGTCCCCGGCATCGTAGCCATGTATGAACTGATTTTAATTCAGTCGTTTTGTCAGTGTATATGATTTTACAAGTAATCAGTAATTAACGCTTGCGTTTACGGCTTACTTTTTGGTTAATTAAAAGAGTAACATACAATTTTGACAGGTTGTCGGCTCAGGATGAAACCATGTGGCAATTACGCTGGCGGGGATATCCTGAGTGTTCATTCGTCATCATCATCAGTCTTTTAACGTCCGTCGTTGGACATAGACCTTCCCTCAGTTCTCTATCGTGGGCGTCGAGGAGCCAGTATTTTCTAAATTTGTCCACTTCATCTCTCCATTTTGTGTTCTGTAGTCCTCGGTTCCGCATGTGATCTCTGGGGATCCATGTTGTGAGTCGTGATGTCCATCGGTTGTCTTTCATTCTCGCAACATGGCCTGCCCATTGCCATTTAAGTTTTCTAATAGATTCTGTGATGTCTCTGACCCCCGTTTTCTTCCTTATATACTGTGCTGTCTTGTGATTTCTCCATGTAAGGTTGAGCATGATTCTCTCATGCAAGCGTTGCATGCTTCTCGGTGTGCGAGTCTGTCTCTTGGTTAAGTTCCATGTTTCAGCTCCATAAGTGACTATCGGGTTAATGCAGAGGCCCAAGACTTTGAGAAAAGAGGCTGTTCCCATTTTCTTTAATAAGGGTAAATGCCGTTGAATGTTCTTATTACAGTACAATTGTCCTTTACACATTTGGAATAAAATCATTTGTCATCACCTTTTCCATAGATTGTCCCAGTTCTTTTATTATTCTGTAACTTGTAAGTCGGTGGCATTCAATATCCCGAATCTCAGATTACTAACCTTTCATTTTCACTATTCATAAATCTTATACAATGTACTTTGTAAATGCTAAATCTTATCGAAAATAAATAGTACATTTACAAATTTTGCAATAGACGCTTTATTTCCTAAATCGTAAACATACTCCAATCGCACTAATTGTCGAAAAAAGTGAACTACTGTTTTTGTAAATACATTGTAAATACTAAACCTTGCCGTAAATAGATAGTACATTCACAAATTTTACTATACATCTTTTTTTTTTTTCATAAATCGTAACCATACCTAATTTTTAAAAAATAAAGTCAACCGGTGTTATTTTTTTTGATTACCAACTATGGAATAAAGGACCTCAAATTGCCTTCCTTTGTTTTCTGGGGAATTTAGAATCGACCAATCGAGATTAAAAGGGTGAACCCACAGAAGAGTAGCCAAATTAGCGAGTTAGTTTTGAGCCCCCGGTTCAAAATCCATAATGGCTCCTGAAATCTCAGGAAATGAATCAACAGATTTCGTACTTGTTCAAATGCTTCGGAACAATATTTCTATCAATGATAATTTAGATGTATAAGTATTGCTCATACGTGTTTGAACTAGCACAAAATCTGTTTTTATTGCCTGAGATCGTAGGGACCATTATCGATTTTGAGTGTCAAAATTAATTTACCACATTTTCATATCTTTGATCAATTCAGAACAAAGATTTAAGAAGGATAAAACCAAAAGCTAGTTTTTGTCTTCTAACAATCTAATTCTATCGGGGAAAAAAACATTTCAAGGATTTCAGTATTCAGAACCACAAAACATGACTAAATACATGCCTTGTCATATTGATTTTGTTCTCCTTGCGTAATGTCCCCATTTCCAACTCTCAAAACCCAAGCGAGTAAAAATGAAATGGATAATTGTTCAATTACTTATGACAGGTACTGTATATCACCAATATCATCATCATCATCATCGTCAGTCCTTTATACAATTCCTTCTTAACTTGTCTAGTTCGTATCCCCATCTTGAATTCGGTTACGCATGTGATCTCCGGGAATCTACATTGTAAGTCATGATGTCCAGCGGTTGTCTGTCATTCTTGCAACATGACCAGCCCATTGCCATTCGAGTGGATTCTATGACTTTTTTTTTTCTGATATTCTGTGCTGTCTTACGATCTAAGGTTGGGCACAATTCTCTCATGCGCGTGTTCCATACTTCTCAATTTTAAGGCCTGTTCTTTAGTTAGGCTCCATGTTTCAGTCCCATACGTGACTATCAGGGGGATGCATTGGTTGTATAACCTTCTTTTTAGGACTAATGGGACTCCCTTGTTCTTGAAGGTTGAGTTTGCTCTGCCGAAATCTTGTCATCCTAGAGTGATTCTTCACTTGATTTCTTCGTCTTTTGAGAATTTCATGGATATTTGTTTTCCTAGATAGATGTAGTGGTCTACTCTCTCCAATTCTGTGTTTACCCATACATAAATCCCAAGTATTTACAGTTAAACTTGCAGATCCGGTCCTAAATTACTCTAGTGTAAATATTGTAAAAGTTCTCCCCTCTGTTGGCTAAAAAAGGCTAGATGGTGTCATTTTTCAGAATCTAAATATTGATTTTTTTTTTAAATTTCAATTTTAAAAACTCAAACATTGATTAATTAATAATGTACTTAACAGTTGCCATCGTATGATTTTTCGAGAGCAAATAACATTTTTAGCTATAAAAACCAGCTGGATTTCTTTCTTTTTTTAAAATTGAACATATCTTCTGGCCATTTTTAGCAATCAAGGTAGATAACCTTTTTCTAAATTTGCATTTGTCGTTTGTTAGACTAGATCTGCAAGATTAACCCTATCGAGCACTAATTACAAAAATACTTAATCGGCTACAACTCCCTTCTGAACAACAGAACCCATTACCAGTTTTGCGCGTGTTCGAGAGTGAATAATGTTCTTGCATAGTTTTCAATTCATTATTTTTTAAAAATGGTTACGAATAAAACATAACCAGGCCGCGTGGACTGCACGAGTCATCCCAGGCCATTAGTCACATCCCCATCGAACTCTTTTGTCTCCATTGTCGCCATCTTCTTCTGACAGTCACAGTTGGCCTGATGTGGACACTGGAATCGGGGCAAGCGATCAGCTGATAGTAGATAGATAATTATGAGGGTCATGGAGGTCGTGGCTGAAAGTAGGCCGACGGGCCTCCCGTAGCGACCGTCGATCCGACAGCGGCTACGTGAAGGCTCAGGTTACAAGGAGAACAAGTTATCTGATTTGAATGATAGGCGTCATTAGCAACGGCGTCACAATAACCGGAGATTCAGTCCTTATCTCAAATATCCTCCGTTTTGTGACATATGGTTGCCAAATTAGCCATTTTCGGCTAGATCTGGCTGATTTATTTTCCTAATAAACCGATAAGAATCTACGATTAAACCTGATAAGTTCAACAAAAGTGAACGTACAATTTTTATCAGTTGTTCTGGAATCATAGTATACAGGTCTTTGCCAGCACTTGAATCGTTCCCGTTATTGGATCTGTACAGCACCCATGCGCTAGCACACACACCACTTACTCACACATAAACACACACACACACTCACATGCGCATCCCTATACGCTCTTACTTTCTTTTTTAGGACGTGTCTACACATCTCTATAAGACACACTATTCAGTCGGTCAGTCAGTCCCACTTACGTTAAACAACAGAAATAGGAAGAAAAGAACTAAGAGTGGTGATGTCACAAAACGGTATGTTGTCATTAAATGGTGTGACGTCATTAAAAGGTGTAGTGCATTACCAGAAAATTTACTCCGATCAATTTTTTACCAGCAGCTTATGACGTCATAATTGGAGAAGAGAAAAATAGCCAAAATATGCTTAAAATGGCCATTTACGATTTTCATTGAAATTAATACTTGCTGGGTATTTCAGATCGCAATATTTTACAAGTATGAGAATCAATCAAATCAAAGTAAGACGACTTGCTCTTTCTCCTTTTTCTCCTTTTTTTTTCTACGACTACCACGGATGGTGAACGCGTCGTTGAACTTATTTTTTTTTCTTTCTCGTTCTCTTCCTTCTTTCACACACGTACAGATAAAGAAACCTTTTCTCAAACAATGTATCCGTTCAATAATCTTCACAATTAAAGACATTTTCATTTTCACTAATCTGTAGCCCTTTTTTTTTATTGCAGATTTCAGACTGTTATTAGAAAACTGTAAACTAAAACTGTTGGTGTACGTTTCTTCAGTTTTCAAATTGGTTTGGCTGGTTGGCTATGTACGTATCACGCATACGGACCGCACCAATGGAGCTAGAGGGTTGCCAATTTAAACATTAACTCCTTAAAATGTCTAGAAAAAACGATTTAAAAAAATTTTTTTTGATTCCACCCGCAAACAGGTCTGTAGTAAGAGTTTAATCCTGAATTTAAGTTTATCCTAAATTGACCCCTGAGTTTGTGTCCGGTCCCTTTTTGAAAATTCAGACTTTTTAGTGATCACTGCCCGACGAAATGCGAGAGAAGGTACTTCTTAATTGATCACCTAATTTAACAATGTGTTAATTGCTTGTGTTGCACTGAGCTAATCTTAGTAAAAAAGAAATGTCTGGTTGGTTACTCAACAGAAACCGTCACTTGTCCAACGTCTTTTGGCAGCATGTATGATACACACATACACAGCCAGCCAGCCAGCCAGCCAGCCCAATTTGAAAAATGAAGATACATATGTTGACAGTCTGTGGTTGATGGTTTCAACCATTTTACATTAGAAATGTAAAGAATTGTTCTCTGAAATATTACGGAAACTAGCGAATCCCCGTGAAAAAAATCACGGATATACTTTCACTTCTATGAGACGATATTTCAAAAATAGAATATACTGAATTCATTTCACTGGAAGAGTCTATATTTTCAAATGGGGTTTAGGAAGTATTTTATCAGCAGTATTCTTATCTCAAAATGGGAGAATCTATTACAGACAGAAAACCAATTAAATCGCACTGTTTATTATTTCAAGTAACAAGTAATAAACCAAGCGTTGCTTGGTAGAAAAATGACTGCAAATATTGTCATATGGTAAGTAGAACCCCAACTCAAAACTCTCTAAAAATGTTACCAATTTTTTTGCAGGCTTTAATCCTGTATCTTTAAGGGGTACCTCAAATCATTATCCTTGGCTGCCATGCACCTTTTGGGGGAGGGAATTCACAATTATATGTATACAGATTACGTGAGAGAGTCCATTGTTTCGGACAAAAAACCAAGAAAATCGCTCTGTTCATTATTTAAGTATATTCGTTATAAACGTAGATATATCTTGTGTGGCATCTGCGAAGACAATGAAAGAAATGCCTAAGTCCCCCCCCCGCTTCTAATTACGAATACCACTGTAATAGTTATGTTTCAACCCTCTTTCATTGTCCCACCTTTTTAAACTTGGATGATTTCCCGTCTCTCTTGAGGGATACACGCCACGATGCTCTATCCTTCAAAATTAATCTTAGACAGACCGTATCAGGTTTTCTCATCTCTGATAATTATGTCGGCTCGTTAAGAGACAGTCAAGGACGCATGGTAGATCATGTTCAGAGGGACCCAGCGAGATTGGTACCAATCCTTAGTTTACTATCTTACTAGTCATAGGTGTATGGGAACTCTTTGCTTAAGAAGGTGGGGTGTAGAGAGCTTGATTTGCCCGAATTTTTTCACTGATTGAAAATACGAGTATCAAATTTTTTTCAAGTCTTTTTTTATCATTCGACGATTCATAGTCAGTGCAAATCACACAACATGCAACTTGAAAGAAATATTGTTTTTCTGTCTTTCTTAGGAGCAAAAATATCAATTACCCAAACTGTCCCGCCCTAATATTTTTGAGGGTGGTGGTGCTAGTTATGTTACTAATGTACCCGTGTTGTCAAAAATGGTGACTGTTATATTAATCATAGTGGATTGATCATAAATAATTTTACAGTTCAACCAACAAAATAACAACTTTAAAGAGGTCTTGTCTATTTTCTCTCCATTTTTTACATTGGTGGGTTGGACATTATCGAATTTCTCTTTTAGGAAGTCTTGGCGGTTACCTTTCCTCCTTTCACAATGTGTTGGTTAAGAGTTGCTGTGCTGGTGGAAGGGCGATGCGCATCAATGATTCAGTGGAGAAAGGAAACGAACGAAGTAGAATTTGGAAAAATTTAAATTAAAATTCATGTTCTCATTTTTCTATGACAGACGGACCAACCAAGCAACAAAGCAATACACACTGTGTATTATATGTTAAATTACATAAAAACCTACATCAATTTTTTGGTCTGTTGGTAGGTTAGTCGCTTTTTGATTACGTAAAATCAAAGAGATGTATGAAATCAAGTGAATCCTCTCTTGATTCGAATGTCCGAGCTAGAGGTAAACAGACAGGTAACATATCCGGTAGGCCACGGTGCTGTTGCTTAAACATAGGATGAAATAACTCTACAGATACTGAGTGAAGAGTTTATTTTTTATGTTGCAATAACTTGATAATTACTCCGGGTGGAAGAATCAGGATAGACGGAGAATATCTAAGTAACATCAGATTTCCAGACGACATTCCCCTCTTTGCTAGAACCTTCACGATCTCCAAATTATGTTAGACGTACTAAATGAAGTAAGCAAGAAAGTTGGCCTCCATATGAACAAATGTTATGTACAACAAACATGTTGGGGACAAAGACACAACGATTGAAATTGAAAATGCTGAACTACAGAGAGTAGACAACTACATCTACCTGGGACAACCAGTCTCCATGAAGTCATCAAAAGAAGAATAAATCAAGCGAAGAATCACACTAGGTTGACAAGCTTTCGGTATAGCAACCTCGACTCTTAAGAACAAGAAAACTCCACTAGTCCTAAAAAAAGAAGGGAATACCACCAATGTATCCAACCAATGGGCACTTATGGAGCTGAAACATGGAACCTATCCGAAAAACTGATGTTCTTAGATTGTTTTCGCCCCATTTTTGGATGTAAAACTATGACATATTGATGTCTCTCCTATAATGAAAGTCGCGATAAAAATAAACACTGATATAAAAAATTGCAAATAAATTGTTTTGTATTAAAGTAAATTATTGTTTGCTTTGTAGTCTTGAAATAAATCAATCGTGCGTTTAGCGCGTATAAAACATTGTTTGATATGGAGAAAAGATGGGTTTTTTTCTGTTTAATGAAAAAAGAAATAGTTTTACGAGGTGGGTAAATAAGGTATTTGAAAAGTACCAGAAATTGCTTACGAAAAGATTTTTTCTACTTGTTTTTTCAAAAATTTGACTCAGATTACTCTTTTGTAAAAAAAATGTTTTGCATAAATTAAATGAAATAAAAATTTTGATTGAATCAAAACTATCTTTTTCTTCATTCTTATTTACGGCAATGTAACGTCAGACTTTTCTGCCTTCGTAGCGACAAGAGTATTCAACGTCTCGATTCGCGATTAAAAATACCAATATGGCTGAACTTCACGGAAAACCGACCCAAGTTCAACTTATGGTTCAATCGGTGATGATTTGATCAGAACTTGGTGCAACCTAAGCTTAGTTCTCTGGGTCGTCGAGTCCATGAAATAACGTGAGTGGAAACGAGGCTGCGTAAGAGTTATCTTCCGCACGGCTTTTTTTCATGTCTGTCTTTCATATTTTAATTAACCAGAGGATGTCGGGCGGGTGACTACAGACGAACACTTACATACTTCCTTTTTCAGTGAGTTTACAATATGCCAATCCTCAAGGTCGGATCATGAAAAAAGCAAATTACTTTGATGCTAAGTTTTCAAGTTATTTTTCTCGATTCTTAGTTTACTTAGAGTGGTTTTTCCACTCAGCATTGGTTAAGAAAGAAAGAAAGAATGTGAGGTAAGAAAGAAAGAAAGACAGAAAGAATATGAGGTAAGAAAGAAAGAAAGAATATGAGGTAAGAAAGAAAGAAAAGAAAGAAAGAAAAATAAACAGAGAAGTAGAGTGGGATTAAGAAAGGAAGGAAGAATGTAAGTGAAGCAAAGAATGAAAAAAGGTTGTTAACAGAGAAAGAAAGAATGGGAGATAGGCTAAGAAAGAAAGAAAAGAAAGAAAGAGCGGAAGCGAAGAGTCGAAGAATAAACAAAGGGTTTTAAAAGAAGGAGAGTGGGAAAGAAAAAGTAAATGAAAATCTGAAGAATATTTATTAATTTAGAAGAAGAAACAAAAAGGCTAAAGAGCTTTAAAGAAAGAAACAAACAAACGAAGGAAGACAGGTGGGGAGGAATGAAGGGAAGAAAGGAATGAAGGAGGAACAAAAGAAATTGAGAAAGAGAGTGAACCTGAAAAAGAAAGAAAGAAAGAGTAGCGATCAGAAAAAATAAGAGCGACTAAGAAAGAAATAATAGGGGAAAAAAAACAGAAAAAAGCAGGTCCAGTCAGTAATTCAGAAGAAACCGTCTTGTGATCATTGTCAGCATGGCATGTTGGGGATGATCAATTGAAAAAGTTGAAAAAAGGGGTGATCAATGAATAAGATACTTCTCTTTCCCTTAGTTGGACAGCTATCACTGAAACCTGTCTAAATTTCCAAAAAAATGAGCGGACATAAACCGGTGACCAATTTAGCATAAATTTCCATTGTAGATTTAACCCCCACAAAAAACATATGTGGGGAGGTATTTGAAAAGAAAATTTTCAGAATGTGTCTAGTAAACTACTAATGCAATTTTTCAAGACGGTTGCATGAAAACATATGCCCTGTACAGCTATCATCATACTTTTAAAACCCGAAAAAAATCGTACTTGTGTAAATTTCAAGCTCTAAAGGTCCATTGGTACCACCAGAAGACATTCCTGGTACGCTAGCCAGTCAAAAAGACAACAGTATAGTACAAACAACAGTATGTTACAATCGCATTCTGTCAATAAGCATCAGTCAAAAGGACAACACTGTAAAACAAACATTTTGATAATATTTGTACTGATTATGTAATTTAATCTAGCTTCTTTTTGACTGATCAAAGCTGTAACTTGCAGTAGTCCGTACTTAATTGTTGTCCGTTTGTATAATGTTGTTATCTTGGTGCCTTTAGACCTGGATTCCCAGATACATAAACTGAAAGAAACCTCTGTTTTGTAACATTTTTGTGGACCTCTTTTTTTTTTTGTTGTTGTTGTTAAGAGTTAACGGGAAAACAGTGATTCTGCTAAGTCTCTCTCAACGTGCAATGATATTAACACTTCAAGTAGCTCAACCGAAACCCGACCGAGCTGTTATGATAAACAGAACGACACTACTTTTTTTTCTGCCGTCATATAAAATGTTTCGTAGCCCCTGCAAAATCTCTCACAACTCCATCTCTTTTGTTAAGCCAGTCTCTCTCTATCCAGGAAGGAGGTGTGTGATAAAAGCATACTGTTAACATTCCTCTCTCGCAATGTTATTGTTAACAGTTTCAATGTCTATTCTTTACATAAATATAGCAATACACCCTTTTCACAGCCAGCCACTATAGTCACAGTGTAGACTCCATTCGGTTCTGTTCTTACTTACAATATAAGTTTTTTCCAGAACACTTCGACTAGTCAAATGCTTGTCGATTCATTCAACAAACACTGCTGTGAATATTTTCTGATTGTCAGAGACGCCAACGTCACGATTGTAGATTAAACTGATGAAATACCTGTGTAGCCAAGTATGATATGTTTGCCTTTTTTTTTTTTTTTTACATTGAAAACTGTCTTTAAAAATGACTAAATTTTATATACAGGGTTTAAAAACATTCGAATCTTTTTAGTTTTAATGATTTTTTTTTTTTTGAATTCTTTTCAACAAATGAAACTTATAAACATTTTAGGAACATTTCTTTTCTTACAAATGCCCACCATTTTCGACTTCACACATTTTTGCTCTGTTTTGATAACATTCCGCGTAACATTTCGACGAATGCTTTTTATAGTTTTTAGAGGAGTCATTAACGTACAAAGAGTTTTCCAGACGACTGACGATCATTTCAACAGCTATCTGCTCCTCTGTACTCGTATACTTTTTTTCAGCATTTGGGACAGAAAGCTCCCTCCTTCGTGAGCCTGATTCTGGAAAACATACAAACGAACGCCGAATTATGGATTCAGATCGTGGTGTCCACCCGTTCAAATAACGAGAATATTCAACTTGGGTTAACGTTAAAGGCGTTCGAAGTTGTATTCTATCCTTTTAGTTTGCTCAGTTGTGTACATTTTCATGAGGAATTACCAATGGCCCCTTCTCCTACCTGAGAGAAGTGAAAAGAAAAAAAATATCAAGATAGAAAAGGTTATGATTGTTTTAAACGACTTCGCGGCTTTCGTGTTGTCCGTATTTGTTCTACAACATATATTTAGGCGGATAAGACAACACTAGAATTATACCAAAAACAGTGACAAAGCAAAGAGCTAATGCTATGAAATTCAGACAAAAATTGAGGTCTGGTTTTATCTGTAGATCACCCTATCCGCCAAAATATACCATGTTTCAAATGTTTGGTAATTATTTGGAATGGGTAGGATTAAACATTATGCCTCCGCCATTTTGGTTTCGGCTGATTTTTTTTCAATGAACAATAGGTAGATTTGCTGCTGTCATTGAAAAATAATGATTGAATCAATCGACGATTTGTTCCAAATCTCTGCATGATGTTGCAAAAACTTCTAAATGTATCTATTCCAACCAAAACCAAACCAACCAACCCTAAACCCCAGACCTGCCTCCTAACCCTGAATCTACCAACAAACCCTAACTCTAAACCTACCTACTAACCCTAACCTCCAGACCAACCTGCAAACTCAAACTCCAGACCTAGCTATCAAGCCTAAGCTCAACCCTACATGCTAACTCTAACTCTAAATCTACCTACCTGCATTAACACCAAACCTACCTATCATCCCTAACCCGAAACCTACTTGCAGACCCAAATGCCAGACCTACCTATTAACCCTACCCCCAACCTACCTACGAACCATAACTCCAGACCTAACTACTAGCTTCAACTCCAAACCTACTTACTAACCCTAACCCAGGATTTACCTGCAAACCAAAACCCAAGATCAAACTACAAACCATAACCCAGACCTATTTACCATCCTTACCCCAAACCTACCTACCGACTCTAACCCCAGACCTACCAACTAACCCTGACCCACAAACATACCTACTGACCCTAACCCTAGATCTACCCACAGACCAACCTGCTGGCCCTAACCCCAGACTTACCTACTAACCCCAACCCCACTTGTCGTATTGACTGTGATGTAATTCCAGATTTTTTTTAAATAACGCCATTTGATCAACGATAAAAAAGAATTAGCTAGTTTCAGCCATTCAAAATCATGTATCTCTCTATTGCCCCTTTGCAAAACATCAACATAACGCTTAATCTCACTTATTTCAAACAGATACCGAATGTTATATACAGAAATAATCATTTAAATTCCACATCAAATAAAAAAAACAATTATGTACAAAAACAGATTATCTATGGAAAAAAATGGTGAATATTTTCTATTAAACTCACCAGATTTGATTAGCTATAGTAGATTTTCATC
>OY735235.1:4984074-5004074 GCA_963457665.1 Thysanoteuthis rhombus | reverse complement strand
GTTGGTTTCTAACTCTTTCCCTCTTTCTCTCCCCCCTCTCTCTCTCTCTCTCTCTGCACATTTATTTTTCTTTGCAGCCTCTGAAAATGTCATGAGAAGGATTTCTGACCTTCTAAACTCGCTCGTTGACATCAATTAGAAGAATTAAGAGGGATGATTTTTAGGAGATGGTTGGGGTGTTCAGTAGAGGGGGCGGTGGAGTTCTAGTTGATCACCAATTGGTGTCAACTGTACCATTCAAAAACAGTGCCGAGAAGATGATAGACTCTGCCGAATCCGGACGGTCAGATCAGTTGGAATAATGCTATTCATGTCATCATTTGAACATTGCATTCATTTGCCCGACTATCAGATTCCCGATTCTTCATTTCCCAAACACTGATTAATCGACTTTCCACTTCACTGACCAATCACTTCGCCGATGAAAAACTTCTATCGTAAAATTTGTAAATTTACTATTTATTTACGATAAAATTTAGTATCCTTTTTTTTCTTGATAAATCTCATACACAATATGCATGATAAATATGAGATATTATCGTAAATAAATAAATAGCGCATTTACAAATCTTACTTCATGCATTTTTTTATAAACTGTAAACATACCCACATCACATAATTAGAATTGAAATAGAAAAGTCAATCAGTGTTTTTGTTGATAATAAAGCATGGGCAAAAGGCCTCAAATTGTCTTCCTTTGTTTTTCGGGAAATAAATAGTCGGCAGAGTGATGCCAGCAAAATGATAAATCGACCAATCGGCTTGCGGGAAATGAAGAGTTGGGAAACTGAGAGTCGAGAAAGAAATTCAGACGCTATATCAATCTTGAAATTAATTAGACTGGAAGGGTTATTCTGCACACAGGCCCCGCCGTCTATAGTCCTATTACTGTGTAAATCTCTCCTCATAATCTTCAATCGCAAAGCCAAGCCATATATATATATATATGTGTGTGTGTGTGTGTGTGTGTACTCAACACCGTCTTTTAAATTGCCTTTTCACTCAAATACATATATACATATATTTGGGTGGTGGTATATATATATATATATATATATATGTGTGTGTGTGTGTGTGTGTAAATATTTGTGTGTGTGTATGTACGTATGTATGCATATATACACGTGTATGTATTAGGACGGATTTGAATTAGTAAACCAAAGAGATGAAAAGTCAAACAAAAGATGAATGAACGAATAAAAATAAAAGTGCAGAGTAAGGTCAACATTTAAGAAGAAAGTGATCCCATTAATTTTGAAAAGAAGGGTATTCATTCAATGTACCCTCTCGATAGTCACCTATGAAGCAGAAACATGGAACCTAACCAAAGGACTGGCTTCCAAACTGATAACCATGCAAGGTGCACAAGTAAGAATCATGCTCAACACCGTAGGGAGAGATCACAAGACAGCACAGTATATTAGAGAAAAAAAAGCAGGAGTCAGAAATATCATAGAAACTATTAGAAAACTCAAATTACGGTAGGCCTGCCGTGCTACATAATGTTGCGCAACCTCTTGACAGCACAATTTACCACTGAGATCATATGCTAAATTGTGGCTGACAGGATAACAACAAAATGAAACAAAAAAATTGATGGCGTGACGATTGAGACGAGATACAACCTCCACGACACCCACGATCGGGGGGATGGGGACGGCAGATCTTTGGGTGGAAAGTTTACGTCCAACAACGGACATTCAAAGGATGATGATGATGATGATGATGACCTTGAATCTGTAGAAACAAAGAACATAAATTCTTTTTGGAGTTACTTGATTTAATGTGATTTCATTCCGAATGTAAATTTGTTATTTTCAGTTTCCGGGAATACATCAATCTCATATAGTTTTCCATTCATATCTAACCAACTTCATTCTCTGATGAAATTTACGTTCGCCCTGACAAAAACCTGTTGATTAACTTCATCTATTTTAACGTATGCTTAACACTTGGTTATATTAAGGTAAAAAGAAAAGAAAAGAAAAAAAAGATGCTGAATTGTGTAGGGGTACGGTAGTAATAAGGAGATTATTTGTTACATTAATTCATTTCACGACTTTCATGTATAAGCACCAGCTTATTGGTCCCTGACATTCGTCGTGTGAAATTTTTCTTCAGTAAAGATATTGAATACTCAACATATATGATTTGCATTTACAAATTTTACAATATATATATATATATATATATATATATATATATATATATATATATATATATATATATATATATATATATATATATATATAGTAGGTTGTCGATTCGCAACACAAACTAGCTCATTTTTCGGCCCTCTCTGGGCCCCTTCAGGCGCCTGAAGAGGCCCAGAGAGGGCCGAAACATGAGCTAGTTTGTGTAGCGAATCCACAATCTACTATTTATTTCTAGCTCTACTCTAAAACAACTCAACTCCACGAATAAAATATTTTATGTATCGAGCGCTCTATGAAATAAATCCTATACATTTCAGAAGTGGCGTTATATCATTGATATATAATTATATTATCTTATACTGCTAGCCTGATTTGTACCACATATATATATATATATATATATATATATATATATATATATATATATATATATATATATATATATATATATATGCACACATGCATACATATATACGTGCATGCATACACACACGCACACATATGTGTGCGTGTTTGTATATTGTGGAAAAGTTGACAATATGAAAGAGTAAAACTGCTTGTGACTACTTAGTATTTTTTTCATTACTTGTAATAGCTTACGTGCGGTCTTCCCGTGCCGGTTTCCATCAGAACTTTGAAAGTGAGAGTTGGTTTGGGAGAATTGGTGAAATATAAAGCAATGCCCGGATGGTAGTTGAGGTAGAGAAATTGTTTGGTGTAGGCAGAGATTGGTGGGTGTTCATTACTTTATATCAGATGGAAAATGTTTCCAGACATTAAGTTCTAGGCTACAATTTGTAACCTTGAACCTAATGTCTATTTGAATTATCTTGTTTGGTGAAACGACAGTCGCCATTGTAATACACATAGGTCCCATGTAATATATACACACACTCACACACTCACACACTCATATATATATATATATATATCATTAAGAAATGGATATATAATCCGACAAATGATTATGAATGCGTTATATCACTTTAAAACTCTATATGAATTACTCTCTATGAAACCACATCAAATGTATCATTTGGCCGAGACAGCATAAGCAGAATAGACAATTTAACATTGGCAGGCTGTTTAACACAATGATAGGAGCGACGCTACATTAACAAAGCAACCTATCGGTCGCAAATTCAATCCTTGCGAGGGCCTATTTTCTTCAATTGTTTATTCTGTTTCGGCTATCTACACCGAATGATGCATTAACCATATAATGACGGGAGGTCATTTCAAATAGAGTTTCAAAGTATTATAATGTATTTAAAATCATTTTAGTCGGATTATATATCCATTTCTTAATATAGATATATAGAGAGAGATGGACAGATAGATAGATGTAGAAAGAGATTAAAATAGCTCTGATATTATTTTATATAAACATACCTTTATTCACCTGTATTCTACAGAATTATTCGTTTTCATTACCAATGGAATCGGCCGTCGTATTCATGTACGCCTACGATAGACCGAGTTAACAGATTGTAATTAAAACTTATTTGGAAGTCAATCAGATTGAGTTCCGGCTATGTTTAGATCGCATTACATCTAGAGAAAATTTTGAGATATTAGATCTGAAGGGAATCCAACACCGCAACTCCACAAATGGCCCACCCGTCAAACAAACCAGGAAGGCTACAGATTCTTCTGCGGGTCCGTCTGTGTTCACTTTGAAAATCTGCAGGCGTACACCACTAAACATCATATGTAAACTTTTTTTTTTCAAAAAGCTGTTGTTTTCGGTATCAAATGAGTTTACTCGAAGTGTGCATACGGGACCTAACCCAGCTTCTAGAGTACTTCTCCTGTCTGTGTCAGTCTGTCATTATCGAATCACCGTAGCCCTACAGATGGCCAGCCTGAATAACCATCCAAAAGATTCTTCTCTCTTTGAGTACCTGTGCATGTGCGCGTGCGTGTGTGTGTGCAAGTGTCCCCGGTCGCACTTGGATAAATTTTGGGAGCATCAACCATGAAAAATTGCATGATCACGCCACTAGACACCATCTAAATCATTTGGTACACATTATCGAATCACTGTAGTTCAACAAATGTCCCGCATGACCAACCAACCGAGTGGAATGCAGATTAATCTGTAACTTTCCAGACAATATATATATATATATATATATATATATATATATATATATATATATATATATATATGCATTATTACATATCCCGTTTACTGCGTTTTCTTTGATCGTTTATTTCATTCACACTGTCTGGGGTCAAATGATACATTCACCGTGTAGTGACGGAAGCTAATATCAAATAGAAATTCAAAGTAATATAAGGCATTTATAATTATTTCAGTCGGATTACACATCCGTTTCTTGATGATGATATATATATATATATATATATATATATATATATATATATATATATATATATAGAGAGAGAGAGAGAGAGAGAGAGAGAGAGAGAGAGAGAGAGAGAGAGAGATTGAAGTAGCTCTGATATCATTTTATGTAAAGTACCTTTATTTACCTGTATGCTAAGAAATAATGTTCAAAGCTCAGACCCCTTTTCATTTCCAGTGGAATCGGCCGTCGCGTTGATGTACGCCTACGATAGACCGAGTTAACAGATTGTAATTAAAACTTATGTGGAAGCCAATCAGATCAAATTCCGGCTATGTTTAGATCGCATTACATCTAGAGAAAATTTTGAGTTATTAGATCTGAAGTGAATTCAACGTCGCCGCCCCACAAATGGCCCATCCGTCATACAAGCCGGGGGGTGGGTACAGATTCTTCTGTGGGTCTGTCTGTATCTGCAGGCGCTCCTGGTCACATTGTTTGGGCTACAACTTTGAAAATGTGCATAGGTACACCACTAAACATGATATGAAAACATTTTTTTTTCAAAAAGCAGTTGTTTTCAGCATCAAATTTAGATGACTCAAACTTTCATATGGAACCTGACCAAGCTCCTGGAACACTTCTCCTGTCAGTTTTAGCTTGTCATTATCGAATCAAATTGGGCGTCAAATCGCCCTAAGGGGGTTCCACTCCCTAGTTTGGAATCAGTGATGTCCTTCACCAATATTGGTTGCCTTCTAGGCTAGAAAGTCCAATCTGCCCTGCTATTTTATCAATGTTTTTCCCAAGGGCATTAGTGTGAAGTGGACAGATATGCAGATATGTCAATCCTAAATGAGGAAGAATGAGGGATGGGAAGATGGTGCCGCGCCAATTTACAAAATAGAGAGGACTTATCAGCCTGGAAAATCATCATTCATGATCTTTGCTTTTACCTGTGTTCGATCATCGACTGCTTACATCGGTGAGAAATGTCTACCTATGTCAGCCATGAGGCTGACAGTAGCCCGTAGCCCTTACAAATTGCCTGCCCGACCGACCAGCCAAGTGGGCTACAGATTCTTCTTTCATTGCCTGTCTGTATGTCTGTGTATGGTTTTAAATCATCAATGTACACGCTTTGGCTACAATGATTCATCTATGGAAGGTACAGTTATCTTAACTAAGTACTACACAACGCAAAACAGGTGTTGAAAGAATGTGTTGCACCAATTGTCAAATCGGGAAAATCATCTTTTGAAGTCAGCTTTCGAGATCTAACTGGGCTTGCGCACTGGTCTCTGATACCAAGTGAGAAATTCGCAACCACACGGCAGATCACTTATCAACTTTCAACTGTCTTCATTGGAGTAGTCGACAATCGAATTACGTTGCCCCACAAATGGCCCGTCCGACCAACCAGCCAATTGGGCTACAGGTTCTTCCAGCTTTGGGCGTCCAAGCGTGTGCGTTCTTGTGTGTGTGTGTGTGTGTGAGAGAGAGAGAGAGAGAGAGAGAGAGAGAGAGAGAGAGAGAGAGCATGCACACCTCTCCAGGCACCCTTGGATACATTATTGGGGCAACAACCATGAAAAATTTCATGAGTACATCACTAGACACCATCTAAATCATTTGGTACACATCATCGAATCACCTGCTCGACCAACCAACCAACCAAGTAGGCTACAGATTCTTCTCTCTTTGCTCGTCTGTGTGTATGTGTATGTGTGTATGTGTGTGTGTCTCCGGGCACTCCAGGTCTCATTTATCGAGCTACAAACATGAGTATTCATTTGCATGACTACATCACAAGGCACGATTAGAAACATTTTTTTTTTTCAAAATAGTTCTTTCTTGGTCACGGTGGTCATTTTGAACCAACAATGCCCAAATCTTGTGCTGGTATTTTCTTTCGGATAATTCCCAATGAAAGATCTATTTTTTCAGATAATTTTAAATAAGTGTTTAGATTCTTAGTTATGTTACATGCGAGGGCTACGGTGTTTCATTTATATGAGGTACGGATAGTATTACAGTTTTCCAATTTCTGGAGTATAACAAAGATCTCTAATTAGACAAAATTACATAAGTATGCTACAACAACGTTTCATTGGAATGATTTTTTTTATAGAAACTATTTTTTATCGAAATGACATTTAATCAAAACGACTTTTTATCGAAACGTATTTTATCAACACTTCTTACTATCGAAAGGTCCTTATAAATCTATGATTCACAAATGATTAAAAAGAATTCTTCTAATGATTTAAAAATAAAATTTCCATTTAAAATTTAAAGCTGCAAGGTAGGTATGCTGAAAAATGTTCACCTGAGAATCGACAATCAATTTTATGCCGCCTTTAACTCTTTCTCGACTGGTCATCTCCATCTTCGCTTTGACCTCTGAACTTTCCTGTTCCCCTAGAGATTCCAGTCCGCCACCTAAATTTTCCGTTCTCTATAGGGTTCTATTGTGAATGGCATTTTATATTCTGCAGCTTTATCTTACATAGAGAAAGCTTCAAGAACAAGAAAATTCCATAAGTTCTAAAATCAAGAGTATACAATCAATGCATCTTCCCGATATGCACCTATAGGGTTGAAACAAGGAACCTAACCAAGAGACTGACCCGCAAACTGAGAAGCATACAACGTGCACATGAGAGAATCATGCTCAACTTCATATGGAGAGACCACGGAACAGAACATTATAATGGAAGAAACAGGAGCCCGAAGAAAACTCAAATGGCAATGGGTTGATCATGTTGCAAGAATGTTAAACAAACGCTGGACATCACGACTCACAGCAATGATCCCCAGAGATCAAATGCGCCACCGAAGCCGGCAGAATATGAGATGGCGAGGCAAACTGGACAGGTTCAGGAAACATTGGCTCTGCAACGCCAATGGAGTCCATAAAGAGGCGTGGCTTATCCTGGGGGGAAGGTCTATGTCCAACAACGGACGATAAAAGACTGATGATGATGATGATGATGATGATGATGATGATGAACAGGGTTTTTATGTTTTCAGGTGCCTATTCCGGTTTTGCTTCTGTAGTGAACTGGCTTTCCATACTTGTTCGCCAACGTTCATCATGAGTCCTTCTGGGTGGGATATCGTTGCTGCTGCTTCTGCTGCGATTTCATGAGCAGGGTGGAGATGTTGGCTCCACGCCTTACCACCACCTCCGCTATATCCGGGCGTTGTGCCGGTAAGATTACCTAAAAGGAACATTTTCGCGGAGTTTATTGATTGGAAGCTCGTCATTAAAAAATACTATAACATAGGATCGACAAATTGCCCCCTGACGACGCACTTAACAAGACACAGGGGGGTATATCACATTTTTTTTTTTAAATTGTAAACGTTGAAACCGGAAGCGAAAACCAAAACTCAACACTTCCTGTGAAATTTTGAAGATGATACCAAAGTTGGGAAAAGAAACTTTAGGTTTTTCGTTGTTTTAATTTTATTTTACTCTCTCTCTCTCTCTCTCTCTCTCTAACTCTCTCTCTCTGACTCTTTCTATCTCTCATTCTCTATTCTTTTCTTTCTTCCTAACCCCCTCTCTCTCTCCCTTTCTTATCTCTCTTTCTGACTCTTTCTATCTCTCATTCTCTTTCTCTCTCCTCTTCTTTTCTTTCTCCTCACCCCTCTCTCTCCTTTCCTTTCTTGTCTCTCTTTCTAACTCTTTCTATCTCTCTTTCTAACTCTTTCTATCTCTCATTCTCTCTTCTTTTCTTTCTCCTCCCCACCTCTCCCTCCTCTCTCTCTCTCTCTCTCTCTCTCTCTCTCTCTCTCTCTCTCTCTCTCTCTCTCTCTCTCTCTCTCTCTGTCCTTCCTTCTTTCTTTGACCGACAATCTGGTATTTCCGGGTTCTTCCTCTTGAGTGTCGTTTTGTTTGGCAAAGGAGAAAAATATGCAGACTTCATATCCCTTTGCTTAAAGGAGCCAGAAATAATTGCACTAATTGAAATAGCATTTGGTGAAAAAAAATGCAATAATAGCAAGATGCAAGATATTTAGTTCTTTAGTTATCAGGTTTATTCACATGGATCGGTATTCATGTTACTTACACACACGCACACTCATACGACACACACACGCACGCATACACTTAGAAACACACACAAACACACACACACATACACATACACGAGGTCTCTCCGATAAGTATCCAGCCGTTCAGAATATCTCGAGAACCGGTCGCGCAGTCTTAATGTAAATCAGTAACCAATCAAAGGAGATTTTACTGCACATGTATGCACATACATCCTCCCGTTGAGTTACTCCGTCGGCAGCACGACACAACAAACTGTGGAAGAGATTAAAGGGAACGTGATAAGTTGATGGCGATCCCTAAAGAGGGGACTTTTCGGAATGTTTCGAAAGTGAGGGACACTCTGGGGTGAGTGTATGAGATCCAAAGAGTAGTGGGGCGCCGTTGTCTTTGGTAGGTTTTGTTTTCGTCAATATCAAACAGTTAGATAGATACTAGATAGACTTCATGTATTGAGCACATCTTTCGATTTCCAACTGTACCTCAATAAACGACTATGCATGACCTTTGGATTGAGCTCACATCTAACAGCATCACAAGTACTAATTAACGAGGAGGAATTAACTAACATAGACACTGAACTACCGTAGCCATCAAAGTTGGTGAAGGGTTCTACCCCTTTTCATAAGTGCATGTGTTTGGTTTATAGCGCTGGGGACTATATATTGTGACGGGTTAATTGATAACATCTAGATTCTGGAGAGTCTAGATGTTTTCACTATTTTATATGCTACGGTTGTTCAGTTATTGACTGCGATGTTGAATCTTTATTAATATCGTTTGAATTCGTTCCATCTTTTTTATGACAACAAATAACCGTGCGATTGGAAAAAACAAGAGTGAGCCCTCGGTGAGAATCGAACTCACACCTTTCATTACCAGGGTTGAGTCCAAGGCTCACTTGTTATTTCCGATCGCCTTGTCAGAGAAACGATGGCCCGAATCGGAAGTGGAATAAAAACAATTAAGGATTAAGATGAAGATGAAAAGTTGTCAGATTTAATAAAAATATATGTACCTTGCTTAAATGAATCTCAGTAGCCCGCACATGTACCGAACTAATCATCTAAAATAGATTTTAAATTATCTAAAGAAAAAATGACAGCACAAGATTTGGACATAGTCTAAAATGACCACAGAGACCCCAAAAGGGAACTTTTTTGAAAAAACTAAAACAAAAACAAAAAACGTTTAGATTGTGCCTAGTGGTGTGTTCATGAAAATATTCATGGACGTTGTCCCCAAAATGTGACCAGGAGCACCTGGACACCCACATACACACATATGCGCACACTAACAAGGAGAGGAGAACGTTTAGCCAACTTGGCTGGTTGGTCTAGCGAGCCATTGGTGGGATTACAGTGATTCGATAATGTGTACCAAATGACATCTCTATAATATAGGCAGCAGGATGAGAATAATCTGGATCTTTGGAGTTAAAAGAAGATTCGGTTTGAAATTCCTAGAAAGTTACAGAATATGATTGGCACCTGAAGAAGGCTGAAGGGTACAACGACCGAAACATCGTAACCATAACAACCGATATTCTAATCCGAATAGATCTTTTTTCAATTATCAATAACCGATTAGCAAACAGCGACCAGCGCTTGTTTTGCAAACGAACTGCTATAGAAGCAGCGCGAACCCTCTTCCTTTCTCTCCCCTACACCATTGACTCCTGTATTTCACCATCCCAACCTCTAACGAACCAGTCTAACACGTCATCATGATCATCATGATCATCATGATCATCATCATCATTTTGAGCTCTGGGAACACTCAAAAATTTTACCATATAGAATATTGGTAATTGCCTCTTCGCAAGGGTTTTTTATTGGAATGCTCCACTTTTTGGATTGCTTGGGAACTTGTATTCAAAAATTATCGACGGGTGAGACAACGAATTCATTTTTCTCAAATAAGACCTTGCTCAAGGGCTTGCATGGTCGTATTTTTCAGAAGACTAATACGCCAATCTCTCAAATCGATGACCAGCGCGTATCCCGTGTTATATCGTCTTGAGCAGTAATTCACAACGGGGACACTACCGCCACTCAGGGGGAAGCTGGTAGATTCAAACGGGTGCTGGAAGGCAAGTTGAGGTGATGGTGGGCAGGGGCAAAGGAAACAAATCGATACCACCTACACAGAAAGAATTATGTCTGAAAAGCTGATTTGACTGAAGAGCTGTTTGAAATGTTTTGCCCTTTTCAGATTGAAATAATTCTATCAACTTTTAAAAACAATTTAATCAGTACTAAATCAACTTCTAAATTCATTTCCAAATCTCCCCAAAATTACCACAGTGAAGCTTTTCAGACGTACGATGTTATGCGTTGGAGGTACAGGAAAGTATCGAAATAGCGCTTCTAATATTTGGTATAACAAGGTGAGAAAACCAAGTATCGTTTTTGAACGGTTCCATAGAGAGCTTGCACTGATGACATATATGCCCTAATAGGGGACGATAGTCCGAAGAAGCTCGGTAAACACTTGTCTAAAGGAGAAATTGATGGTAGTATGAAAAAAAAAAGGAAAAACAACAAAGAATAGCTAGACTGACGACAAATTATTATGTTCTCAAAGTTATATTTAGTGTTAAGTGACCATTGTGCAGGGGCTTATTCATTGTGTGGATTTCCAGCATATACAACCAATTGATTCCAAAGCGTTCATAGCTATTGAAAGACAAGACAATGCGTGATTAATAGATATTATATGACTGGCAAATTGCGTTTGCGGAAAGCATTGTGGGTGGGTAATAGACTGTGGAAAGTATCTTTAAAAATGGATACTACCCACGCATGCGCAAAATGGTGTTATTTTAAGGACGCTGAATCAATGTTTTAGGAATTGTGAGTTCTTTATCTGCAATTTTCCAGACTGAATAACAATGGTGGTGGGCCATCGGCTTTTTACTTTTTTTTCTCTTTGTCATTATGATTTTCTTTGCTGCAAATATAGTTTCATGTGGGAAGTGAACCAACGCCAAAAAATAACAATGAACCTTTCCTCTTCTCTCTTCCACGGCGAAATAATAGCATCAACTCATTGCCCAGCTGTTATATCTAATGCTATGTTATGTAAGAAGAGCAAGCAGTCTTCCTTCGAGTCAATTGATTCTCATACTTGTAAAATACTGCTATTTGGAGATATTCCGAGAATATTATTTTCAATAAAAATCGTAAATGTCCATTTATGGCGTTCTGGGACCTTTATTTTTATTTTTATTTCATTTTTTTTTATTTCATTTTATTTTATTTTATTTTTAAACAAAAATGCTGAACTCTCAAAATCTATTATGACATCATAGCAGTTGGTTTCTAACCGATGTAACACCTTTACTGACATCACACCTCTTTCGTCCTTCCTTTCTTTTCTATTTGTGTTTTTAAACCTGACTGGGACCGACTGTCAGACCGACTGGTCGACCATAGAGCGTCTTATTGAGATGTGTGGACGCATAAAAAATCGAGAAAATAGCCTACGTAGTCTTCTTCGAAGTACGTCCCTTGGGACTTCACATACTTATCCTAGCGTCGCTTTCAATTTTCAAAGGTTTCATCTTAATTTCATTTGCTTTTTATTGCGACCCACAGAAGATCCATCTGAACAATCGTAAACAGGCATGTCAGAAATAAAGATTAAGCCCTAGAACTAAGGGTTCTACCCCCTTTTGTATGTGCGTGTGCTTGTGTGTCTGTGTCTTTCAGCGCTCCTGGACACCCCATTTTGTGCACAGATTTCAAAATTGGCGTCAGTACTCCACTAGACCCCTTCTGAAATGATCTTTGTTGCTTCTTGGTGGGAAAAAGCTTTTTTGGACATTTTCGCGACCTTATTCTGATGGATTTGATATACTCCAGAATCTAGATATTTCTAAATATTGGGGGGGGGCAGGGGGGGCACTATTTTAGATGTTTTCCACTGGGAACCACCAGTGATGTCATAAGAAGAATTTTTCTTACCATTTTTATTCTCCGATGGAATTTTTAAAACTTTATTTCAAACTTTGACGCTACGATTATTCAATTATTGACTGTGATGCCGAGTTATTATCTTGTACTGTTTGAGCTCTCACACAAGTAGCAGCAAGGGGCTTTCTCTGGAGATCAAATGACAGCAAGTTTCCTTGATATCCTGCACCTTACTCAGTATTCTTTCGAATTTTAGTAATGCTGTCTTTTGAGTGGTTTTCTAGCCCTTTTCGAATTTCCAATTCTGATATTTTTGCGAAATAGTTTTGGGCTGCTCCCACAAAAATCGATGGATCAGTGGACAGATGGGGAGGATTGAGAGAAAAGGACTTTTGCTGACAAGCAGATGGGTCGGATCTACGGTTCATAGCGCCCTGGGCAAGCTTAACTTCGACACTCTTTGAAATATAGTACTATCTTATTTATTCGTTATTGGCCATGACAATTTCCCTTGACAATTATTTCTATCAGTTTCACAATAGAAAGTATCTAACTGACAGATATTCCTGAAAAATCTGACTTCACATCAGGAAATTTCCTTATTTTGACTATCAAATCATCATAAACCCACAAATGACCCGCAAGACCAACCAGCCAAGTAGGCTACATACATAATTATTCTCTCTTCACTCGTTTATGTTCATGTGTATGTCTCCGGGCTCTTTTTCTTATTTTTTCGGGAAAGTGCTCTTTTCGGTTTCTATGGTTAAGATAATTATTTCTGATACGTGTGCAGGCAACGGTGATTCATTCATGCGAAGTACGCATAATTTTATCCAGTTTAATTGATTCATTTTCCCGTTTTCCGATTCGCATTTGGAAAGTCCTATCTTCTCGGACACATGGCAGCTGCCCCTAGCATTTTGGCGCCCTGGGCGACTACTCGTATTGCTGGTACGTAGAACCTGTCCGGACTAACAATCACGATTCCTTTCTGATTTGACTGCAGGATATTTAAAACTTTTTAGATATCTACAAGCAATGCATTCATTTGGACGTTTCTCTCATTTCCTGGACCTTGGCCACACGATAAACCTTCATATCTCTTGTTTTATTGTATCAACAGATTATAAATTCAGTATGTTCCGCCTCTTTATCTTCGACCGGGATTTAATTACACTTCTTCTTCTTCTTCTTCTTCTTCTTCTTCTTCTTCTTCTTCTTCTTCTTCTTCTTCTTCTTCTTCTTCTTCTTTGTATCATTATTATCATCATTATTATTACTATTATTATTATTCTCTACCTTTCTCCTCCTCCTTCTTCTTCTTTTTATTATGATTAATACAATTTTTAGTGACACAAACATCCCTTACCCTTTCTTCTCTCGGAGTATCAGCTGCTGTCTTGAAATGAGATGTTTTCTTCCAATGATGTTGAATGGAATGAAAAATGAAAATAGAAAACAAATTTCAAACGATCGGAACAAGAAATAAATTTAACTGTTTGAGTAAATGATTTTCTCATTCCCTGATGCAATATCGATATGCCCCGTTTAGGCCTTCTGCGACAACTAGCAAGAGAGATCCCGCCCAATCGGTCCAGTTTTCAGCTAGTATTAATAATGATGATTAGACTGACATCAATTCCGGAAATGGTGCCGGCTGCAAAGGTTATCAAAACAAATAACCATCATAGCAAACCTTTTTATCTCCCCTTACGGGCCCGACATGACATTTTAGTCAATCATGTACGAGTTATTAATTGATAAGTTTATTTGCTTATCTATTATTTTATACAGATGGTACACCATGTAAACATCGTTATCTTCTGAAATAGGTTCACACACACATACACACACACACACACACACACACATATATATATATATATATATATATATATATATATATATATATTTACGTATACGTATACGTATGTGCGTAAGTTATGTCTGATCGTTTAATCGTGTTGGGAGAAGTTGGAAAAGGCCTATGTCCCGCAGTGGGACAAATATGGCTGGCTGCTACTGATAGATATGCACACCCACACGCACACTCACACACCTCATTTTATGAATTCCCGCTTTACAGACTCCCGCCTTTACGAGCGTTAAAACAACACTTCAAACTTAATGGAAATCATATAACATCTCATTTTTGTTCAATTTGGACTCAGAGAAAGTTTTTTTTCACGAGGGAATAGCACTATTAAGTTTGTGTAAGTGTTGCCTGTCAATAGAGAATACATTGTTATCTATGAATTATTATACATTAATTTACAAACTCAAGCTATACGATTTATCATGAGGAATAAATTTGTTCGTAAAGGCAATATATATATATATATATATATATATATATATATATATATATATATATATATATATATATATATTCTAAAAAGTTCCACAGTTTTGAACACTAAACATTCAAAATCTTTTGATACTTTAGTCACTTATTTCCCAATATCTGCTGAGGTAATTTCAGTAATTTTCTTCATTGTTTTTTATGCTTTACATATAATTTGTTACTATGGCACTATGTTTAATTTTCTCTTTTGTTGGGATCATCAGTTGTTTATTATATATATATATATATATATATATATATATATATATATATATATATATATATATATATATATATATACGCGAGGACTATATCTAAAATTGACTAAAAAGTAGTTCTTTTTCAGCATTACAAAATGAAAAAAATATTTATCTGTGCTCCTGTTTAGTTCGAATGGTTCCTCACATCTACTTACTTACAATAAGACCTAATAGTTCACAACTCCAAAGCTGTTGATTGTTTATGTTTATGTCTTATCAATTTCATCTGAGGTTTTATCTAAAAGAGGCTGAACTCCTTCAAGTGGAAGAGTCTTTTTTTAGAATTGTTGGTAGAGATATTTTTATCATTAAAATTGTTACCTTCAAATGGAAGCGTCCATTGTTACGGACAGAAAACAGTGCTTGCTCATTATCATGATACAAGTCTCTCACATTCTGTGACGATAAGTTTTGTAGGGTTTTTCGGGCGATTGAAATCTTTCTCTTGTTAACACGATGTTTTGACCGATCCATTCTACGACCTTCGTCAGATGAACTATCTGAATACAGCGATGGTAAAGAGACATCTTTCTTTCCAATGGTAGTAACGCTTATAACTTTGGATTCGTGTGTTTTCCTTTTCCTTTCCTTGTTTGCACTGGATTTCCTTACCTTGTCTTAGTTGAGTAGCGGAAGCCACATCGTGTTGAAATCCACACTCGTCCGAAAAACTCTTCGAATGTTAATAACCAGAGTTTCCAGAATCACAGGAGCAATGGGGGAAGCTGCCCCAGCATTTTTGGCACGGTATCAGCGGGGACAGCCTTGGAAAAAGGGAAGTGCAACTGAATCAAATATTTATATATATATATATCTTTGAAATTTTAACTTTGGACCGCTAATTCGTGGTCCAACTTTTTGTTGCCTTTAGTTTAAGATCAAAATATAGTATCTGTTTTTTCGTGTCAGCGAAACATAACAATAATTTCTCCATTTCAGTTCTAAGCGTTATTATTGTTATAGTACCTTTGTTGACTTTGAGAGGAACCTGTTTTGCATGCTGGGAACCACTCCCTGCTCTTTTGCCATAACCTTGAAACATCACAATAAAAATACATATCGTAAAATGCCCTTTCTATTAAGCTGCCTCCGAAGCCCCTGTTAATGACCCTCCTCAAAACTTATGGTTTTAAATAGATTGACGAAATGTTATCTTTATACGTACGGAAATTTTAAGTAGGCCATAAGAAAACAAAATTGAGAATAACAACAGGCAGGGGTGACTTTGAATTGTTATGGGAAGGGCTAGAAGCCCCCAAACAGCCTAATCTCTAAAACTGTACAATTTTGTGAGATTATTTGGAATGGGGTTGCCAGATAGTTCAAGATGTTCCTGCCCCAATCCCAAAGCACAAATAGTGGCCAGAAATGGCCAAATGTAATACTACAATACACCGCGAAACCAAGAATTTATTTAAAATGCAACTGCAACGAAGTCAACATTTTTTTTCTGTACGAATGGAAGGGGTGAGGTTCCAGTTTAGCATTACAATTGCATTGTAAATGGAACCTCCCAGGTAACCTTAAAAAACCTGTCAAATTTTTTGGTGAAACTCCACATGGATGGAAAGCGACAAAATTTACATGAAAAACATTTTTTTTGAAACGAAATTTTTGAAAGGAACGGAAGATCCCCCCCACACACACAAAAAAAAAATTACCAAAAATGAATACGACCGAATCAAAAATTTCAGAACCAAATACTTTTAAAAACGGCCAATTTTGTCAGATTTGGCCATAAAATAGCGAAAATGGCAGCCCTGATTAGAGACCACCAATCAAAACTGTCAAAATAGGTTTCTCCAGTTTTCAAGTTGGTCTGGCTTGCTGATATAACAAACAGAAATTGGGCTTTACGAACACACAAACGTAAATTTAGTTGTTCGCCACGAGAGTAGGCTGCTGACTGTTGATAATATAACTACAACTACTACTGCTGCAACCGTTTGTTGATGTATACCGTTAGCCAAGCAACGAACATTTACTAGAGTTAAATCAATGATATGTAAACCAACGAGAAATAGTTTCAACTAATTGAAAATTAATACTATTGGTTAATTATGTATTAAAAACAAGTTTACATCTTACCTGTTGCACGTCCTACTAAAGTTGTATTTACGATTTCTAAAGTGATTTAACTTGATTCCAATATAACTATTCCCTCTGTTGACGTAAAAAATTACGGGTTTTCAAACGAATTGTCTAGCCGAAAAAAGAAGGGGCAAGTAACTACGATTTACTATGACGGTAATTATTGTTTACTGGTCTGAGCCATGCTGAAATGACATGTTTTACTTTTCAGTAATAATTTAGCCGGTGGCGTTTTTTGGTTTTTATTCTAATGTTCAATTCATCATATCTTTTCATATGAATGGATTCTTTCTCTAAAATATCTTTGTTTCGTTTAATGTCTTATTACTGTTAGGGTGGCTGGGGTTGTCAGTAAAATATATTTATTGGTTTTCCGAGAATTTTGAAAAAATTGTGTAAGGGTTCCGTGACAAAATAATACTGAAATGTCTCGTGCGCTCATGGAGTCAAAAAGCATCGGTGAATCAAATTCAGGCTCAATAGATTCAGTAGTTTTGCTGCCTTTACCAGAAAGGGTTGCCAGATTATTAGAGACGTTTCTGGCTCAAAACATGCAAAAATGTTTAAGCCTTTGAAAAACTAAATATCAGTAAGATGTGTACGGTTTTAGCTACCAGATTGATTGCAGGTTCGATTCCTGCTGCAGCCCCATTTTCGTTAATTGTGTATTCTATCTACATGGTCTAAATTGAGTGATATATCAACCGTGTAACGACAGGAGATCATTTCAAATGAGTTTCGATTTAACATAACGCAATTTATAATTAATTCTGTCGGACTGAATATGTCTATTCTTAAATACATATTGTTGCGTTGAAAGAGACGAAAAAGACCGAGAATAAACGAGATGAGAATTTGGATAGAAAGTATATATATATATATGTGTGTGTGTGTGTGTGTGTGTATATATATATATATATATATATGTGTGTGTGTGTGTGTGTGTGTGTGTGTATATATATATATATATTTATCGGCGACCTGAGTTCAAACTCCGGGGTCGGGGCTATTTATGTTCACTTTGTACTGATACCCTCGGAAATGGATTCGACCCCTATCCACCCAGCTATGGAGGTAATGGTTGAGCATGTTTGACTTTCTTGCCCTGGGAAGCTAACCAGGTTTGGAGAAAAAAATGATTCCAAACCAGAGGATGGAGCCCCCTTAAGGCGGTCTGGTGCCCCATATGATGTTCATCTGGCAGCCCCTGCATCCGAACCAATGCAAGACTTAATGCTCTCTGCTTTTCTCTGAACTACATCTGCGAAACCAAGAGGAGATTTCTTGCGACTGAGCATCACAGGATCTCCGTACTCTTTGCTCTGGCATGTGCCCTGGGAGTGCACGTTCCATCGTCTCTAGAGACATAATGGAGGACATTCATGCATCATACTGGTAAGAAAATTATAAATCAAATTACGTTTCTCTGTATCCAAGACGAAGGTTCAATGCATCCGTGCATAATATATACTTATGGATAAACTGGGTCGCTATTAGGAAATTTGAAGAACCCCACTCTAAAAACAAAGAAATTTATCGCGAAATATCACGTTAGACACTACATAAACAGAGAATCTTTTCCGCGAGAGATCTTGTCAACAACGGCGGAGAACAATGGAATTTTTACGCGAGATATCTTGTCTGCCGCTCCCAGGCAAGTAATAATGTTATACGGGTTTAAACTGGATGAAACGAAATTAGAAATAGCCATCGTGAATATGGAAAAGTTACAACCAATTAAACAAAGCTTCAATTATGAACATTTTGCCACTACGCTAAAAATAGATTCAATGCAACAGACGACACTCAACATACCATACATGCAAATGTCTCCAAATAATGATGGGGTCGGAGTAAATAAGTCGTGACACAGACTTAAAAATATTACGAGCGTTGAATTCTCTCCATACGGACATAATGAAAAAAGTGACAATGACTATTCAGAATATTTAACATTTAATAACTATTCATATGTGTACGTATATGCGCATAAGTATCTAGCAAGATTTGTCGAGATCAAGGCCGCTTGGATAGAGAGTTCAGTGAATAGACCAGGCATTAGTAACAGCCGGCAAAAGTAACTGGCTAATTTTTGCTTGATGGAGTCGCTCCTGGCAATACATGTATATTTAGAAATTCTTAGACTGGTACAAGAGCATCAGTGTTTGGTACATAATATTCATCAAATGCTCTGGAGAGGATTTCCCATCTATCTAATATATACATCGTATGCATCTATATGTTTCGCGGTAGGATTGATATATCCGACATTAAGGTAAAAAGATAATCTGAGAACCAATTATAAATAGACTCCCAACCATCTTTACACACTTCAAGCAAAAACACACGCATACCTACACAAGTACACACACGAAAATAATCCAAATAGTCCCATCCGCATTCTGCAATGTTCTTAAGCATCTCATTCGTTATTACCCCCTCTTAACTCGACCACCATATAGATAAGAATCTCCCTTCCTCGTCCTCTGTTTCTCCGAGTTTGTGGCATCATTTACATTCTTGGTCTGAAGAAGCCAGCACGTGGCGAAATTTATCACCACTAATATGAATAAACCTCAATATATCCGTATTTACACATGGATTTCAGTTTGCATTTTTTCGCCATGTATCTATTCGTACTAAGAGTTTTTTTTATTGTTGCACATAACTTTCCGATATTCAGTCTTGTTTCTATACATTTTCATATTTGTATCTTTAATCTTTGGTACTAATTCTGCCAATTTCGAAACTGTATATAAGATATCAACTTGGATTTGTCTGTACGTATCTTGAAAACCTGGACCCTGGAGGACTCTTACTCATTGAAACCAGTAACCTATTCTCAAAACAGCCA
>OY735235.1:4826574-4981574 GCA_963457665.1 Thysanoteuthis rhombus | reverse complement strand
ATTGCTTGATCAGAAAACCCACTTAAATAAGTCGACGTTGAGCCCCCTGGATAGATGGATAAAAATATAATTCTTATTGAACGGGGGCATAGTTGAAGGGAAGGACGATCTGAAAATGCCCCGGGCTCCCGATCGGGGAGGCCCTCCAAAGATTTATAAATAGTTTTCCACCTACTGCATTTATACTGACATTATACAAAAACAAGGAAATATCTGAACATATTTGAATTGCATGAATCATAAATCAGCCTTAAGGAACCCCGGTTTAGTGAAAGTGCATGACTACTACAAATTTTTTTTTTTTTTATCAAACCGTGCTAAATTTGGGAGTGGACCCTCAAGGGACCAAACTCCCCGGCTCCGCAAATCTCTGGCTGCACCGGATGTTGAGGCCTTATCGCCAACTCGACCTTGGTATACGTGACTAAAGTTGGATTGGCAACAAGAGGAAACAGGAAATATATTAACCCTTCTAATGGTCTATTAACCCTTCTACCGGTCAAACAACTTTTTTGTCACCATTGGATTACTGGTAGAGCAAGATAGTTGTCTTTCCAATATCTCCATAGCCAAAACGAGGTTGTAATGTCCGATATTAGACGGATATTCCCGAATATTTCCGATCGGGCTTTCAAAATGGCAGCGCCCAGTCAAACACCCTGATGGTCTGCTCGAAAATAACTGCATATATACGATGTGCAGCAGGTTTTGAGCTTCTTAGATTAATCAAGTGATTTTTCCGATTGTGAAGACTCTGGCTGCGATCTTGATGTAAATGGATTCCACTGTGATGACGAAGAATTAGCATTTGGAGCGGACTCTAGTTAGTTCACGAAATGGTTATGCATAGCAGGAAAATATCGACTCGTAAAAGGGCCACGGGGTTCCAAAATCGAACAGAAGCTGCATCTTAAGGGATCTGGCACTCCCACAGTGACGGAAAACCAACATTGTTTCCCAGGGTTACTGATAATGTAATTTAAGACCCGAAAACATGACAGACTCCAGGATCATCACCTGATGGAGGCTCTGATAGGGGCACTGAACGATGCCGCACGGTCAGGTAGACCAGTTGATTTCGATAGCGATAAAATCAAGAAATTACTTAAGAATAATCAACCTCATACAACGTGGGAGACAAGCAACATGTCAAAAAATCAAAATAAAACACTGAAAATAATTTACACCAGTTTGGTTATGTTGGTCACTTTGATGTACGGCTTCCATATAAGTTGAGCGGGAAAAAAATCCTGGACCGTATTTCCGTATGCGATAGACTGCCTGAACGTACCGATAATGTTCCACTTTTTCAACCGAGTGTGACGAGCGGAGAAAAGTGGATGAAAACTAGAAATAAAGTAACTTGTATCACAAAGCAACTCAGAATATATGGATGGCCGCGCATGATAAGTTCCCAACGAACCATTTTTTTGAAAGGTTGATATTTTCCTTATTTCTATACCTAAAATGCTCGATTTCTTTTTAAACTTTGAAGCTTCAAAACTCTACATTATGATTCATAGTATTCAAGCTTTACGTCACTTCGCTTTTACGAGAGATCACAGGCTGCCATAGCTTTGAACAGAGGCGTAGATTGTAAATTCAAGGGGATTTGGGGGCCCATGAGGGCTCAGTTCTTTGAGGGACCCCTCTAATGAGCTTTATCAATAGACAGGTTACCTGCTATTTATAAGACTCATTGGACGACTCCATTAGCGGAGGGGGGAGTTTTACAATAAGCACCCTCCCTCACCTCCACTTCTGGTTTTGAACTGTTCCTGTGAACCATCGTGCTTTATCTCGATGTATCTTGTGCATCCGTTAGAAAGACGTGTCCTGCCGTATCAGAAGAAGTCTAACAGAGCTCCTGTGGGTGTTACGTTTCGCGTTAAAAACCGACAGACCTCGAAAACAACCTTCTTCATCTCTGTCTGCACTTTTTCAATTAGCAGCACCTGGCGAATGTATGCCGAGGGGAACACGTGCGCCAATTAATAGCACAATGACGTCATTGCCATAACTTTGACCCTGCCCAGACCACTTTCAACCGACAGGGGCAGATAGTGCTTCAGGGAAACAATGCATCGCGTGACCACTTTCCTATGTGCCTCTTTAGAAAGTCATTACTTATTTATCAGCTTCAGTTATCAGCAGGTTAGCCATTAGGTGTTCCGAGATCAGAATTAGGCGAATTCGGTTCTGAACATATCTGTTTGGTTGCGAAAATAAAGATTCGGTATGGAAGAAAATTTACAAAAGACAGGTCTGGTTGGTCACTCAATAGAAACCATCGTGTGACCATCATCTTTCGATAGCATGCCATGTTGGGGAAGATCAGTTGAAAAATTGGAAAAAAAAAGGATGATCAAAGAAGTGATCACAAAAATCTTAATTTTCGAAAAATGGTCGGATACAAACTAAGGGATCAATTTAGCATAAATCTACATTGCAAATTAAATTCCCTTCCCCATTAAAAACCTACTTGGGGGGTATTTGAAAAAAAATTTTTTTCTATACATAATAAGGAATGAATGTTTTAAATTTTCAGTCCTTTAGGTAGATTGGTGCAGCCAGTACGTGTTATATATACGTAGCCAGCCCGACCAGCTTAGAAACTGAGAGAAACCTATATTGACAGTTTTGGTGACAGTTTTAGTTGATGGTTTCAAATAACAATCCCTGACACACGAAAGATATTATACGACATGAACATACATGAACAATTGTTGTAAAAAAATATATCTAATTTCATTTTGTTACTTAATTTGGTCTTAAGACCATAAAAAAATAGTTTGATGATTGATTTAAAGTTATTCGATTATTTTTGTACTAAAGCCACTTAATTTGGCCCCAAGATCATAAGAAAAGAGTCTAATGATGGATTTGAAGTTATTTGATTGTTTTGGTACTAAAGCCACTTAATTTGATCTCAAGATCATACAATTTTTTTCTGGTGTTGGATTTCAAGTTATTGAAGTGACTGGCAAGACTTTGAATTTAATATAGTTTAACACCAATCAACTGCATACCCCAAGTGTCGTTCATCCGTTGTACAAAACATTTTTTCTGACTGATCCCCTCTCAGGAGTGTTTGAGATAAGTGCCTTACTGAGAGCATTGAAACCAGGATTGTTGGGTACTTGAATATGCATTTCATGAGGTATCAAATGAACCGCTTATACCCAAACTCAATCATAGTTGTTTGAAACTTGAACTTTTTCTTCCAATAGTCACTGCGCAAGAAAATATTTTCGAAGTACAGCAAACTGACAGATTCCTATTTGTTTGGGCCATTATCAGCTAAACATCATTTGCAGTAAAGAACCACCCCTAAAAAACGGAAATGAAACACCAACCTACGTTATCGTCATATAATTATGGATGCACAAATGGGAACAGAGTTGATTGCAACAGATCAGACATTAAAATCGAGTATTTATTATTCAATTATTCACCATATGTCCGTCCATCTATCTGTACTTGATTACCGCACAAACCAAGCAAAATGAACCCGTAAGATTTTCTGTGTGTATTATTGTGACCCTGAGACAGGTTTTTAGCAAGTTATTTTTTTTTAATCACCAGACTACGTTTACATTGAAATTTCATGTTAAATTGGATACATTTTTCTGTCTGGCTTCTAGCAGCCACCGCTTGACAGCTGCAGTAAAATAGCTTGTTTTCAGAGCGAGGAGGTGCTTTGTTTCGTCTCTGTGGGAGCTGGGAGAGAAAAAAGGCATTGAAAACTATAGAAACCGGTGTTGACAGTATTTGTTGACGATTTCTGATAGTTAGATAGATAGATGGATTGATAGATGCAAATGGTGATACAGTAGAACACTGCCTCCCCTGAAATTGCTTCCTTTTGTCTGATGGATGTAAATCAAGCTGTAACGTTTAATCATCCATGTTCCCGACTGACTCAGTCTGTCGTGTCTTTCTCTGAACGAACTGCGAACCCTGGATCAATAAATGATACCCTCACTGCTATGTTGCCAACAGTGTTGCCAATTTAGCACTTTTTGCGATAAATTCAGCGCCGTTCTTGTTTTGGCAGCGTGAACAAATTAACACTAAGCGCTATTCATAAGCTCATTGTTAGCGCTATTTTTCAGCAATTTCAGCTAATTTCAAGCTACCCTCTAGCTATTTCGAGCAAATCCAGACACTTTTAGCTATCACAAATGATTATTAAACGACAATATTTGGCCCGATCTTTTTTATTTCTTTTGAGTGGGTAACACTGGTTGCCAAGTATGCTTGGTTATTTGTAGCTAAGATTCTTCCGTTTACGGCTGGTGATAGAAATGCGTTTCTAGGAATAGCTATACGATCAGGCTGGATCCTACGAACTGGGTAATGCCTCTGTTAGTAGCAACTGGCCATACAAAAAACTGGAAATAAAGAATTAAGTATATGCCGTACCCCAGCGTGTTTTTTTAAATTCAAATCACTGTGTATACATGAAAAACAACAACTATATACTAAGACCCGGAACAAGTTACCAATAAAAAAAATTACTCTTCTACTTTTAGAAAACTTACTGACAATTTCTATCCACATAGCCAGATTTTCGGCTATTTCAGATTTCTATCAGCTCAGTTAGGAAAAGATCGTCTAGATCTAGCCGAAAACTGGCTGATTTGGCCACCCTACTTCCCTGTTGTAGAGACCAGTTAGCAACAGTTGGTGGTGAACTTCAAAATGACTCTACCTCCGTTCGATCCTCAGAAATGCTGAAAACTTGAAAGCACACGGAGAGCGCATACCTCTGCCAACACCATATGCTAGCCCCCTCCCCAAAAGATAATTGAAAATCAGTTCATATATCGCTAGGATGCAAGGCCGGTAACTGTCCTCCGTTTAGTTCTGCATTATAATTATATCGTATATTGATTCCCCCCCCTCCCCTCTTAAAACATTATGTAACAGTTGAACGTCACTTGGATTTGTCTTTATTCTTCAACTAAGAATGAAAGATAATCGATGGACATCACGACTCGCAACACGGATCTCCAGAGATCACACGAGAAACCGAGGCCGACAGAATACAAGATGGAGAGATGAACTAGACAAATGCAGAAAATACTGGCTCCACAACGTCCATGATAGAGAATTGTGGCGAATTCTGGGAAGGTCTACGTCCAACGACGGACGTTAAAAGACTGATGATGATCTTCATCATCATTTGGAATGTTTAGTACTAAGAAGACTAAGCCCACCATATGCCGTTTATTCTGGGCCTCGGTAACGACAACTATATACTAAGACCCCAGAACTTACAGAAAGTAAAACTTTTTTATCATTAATATAATAATTGTTATCGTTATTACTATCTTACTATAATTCACCAAAAATCCGTTTATGTTAATATAAATCGAAATCACCTAGAGCTACGACTACCAAATGTTCTGTAGTCACGAATAGGACCATGGGACATGTTTTTAGCATACTACTTTTCGAAACTCTCTCAAAAACGATAGTGTGGGGTCTGCGTTTAGTGCTCAACCTGATAATAATGATTTCAATCTATCTTTAAAATACTAAAAGTCTGATTCAGTTTATCTGTACGTGAACTCTAAATAGCTGAACAGGTGCATTGTAACCAGGGGTATTGAAATTCGATATGTCACCCCCGAATAATTTTCCACCTCTTGTGGGGGTCAAAAGAACTGCCCGGAAATTCTGCCCGTTTCAGTGGGTCTGAAACCGTCAACCAAAACTCACTAAAACTGTCAAGATTGGTTTCTTCAGTTTTCAAGTCGATCTGCTTGGCTGACTATGCTTGTATGAATCACGCCTACAGCCCACACCAATGGAGCTAAAGGGCTGAAATTTTCGACATTTACACATCGTTATGTATAGAAGAAAACTTTTTCGTTTTTACCCACCTTCCTGAATAGGTTTTTAAAGGGGTTCAATTTTCAATGTAAGTTTATACTAAATTGGTCACTGGTTTGTGTCCGTCTCAAACTTTTCCGTGATCCAACACCAAAATGTGAGAAAAGTAATTTATTCGTTGATCACCACTAATTCTGATTTTTAGTTGACCACACCGAACACGTCATGCTGCCAAAAGATGTTGATGACGTGATGGTTTTTATTGACTGACTAGCCACATCTGTTATTATTAATTTCAGCCAACAGCTTAAAATACCGGTCTTGGATCAATAACTGGCTGTCCGATTAGGGTTTTCAATTAATGTCGCCACAGAAAAGTGATTAGATTTACGGTCCAAAATCATGTTCTCTATGGATGTCGTAAGCAAACAGTGTTAATGTTTTGTATATTACTGAATAAACATTGTATTCTAGCTGCAGAGGGAATTGATTGTGAAGACCCGCATACGTTTACTCTTGCTTACTCTTATTCACTCCTTCTCTCTCTCTCTCTCTTTCTCTCTCTCTCTCTCTTTCTCTCTCTCTCACACACAGACACACACACACATACGTACATACATACATGATGGCTACCACTTCGTTTTCGAGTATTGCCTTCATTCAAAAGAATCGCTCAACTATGCCAAGGACGGACGTGGCTTTTCAACCCAACCAGGGTTTTTCGTTTTAATTTTCTGGTACAAAATTGAGAGACAAAAGATGCACAAGAGAACTTATGGTACTGTCATCCGGTTTACACACACACGTGCACACACGCACGCACACACACATTCTCTCTCTCACACACGCACACACACATTCTCTCTCTCTCTCACACACACACACACACACACACACACACACACACACATACACATACACATCGACACATGTACACGTTAAATTAATCAGTTTGGGCATATCTACTTACTCTGAAACCACAGGATACAAGCTAGTTCAGTAAAACGAACAGACATTTTTAAAATTCCACTCTGGAGGCAATGTTGTCAATTAAGTGCTTTTTGCGCTAAATTTAGCGCGTTTTTTGTTTTGACAGTGCAAAAATCGCTGAATTAGCACAAGCATTTTGGCCAATGTTCAACATCTTTTAACGTTTTCAGTATCTTATTTGGTGCATTTGGGCCATTTTTTGGCGTTTTCTGGCTATGTTTTATGTAGTGCTTTCTGCACTTCTTGGCAGTAGAACTAATACGAAAGCATTTTTTAGAGTTGGCGACACTATTGAGTGGGTTTTTCCCTTAGTTAAAAACTTTTCGTTGAAAATTTTGTACAATGATATTAGTTTTCTCTATTTCCATTTAAGTGAGTTGCAAACAAAGAATAATTTCAAATAATCGTTTTGTCTTGCAGATAATTAGACAGGTTTATAGTAAGAACTAGTTTAACCTGATTGATTTTACATTCCAGGATTTCATGACTTAACGTTCCATTTCAGTTCTTAATGAAAACTGAAAAAAATTATTGAAGTTAATAAAAATGATTAAACGCAAACGACAAAAAAAATAACTCAAAAAACTCAATTTAAAATAATTCTAATGAACAACACTGGTAAGGAAAATTCGAACCTTCGGTTGCAGTTATATCCCACTACCCTTAAGCCCAAAACATTCACCACGACTTATATTTTACCCAATAACCTTATTCCCCACCTTTGACTACCTAAATACTCCTTCGGGGGAAATCCCTTGCCCCGTGAGGAACCTCTGATATGAGCGGACTAAAGCTACATACAATGCGGCACGTCTATGTTTCCTGTTAGCAATAAAACAGCTTCCTTATTTTTTCAAGTATTCTTTTGTATCCGGGTTTTGAACTCAACTGCAAATCCTGGGTCACGCAAAGCCACTTATCTTGGTGGGAAGTGTATACTTAACATAAGAGCTCATATGACCAACGGTAGGAGATTTTACCACTGCAGGTCGGCGGTCATTTTTTTTTTCCAATACGTTGATGCAAAAGCTTCCAGAAGTCACTGCCACCTCTTAAAACTACTAGTTCATAACCAAACTCCCTACCATTCCCTGCCACATGTTTCGAGAACTAGTGGTGTAAAGAAGTTGCAGAGATAGTTTTTGCATCGAAATGTTTCACTAAAAATGTGACAAGGAATGTCAGGGAATGGTAGGGAGAGGCAAGGATTAAATGTTCTGTTGGTTCACAAATTGTTTGTCCTTCAAAAGTTTTTCATATTCATCAGTTTTCAAGTCTTGAGTTCATCTGGGTTGTTCTTTATCCATACATCTATATATGATGCTTTTCGGTCGGTCGGTCGGTCGATTTGTCCGTCGGTCTGTCGGTTCCAGAAAGAGGAAAGGGTTGTGCTTCATTAAAGAGCTGATATTATGTCATAAGACGTGTGATATCATCAATAGATGACATATCAAGCGTTTTCTTCTTACAGTGTTGCCAAGAACTTCACCGAGTTGCCCTGTATATCTTGTTATCAATACCTGAAACCGTCAGCAAAAATGGCTGAAATCGGCTAAAATAGACGGAACATTCCAAGTTCCAGCTAACTTTATAGCTAAAATGTTATATATATATTCTTTTAAAGCCCACATCAAACAAGCACACACTAAGACTTAAGAACAGATTCTTAGTGAAATTTGTACACTTACTTTAATCCAAACTCACCAATTCATTTTTTTTTTTAGCCAGATTTTCGGGTGAACAATCCTCTTCCTTCATCCCTTGTTTGTTCAATCACAACTAGTGATGCCGCCAGTACTTTGTTTAGAATCCCTTTCGGATTATATCAAAGATATTGATGTGAGGACGGTGGACATATCGTTGAACTTATGATTCTTGTTTAACTTCTGAAACCCTCCGAGGTATATGCTTACACCTACTGCATCATTACCAGAAGCTTCAGTGATCTTTGTTTCCGCAGCACTTTCCCCAGTTTAAACATGAAGACTAAATATCGAATGTACATATCATATTCAGCCACGATTTTCAACCAAATTAAAATTAAAAAAACACATTTCCAGAGAGGAAATCAAAAGCAATGAAGATCCGGGTTAGATTTAAAGATGCTTCTTGGATTTCCCTAACAACTTTTGCATCAACCCAACATTCCAATTCATGACGTCTACGCACTTGTGTGCATATATATATATATATATATATATATATATATATATATATATATATATATATATATATATATATATATATATATATATATATATATATATATATATATATATATATATATATATATATATAATTTTATCCATCTTTGCATTCTTTTACTTGCAGGTGGGCGATCTTATTATTTTTTAGTGGGTGGGGACGGTTAGTTATCAAATTCCAGAAGCACCACCTACCTACGTCCACAGAAGATTTCATTCAGAGTACTTTTTTAAAAAAAATTTTCAAAATGGTTTCAAGTACGACGAGTCATTTTTTTTGTAATTAGATTTGTGGAACATTTGTATGTTTTTGACCAAAATATGGCTTACAGGTGTTTAAAGACGGTGTATTACTGTTTAAATGGGTTCTTCTTGCACTCTGGTCAGAGAGATAGTAGGTGAGATATCTAGATAACGAGATGGTGGTTTGTCCAATATATATATATATATATATATATATATATATATATATATATATATATATATATATATATATAAGAACTGACGTAAGAACTATCTCCAAAAACAACAGGTCCGTTCAACTGTCCAGTCTCTTTCTCCAGTACAATTCTTATTCTGAATTTTACATGTGAAAATCTCACTTGCCATTCGGAAAGTGATTTCAATAGATTTTCCCATGGGACAAGGTTAACAAGGTTAGTCAGCTGGAGTGAACACACACACACACATACACACACACACACACACACACACACACACACACATGAACACACACACGCATGTGCACACACGCAGGTACCCACACATGCACTTGAAAAGATGAACACATTCGCATAAAGACAGATAAATACGTATTTATATTTATATTGGTTTATGTATATCTCAGTCTGTTTCTATCTATCTATCTATCTATCTATCTATCTATCTATCTATCTATCAATCTATTCATATATCTATCTATCTCTCTCTATATATATATATAAGAGTTATAGAATATGTAGAAGAGTTATATATATATATATATATATATATATATATATATGTGTGTGTGTGTGTGTGTGTGTGTGTGTGTGTGTGTGTGTAGAGTTGTAATACAACGAGACAGCTATCTGTGGATAATAAAATCATTAATCATTATAATTAACGCACCCTTCTTCTGGATTGAGCACTCTTTCAGTTGGTAAATTCGTCCATTATAAGCTATATAATAATGCTCTTCCAATTCTTGAATGGAGCACTCTGGTGGATAGGGAATTGTGCGTAAGAAAATATATCGCTCAAATTCGGTCCTACTGACCGTAATATAACGAAACAGCTGTCTGTGGATGACACAGTTATCAATTATTATACATATAGAGAGAGGGGGAGAGAGAGATAAAGAGAGACAGATAGATAGAATGTAATAGATAATATGTAAACACGGTCTTTTTGATATCTATCTGTCTTTTCATATGTATCTATCCATCTTTTCATATCTATCTATCTATATCTATTTTTCTTTCGTATCTATGCATCTATCTTCATATCTATCGATCTATCTACCTGTCTGTTCATATCTATACATCTATCAATACATCTATCTTATCGCGTCTGTGCCTATTTATCTATATATCTATCAATGATATACCAATCTATCTGTTCATATATATCTACTCATCTATCTATTGATCTATCTATCTTTTATTCAATCTATCGATCTAACTATCTATCTATTTATCTATCTATCTCTGCCTTAGTCTGCTCATCTCGCTCTCTATCAATCTATGTATCTATCTCAGTCTATTAATATCTATCTCAGTTTGTTAATATCTATCTATCTATCTATCTATCTATCTATCTATCTATCTATCTTTCAATACATCCTTGACAAAGGATAATAAAATCAACAAAAAACGATAAATATTCAATCAAAATATGACCTATTTGAAACAATAAACTTTTTCTCATCGACCGTCTACGAATGATACGTCATCCCTAGAAGAAATCCCTGGGTTTCATGGTATAAATTACCGATATCCTATAATCGGACTTTTTGATTGTGGGTATGAAGTTCAAAATACTTGAAAATATAATCATCTATAGAAGAAATATTAGATCAACACAGAAGATACTGCGAAACTTCATATCCCAATTCCTTAAGTTTAGATCTATTCAGATGATAAATATGGTAACTGAGACTGTCATGGAACATTACATTCAGTTTTTGTTTGACTCATTTTTCCGACTTTTTAACTTATCCTAAAGCCTCCATGACGTAATAAGCTCCGTTTTGTCGTCTATAGATAATGTCCTCTCCAGGTTCCATGACTTAGCAAAGCGTATGGTGATCCTGGGATTCCCAGTCCTCAGACCTCACCCTGGCCTTGTTGTACGGTTCAGAGGAAAGTTGAGAGCAATGCGTCTGGCACCAGCTTGGCTGCTGGTGCCACTGGAAGGACGTCAAATTGGATATCAAAACGAACTAAGGAAGCTCCACTCTCTGGTTCGGAATCAGAGTTGTCATTCCCTTAGTTAAAGGGCAAGAAAAGATGGATTCATGCCTTTCCTTCAGAGATAATCAGAGATTTTTTTAAAAATCTATATCAATCGCGAATATGAATTCTCATTATAGAGATAATGTAGACGTTAGATCAGTGTTTTTCAACCGGGGAGGGTGTTCCCCTGGGGTGTTTAAAAATCCTTGAGGGCAATTTTATTCTATTACAAAGTGTGTGTAAATCAGCATTGGATGTTTGTATTGTCACGATCCTGACGAACCTATTTTTCATAATGGGATCGGCCGAATAGATTAAATTGATACCAGCTAAAGAGAAAATTAGAGGGGAGTGATAAATTATCTCCCTAGTAATAAGGGAGATTTCGCTTGGAACACGTGACGCTTGGTCTGAATCGGCGTGTCGTATAAGAAATAGAAAAACCGAACTTCTGAAGAAAAATGAGTTGAATTGCATTGCAATCTTACATTCACGGATTTGTAAATGCTTTTCTTCATACTAAGTCGCAAGTATGAATCTCCGATACCGGAGGCAGGGACGCTGAAAATGTTAATCTTTTGAAGGGATTGGTTGAAAAAGGTTGAGAACCAATCCGTTAAATGCTATCCTAACTCCTATGTTACCTGCCATTGCTGGTGAGCCTTCAAAAACCTCTGATAATAATGAATGATATCTCTACCACCAATGAATCTAAAAAGATGCAGTTGCATTTGTAAATCTTTCACTTTTAGCACTACGTAAAAACAAACGTTAGGGTTGGGGGCTACGGACTGTCTTGTATACAACCAATGCATCCTCCCCATAGTCACCTATGGAGCTGGAACATGGAATCTAACCAAAAGATTGACCCTCAAACTGAGAACCATGCAGAGTGCAAATGAGAGAATCACGCTTAACCTCACATAGACAGATCATAAGACAGCACAATATATTAGGAAAAAAATGACAGGAGTCCGGGATGTCAAAGGAACAATTAAAAAACTCAAATGGCAATTGGCTGGTTATGTTGCAAGAATGTCAGAAAACCACTGGGCAGCACAACTCACGACGTGGATCCTCAGGGATCATCTGCAAAATCGTGGCCAACAGAAACTAAGATGGCGTGACGAGCTAGATAAATCCAGGAAGTACTGGCTCTGCGATACCCATGCTAGAGAGGTCGGGCGAATCTTGGGAAGATCTACGTCCAACGTCGGTCATCAAGAGGATGATGATGATGATGATGATGATGATGATTAAAAAAAATGAACGACTTTTCATGTGTAACAAACTAGATATGAACGTACAACTATTGTATTACAGCTGACAGCAAAGATAAACACTTGAGTATCGAAAAAGCGTATATCAGGTCCCATACAAAGATATCTGTTACAATGAAATAATATTCATAACAGCTGATAGACACAGATTCCCTCTCTCTCACACACTGGGAGACAATCGTATCTATGTAAACCAGTGATTTTCAAACAGGCGGCACTTGGCTCCCTGGGGAAGAATATCCAAAGCCTAATTTTAGCGTGGTGGAGGAATCGGGGAAGGAATTCTAGTCGAGACAAAAACGCACAATGGAAAGTATAGTGGTGAAAAAACCTACCAGATGACAATTCAAGATGGGGGAGGAATTGAGGGAACTCGAGATCACAAGGAGGGGAGGTATGTGGCCTTGGACTCTGAGCACAAAGGTGCTTCCACCTTATCATTATTTATGATGGATTTTATAAAAATACTAACATATACCCAGTGCCGGATAAATATTTTGTTGACCCCTGGGATGCAGGTACTGTGAGCCCCGCCCCGACACTAATATTTTCAGAAGAAAAGGAAGAGTTGAAAAAAAATCAAATTTATTTTCACAAGGCAAACGACAATTGAAATTCAAGTGTTTGCTTATTTGCATAATTTCTATTAAAAAAAAATCCCTCCCTGACAAGAGTAAATTGTAGGTTATTCTTGGTAACATTGCTGTGAGAGCAAGCCTGTTTTAGTCGTTCTTAGACGTCACAAACCATCATACAATATATATATATATATATATATATATATATATATATATATATATATATATGTGTGTGTGTGTGTGTGTGTGTGTGTGTGTGTGTGTGTATACCGTACAATGTTTCTTTTTGCCGTGGTATATTTGCTACACATGATTTTGAAAGATAATTTAGAGTACATTTGATCCAGCATTCACAAATGAAATAGCTTTTCGCTTAATTTCTAGAGGTCCTCCAGCTGGTGGAGGCCCCTGGGTTGCAGCCCCTAAAGCCCAAGCCTTGATCTGGCACTTAATATACCCTTAAAAAATGACGGGTTTATTGATACATGTTTCGGCACTAAGGAGTCAAAAGCTATGTAATCAAGTAATATATTTTCAATTATCTAAGTATTCTAATTGCAAGTCATTTTCAAGTCTCAACTCAACGCAAGCTGTTTTTTATGTGTTATCTGACATGCATTTCTGTGATGTGTTATTAATTCATGTCAATCTTATCTTGTTATAACCCTCTAATTGTTTTCAGCTGTGTTAATCAATTTCACATGGACCAATCCATTAGAAGTTTTAGATTATAATAGGAATTAGACGAAACAACCAAATTGATTTACAATTATATATTCTGATCTGCATATATGGCTTTTATGTGGATGTATAAGTAATCTAAGACGTCTGTTCTTGGAAATAAGAGTTGTTCGAATTATTGATCTGATTCATTTCTTGCCTTTCTTGATGCCATAACGTTTCGACTAATCCATTCTAAAACCTTCGTCAGGTGTACAAACCGTACTGAAGATGTATTCTATCTGCTTGACGTCAAGCGTTGTTCGGGAAATTGATATAACCTCTCTGTCGCTTTTGTTGTTCCCACGACATTCCGGCCAATCCGTTTTGCAGCCTTCTTCAAATGTAAAATTCATCTGGAAGATGCCATCTTTTCCTTCGAGGTCTGTCGTTATCATGCCAGTCGTTCGGATTATGGTTTCTACAGTTTTGCTGCTTTCGTTATTGTCAAGAAGTTTTGATCGATACATTCTACAGCCTTCTCCATATGCACTCTCCGTATGGAAAACCCTTTCTGTCTTTTTTAGATTAGTCATTATCATTTAAAGAACTGTTCGGACTATTGATCTCATTCCTTACGTTGCTTTTACTGTTATGGCAACATTTCAGCCAATTCATTCTACGGCTTTCTTCGGGTGTACAATTTACGTGGAAGATACCTTCTGTGAGCCATGATCATTCCAAGAGTTGTTAGGACTATTGATCTCATATTTCTGTTGCCTCTGGACTTACCAAAGTTCCGGCTGATCCATTCTACGTCCTTTCTCAGGAGTACCATCTATATGTAACATACCTTCTGTCATTTTGAAATGAGTCGTCATCATTGTAGCTATCGTGGAATGACGGTTTAAAAGTTGCGATAAAAAGTAACTGAAATCTGATGGAAGAATTACTTAATAATGAATGACAATGCTTCATCTAAGACAGTCAGACAACTTGAGTCTATTACTTCTTGGTATAAAAGCAACAAATATCAGATGAAATCGAATGAATCAGATTGATCAAAGATCAATAATATTTAAAAATGCTTATTCCGAGAAATTTGAATAATATTATAGATGTGCCATTCAAGTATTGTCATGGTTGACAATGATGCAAGAGCCCATCTATAATAGACATTCATACATATCTTGCCAATATACCCAAATAATTACATACGGTGAGTTCGAAAGGTATCCTGTACATTTTTAAAAGTTCATTTTAATATTCTTATACATCTTCAAGACCAGCAGAATTCGGACCAAAAACAAATATATATATATATATATATATATATATATATATATATATATATATATATATATCGAAACCAGATTCAAAAGTTATGTACAAGAATCAGAAATCTTTGGTACGAATTCTGTCAATTTCGAAGGGATATAATGTAGTGCTTCATTACCTAATTAACTTGGCTAATTAACCACTAGCACAGCTAGATTAATTGATAAAGGCGTTGGGTCAATCTTTTATTACCAATTATAGTTAATCACACGAGTCAAGATGAAATCGATAACATGTAGACCAAATGTCCTCTACAATAAACCTATTGTATACATTTTGCACTAACTGTATGTTAATGTGTGTGTGTATGTGTGTGTGTGTGTGTGTGTGTGTGTGTGTGAAAGAGAGAGAAGGAGCGAGGTAGAGAGAGGAAGTGAGAAAGAGAGTAAATGAAAGCATTCTTGCAAATGAAACAAAGTTTCTGAACAAGATCATCCAAGCGTTGCCTATACACTTGTAAGCAAAATTAGTCCAAGGCATGACGGGAGGGCTGTGAGTGTGTGTGCCAGGGTTATTTACTTGCCAAACCCACAGCCGCAAGTTTGGCATGAATTCGGGTTCAGGGTGGGGTCCTGGCTAACAAAAAAAAATGTCTCTCGTCCCTTGCAAAGCGACGTACCCGAAGAACCATACTACACCTCTGTCACCTCAACCGGCAATGACATCGCAGCTGTGCACTGCTGGTTAGAACCACCAGGCGACAATGAGCCATTGGCTCCTGTGCCAGGTAAGTATGTCTGTGTGTCGGGTTGTCGGCTGGATAAAGAGAGTTAGATAAGAAGTAGACATGAGAAAAATAGCATTTCCTGTCTTAATATGAATTTATTAACCATTTACCCCAAATATCTAATATGCACTAATCTGGCGATTCTTTAAATACTTCAGTGTCACTCACCCTTGAGACGTTATCACGAAATTTCATTCACCCGCGACCAAATGACCTCATATGTTACTTGCTTCCCTCCTATTCTCCCTTATGTATAATTACCTTTGCCAATGAATTTGGAGGGGTACGTGTATTCGGTCGCCCCTTTCCGTCTGTCCGTCTTTCTATCTGTTTTTCCGTCTGTACTTCTGATTTCACCAAAAGTACCGGTTCCGTGAGATGATGGGCAATGGAGTGAGGAAAAGTTGGTCAATTTGGGGGCAGATCAAGGAATTGTTTTTCTTCACAATGCCCAATTCTTGTCCTGGTATTTCTTTTAGTAATTTCAGATGAAAGATATATTTTTTCGATCATTACTTCTGGTACATGTATAGGCTACGATGATTCATTTGTGCAAGGTACTGATATATATATATATATATATATATATATATATATATATATATATATATATATATATATATATATATATATATGTATATATATATATATATATATATATATATATATATATTAACGGATAATAATGAGTAGATAAGTAGATAGCTGGATTGTTCCTGCCTGAATTCCTTGAATTGTTGATCGGGTGTGGGGGGGACAAGAAAGGCTGGGGACACAAACATCTGTGGAATGAAGAGAGCATTAAAAACCAATACCGAAAAACAAGATTATTGAAAGTATCAAAGCACATGCTACGCTCTAATAAACTCCTGGAACATTAGAATATAAACAACATATTGGAGCCTTTGATGAAAAGAAAAACAGATAGTTCAGGTTAGTCACTCAATAGAGATTTAAAAAAAAGTCCAAATTTTCCAAAAGCAAGCGTGAATGGTGCAAGGCACGAAAATGGGACTAATTTAGCATAAATTTATATCGCAAATTGACTCACCCCACTAAGAGATTTATTTTGGAGTTCAAAAAAAAAACAACAAATAACCCTTTTTTTCAGACATATTCAAATTTTCAGCCCTCCAGCTCTAAGGATACTGCCTGTACTCGTGATACTTACATCATCATCATCATCATCATCATCAGTCTTTCAACGTCTGTCGTTGAATATAGACCTTCCCCAGGATTCGCCACGCTTCATGGGCGTCGCAGAGCCAGTATTTTCTAAATTTGTGTTGTTCATCTCTCCATTTTGTATTCTATCGGCCTCGGTTTCTCGTGTGATTTCTGGGGATCCATGTTGTGACTCGTGATATCCAGTTAAGAAAAATAAAATAGCCAAGGACATTCTCATGACCAACGAAAAATAAGTACGAATATGGCCCAATTCTATCAGTAATATTAATATCTGTTGTTTTCCTTCTTAGTCCTGTGAACGATCTCCACAAACCGCAATGATAGGAGAACGTTACACTTACGTAGCATTTTGAACAATGAGTTGGGAAAATGTTATGGAGACAAGTTAAAAAAATTATTTCGGAACAAAATTAAAGCATTGTAACAGGAATGATTAAATTATTAATACATTTATTTTACATAAAGACCGAAACTCAATTGTGGGCCATTATAAATTCTTCTGTGCGGAGTATGTACTCTTAGTACCCATTGGTCGAGCCTTTGTAATCAATGTTTTTCGTGTTTTCAGGTAGGTAGATATGAATTGTATGATCAGCTTTTGAAATTATTGATACTTGCTGAATTACCTTTCTCTACCACCGGTATTCTATCGCTAGTTCCTGTGGAAGGCTTAAATGGGGCCTTTTGTACTAATAAGAGATTAAAACTGTACATTAGAGGCAACTTAATTCAGTACCTCTCGTTAAAATGCACCATTTCGGCAACTTGGAGTCACATACAGATTAACGAAATCCGACCTTTAGTGAGCGCTGCCGGACACTAAATAAAGGAAAAATTCAGCATAAACTTTCATTTGAAATTGAAATCCCTGCGAAAAAAAATTATTTGGGGGGTGGTTGTTAAAAAAACTACCCACATAAAAACCTGCCCCGGGATCCCATTAGTTACCACAGAAAATTTGGTGGCTATAGTTCTGGTCGTTCTTGAGTTTTATGATGATGCACAGACGGACATGTGGTGAATCATTATTAGACGTTCACTATATCTATTCATATGCTAAATGAACAAAGCGAATTTGAGCATCTGCTTACTTCGTATATACCTGCATACCAACGTATGTATACTTTTAGTATTTGCTGTGTCACAAGGTATGTAATCAGTAGAGTAATTAAAGTTTTCATGTACTTATCTAAAAAAATCTAACGAGTGACATATGAACAACAATTAATGACGACAGGTCTGATTAGTCACCCAAGAGAAACCGTCACGTGACCAACGTCTTTTGGTAGCATGTTGTTTGGGGGTCTTTTTTTGGGGGGGGGGGTAATCAATTAAAACATTTGAGAAAGAGGTGATCAATGAATGAGTTACTTTTCTCGCCTTTAGTTAGGCGGTAACCACTGGAATGTCTGACTTTTTCAACAAAAAAAAAACAAAAAAACAAACAAGTGGGCTCAATTTGGGGATCAATTTATCATAAGTTCACATTGCAAACAGAACCCTCCACCAGAACTTATTTGGAGGAATTTAGAAACAAAGGTTTTGTAGACATAATAAGGAGTAAATGTGGAATTTTTCAGTCCTCTAGCTCCAATAGAGCGGCCTATACGAGTTATACATAGCTAACCAGACCGGCTTGAAAACTGAAGAAACCAATTTTGACAGTCTTGATGACAATTTTTGTTTTACGGTCGCGAAAAACCCTAGGCATGATTATGCAAAGACCACTTGAAAAAGAAATATAATCTCTTCTTGTTGCAGTGCAGAACAAATATGCAAAAATAATTATATCAAATCAAAAATGGTAGACGTCGTGATTGTGGATAAAGAGACAAGACAATAAATCACATTCATAAGTAAATGTAACAAACTGGCCCAAAAGGAATATTAATAATAGACATGATTGGTTAGGCACGGCGATACACTAGGAATTTTACAAACGATTTCAGTTCGATCATGTAGACAAGTATAGTATCCTCCGTTTTTGCCACTTTTTCGCTTTTACGAAAAGAGGCAAAAAGCGAAAACAACACTCAGTGTTTTTATAACGAGCAGTTGTATAAGTATCTCTGTCTCTCTCTCTCTCTCTCTCTCTCTCTCTCTCTCTCTCTCTCTCTCTCTCTCTCTCTCTCTCTCTCTCTCTCTCTCTCCAATCTCTCGTACTCTCCACGCCCCAATCTCTAATAATTCAGCATAATTTGCCATCATCACTACTTTTAGGTCTGGGGGTGTTCAGAATGGCTCCTATATAAATTATTGGTAATTGACTCTTCGCTTTACGTCATTTCGGCTTACGAAGGCTTCTCATGAATTCGGATAACGTGTGGGGCTTGTATTAGTACTAACCTAATTCTATCCTTGGAAATAAAAAGAATAAATTACCGTGGGGCGTGGAGATTCGGACCAACCACTTCATGCAAGCAGAAAGAGTTACTTATCGCCACCACAGTCAATAATGGAACAACTATGGCCCCTGATCGGCGGGTAGGGGTTAGGACTGTCCTCTTGTCCGAGCCTCTGATGAATGGGGAGACTGAATTAAGATAGACAGGTCAAAGAAAATGGGAACGCTATTATCTAGTATCGTATCGCGTTCTGAAAATAAGGTCTCTCTCTCAGGTGATACACAGAATAAAGAGGTATTCTCTGTATATCGTGTTTACCTTATTGTTCCCGCTGTGGTATGAGACGGCTCACATCCGCGCACATGCATTTTTCTGAAAGATCTTTATTTCCCAGTCGCGCTTGTAACTCTTAAAAGTTTCTTCCTGAAGACTTGACGCTCTTCGATCTGGCTTTTTTTTTTTCACTCTTAGTTTCCTTTTCACATCAAAGGGTTAGTGAGAAGGGAGATATTTGTGCCAAAGAATTAATAATAGTAAAAAATAATTGAATGTTACAATAGCTTATTGATGTCAAAATTATGAAGTGGGAAACACTAAACCTGACATTTAAAATGAAGACCAAAAAGGTGCTCAGTCTCTCTCGATTATAAAAAAAGTCGAGATTGTACTCGTCGGTAAACATTCAGAAAATTGCTTATAGTAAATAACCTGGTTGTACAACAAGACAACAGTAATGCTGGGGCCAGCAGGATTACGGGGGCAGGGACAAGAGATTAGTAAAGATTTGCTCTCACATAATACCTACCGACAAACACCAAACATCTGGTATGAACATGAAGGGAAATGTAGGGAAACAATGTAATTAGAAATAATTAGAGGTCTTTGATCTTATTCCATCTTCCTTAATCTTACGATTAGCCAACGCACTTGATAAACATTCTAGAGCTCAACAGACCATTTAAATGATGGTTATCGTGATTCTCAGGAAGAATTAATCACGCAGCAGAACCAAGTTGGTAGTCTTCTAGACTAACTCACTATTCCATATCGATATTTATTAAACTTGGTCTGGCACAGGGTCACAAGTGAGGAGCTCCCACTGAGGATCGAATTCACTACTCAATAGTAATAGTATTCTGGACTAACTCACTCTGGATTGACAACCATCAATTACAAAGCAATCCTATCAGTATTTCTATTATTATTATTCGGACTATCCTTATCTTGGTTGTTTTTCATACAACGTTTCGGCCGTTGTACTCTACGGCCTTCATCAAGTATAATTTGGTAGGTGTGGGGAAGTACCGAACCGAACCCTTTATTTAACCGACAGGGGTATATAGACTGCACTCCCCTCTTAGCAGTAGTAGTATTTTCGAATTATTATTGGGATTGAACCTAGAACCATTCGATTACTTGCAGTAATTCTGTCTGATTTTCTAACCATAACGTTATGTGTCCATGTGGACACCTGATACCTGATGAAGGCCGTAGAGTACAACGGCCGAAATGTTGTATGAAGAACAACCAAGATGAGGATAGTCCGAATAATAATAGAAATAATAATAATACCTCATCTCAAAAATTCAGAGAAACAAACCTATCAGTCCTAAAAAGTAAGGTCTACAACCATTGCATCCTCCCGATAGTCACCTATGGGGCTGAAACATGGAAAGTAACCAAAAAATTGACCTTCTAACTGAGAACCATGCAACGTACACGGGAGAGAATCATGCTTAACAACATAAGGAGATATCACAAGCACAGTATATTAGGGAAAAAAAACAGGTGTTTGGGATATCAAAGAATCTATCAAAAATCTCAATTGACAATGGGTATGCCATGTTGTAAGAATGTTAATCAACCGCTTGACATCACGACTCACTACATAGACCCCCAGAGATCATATGAGGAATTGTGGCAGGCAGAAAAAGAGATTTAGACTAGTTAAGGAGATAACAGCACTGCGACGTCCGCGATAGAGAGATTCAGTGAATCTTGAGGAAGGTCTATGTCCAACGTCCAATGACGGACGTTAAAGGGCTAAGGGTGTACGGCTCTGTTCGTCATGGTGTACGTTCTTTGCAGCTTCACGACTTCTGGCTGCTGCGCCTGGGCACTAACTATGGAGGGAGAGCGATGCCCAAGCATCTTTACTTTCTTTTTCTTTCTTTCTTCTTACTTCCACTCTTTTTTTCTTTCTTCCTTTTTTTTCTCATTTATTTCTCTTCCTTTTCTTCTGTCTTTCTCTCCTCTTTTTTCTTTCCTATTTCTCTTTCTTTTTCCTGTTCCTAATTTCTGTCTTCTTTTTTTGTTCTTTCTTATTCTCTTGTCTTTCTTTCTTTCTTTCTGTACTTCTTTTTCTTTCTTCCCTTTCCTTTCTTTTCTTTCTCTTTTTCCTAATTTCTGTCTTCTTTTTTTGGTTCTTTCTTCTTTTCCTGTCTTTCTCTCTTTGAATTGGTTCCTCTTGTCTCTCTTCCCTATTCTTTCTTTCTTTCTTTCTTTTCTTTCTGACTTCTTTTTCTATTTTTTTTCACTCTCAGTTTTTCATCCTTTTTCTTTTTCATTTTCTTTCTTCTTTTTTCTTTTCTTTCAGTTTTTTTCGTTCTTTCTCTTCCTGTCTTTCTCTCTTTGAACTGATCCTTCTTTTCTCTCTTCCTTTTTCTTTCTTACTTTCTTTTCTTCCTGTCTTTTTCTCTCCTCTTTTCTCTCTTTCCGCCTTCCTCTTTTTTTTCTTCCCTCTTTTCTCTCTTTCCGCCTTCCTCTTTTTTTCTTTCCCTCTTTTCTTTCTTTCCTTCTTCCTCTTTCTCTTCAGTTCTTTTTATCTTTCAGAATCACGCATAAACTGATGCCTAATTAACTACTGTGTTGTGAGCCAGCTGTTAGAAAAAAGACTTTTTTCAAAAAAAGATCTCAGAAAAATAAAAGAACCCGGATGTTGGGGAAAAGCAGAAAAAAGGTGAAAAGGTCACAAAAAGAAAAAAAAAATCATGACTCGTCGTACCAACCAACTACCATGAGTCATTAACTTCGGAATTGGACCAGTAGTAGTAAGATCAGTATCACACTAGGATTTACTACAACCGACCAATGACGTAGCTAAGGATTTGGGGGCCCGGGTGGGGGACTTGACTCCTTGAGGGGCCTCCTCCAACATCTAGTGAGATTTAATGAAAAAGGAAAATTTGCAATAAACAGACATGCACTATCCATATAATTGGTGAAAACCAACCAGAAAGGCTTAATTATTATTTTTGCAATCCATGTATGTATGTATATATACATACATATATATATATATATATATATATATATATATATATATTGTATACCATCAGTAGAAATGCAGTAGGTGAACTACATTCACAATGACCTTGACTGCCCTATTCATCACGCCTTGTGTAAATGTGGCTGGGGATGGGGGGGGGAAACATCGCATCGCTCAGTTCTGTCAGTCAACCCCACCCATGCTCACCGTCCTGATTTGTTTCCCCGTGGCTTCTGTCTTTTCTCCTATGAAAGAGAGAGGGATATCAGGCTGTGAATGAGATTAAGGAGAATGCGACGAGACAGCTGATGGCATTCCCGTAAGAGGAATTTTGCTAACTGTTTTGAAAAGTAAATGGAATGCTAAGATAACTGGGTGCAGTTGTAAAGGGAGTAAGTTGGAGCGGACTAAAGCACTATAACCCTTTATAAAGTACTATCTTTTTGTCAATGTTAAATGGTTGGGTACTTTCTGGATAGACCTCCTTTGTTTTTTTTTATGATTCAAATACTGTTTACAAGCATGTTTCACGGGATCACTTTTATCTTTTCAATATTCATAGATTTAAGTGTATAATACCAAAACGAGAGAAGTGAAAAAAAAGGGGGGGTATAAGTTATCCTCGGCTATTACGTGGTTCGTTATAGCGCAGTTCGCTTCATAATGCAGGTAGATGGTTGGTCATGGTCTAGCTCCAAAACTGCTAGATCTAGCTCGAAAATGATTGATTTTTTTTTTATCGCAGCTCGGTCGTAACGTGGTTGGCTTTCTTGGACCCCAACACTTGCGTTATAACGTGGTGACACCTGTAGCGTCTGCTAGAATTATGACACTCACCAGCATGTTTCTCGGAGTTACTTCCATTTATTTCAGTATTCGTAGATGTGAGAGAGAGAGAGAGAAATAAATAAAAGGAAAACAGTAATGGTGGTTGCTAGAATCACAATAGAACAAAACGTCATTTTTTTCTGTTCTTTTTAATAAGTAATAACGAAAGTGAAAGAAATTGTCGAGGGAGTGAAAACTAGGCCAACGACCCTGAATTCTCTTCTCGTTTGATGAGTCACTTGTACTTTAGCTGCCTCTCCAATTACTTATGCGAAATAAATATCTCCCTCACTTTCAGCTGACCAAAATGAAATGTGTCAGGCAAGCTCTTCTTCTCGGGGAATGATGTGAAGATGATTCGCTGAATCAAGAAAGAGGATGACTCGATAACACAGCGGTAGGCACCTCGATGTGGAATAGGGCAGCCTGGCGTTGACCGGTGAAGAAAGTCATGAGAGAAAGAGTCTTATTAGAAAAAAGTCAATATGTGCGCTATCCAGTGCAGGATATAGGACAAAATAAGCCTTCTACACAAAAATATTATAATTAAAGAAATAGTTTCTTTAATAAGAAATAAATTTATGATTGTTGCTAGGAAATAATTTCATTTTAACGCCTTCAATTGTTTTAAATAAATTAGTGGAATTACTGCTTTTAATTCGGGTCTATAATGATTGAAGTGTGGCTGTTGGAAAAAAGAAAAAACACTGTTTGCTCGGTAGGAGGGACCGTGCTTTTCTTAAGGGCCACATTATAAAACTTGCATTTTTATATATTTTTGTTGATGTTCTAAATTCAAAGCTATTTTTTTTACATGACCGAGAGTTGTAACTGCGGTATTAATCTCGATGCAAATGTGACATATGTCAGATAAAACGTCTAAAATTTTCTGTTCTGTTCAGAGGTTTTTTCTCAGATGTGTCCACATATCTCTATAAAACGCTTTCCTGTCGGTCGGTCGGCCCGTTAAACAACAGAAAAAAAAGGGAAGGGGGGGTTGTGCTTTATTTACCAGCTGCTTTAATATCATTAGAAGTGTGATATCATTTATTGATGACGTGTCAAGCGTTTGTTTTTTACAATGTTGCCAAGTATTGCTTGTTATCAATAGCTGATACTGTCTGCTAAAATGGCTAAAATCAGCTAAACATTCCAATTTCCTGACAACTTTATAGCTAAAAATGTTATATATACTCATTTAAAGTCCACTAATAAAAAATAACCACACAGTACACTAAAACTCCACAGCAAATCATAGTTAAAATTGTACATTTACATCAATCAAAACTTACTAATATTTTTTTCAATAGCCAGATTTTCAAGTGAACCAACCTCACTTTCTTCTTCCTCTTGCAACTACTACCACAACTAGTAATGCTACCACTACTTTGTTTAGAATCCACTTGAAATCAGGACTCACAAACGGTGAACGCATCGTTGAACATATGGTTCTTGTTTAATTTCTTTTTTCCCCTGTCTAATATGCTAAAAGCTGTTTTTGTCTCAAACTCTGACCACAACTAAGAAATCTGTGCTGAAATGATCACGTGGCGCTGAAGGAAACAGACCGCCTGATTCTGAGTGATGCAGTCAGTGTTATTGCAAGACTGTGAAACTGGTGATTCTATTTAATCCCTAGTGATTTCATGAAAACCCTGAATATTTCAGTAATTTCATGAAATCATTAGTTTCACAATCAATGTAGTAATGGCTAACGAGCTTTCGATGTCTGCTGGGTGATCTACTAAGCTAAACTTGTCAAACACCAAGTATATTCTGCTTCAGTATCTACAGTGTTGAAAGTAAATAGTGGATCAGACTATACGTGATATTTACCAAGTTTAGCTTAGTTTGACACAAGGTCACTGTAGTGGGGCACCCAAGAAGGGTCAAACCTACACTGTTCACTGTAGTAATGGTCAACATCACAAGCTTGTTAACTATAACTCTAATGATTTTGAAATTAGGGATTTTATGAAATTATTGAAATATTCCAGGATTTCTCAAAATTTTGAGGATCACACGAAATCACTTAAGATGTCACAAAATTATTAGTTTCACAATCTTGCGGCTACATGGATATCGTTTAGTTTGTTTGTTTTTGGAGGGGGGTGTCATGACCTGCGTCAAGGTATCTAGCGCCCCAGCTAGCCTTACAAAGTGCACCCCTTTCCCCCCAACCATCCTATGTCTCACCACAACCATCGGCCTCCATCCTACTTTACGGACAGGGCAAGATGATGAACGGGGTTGGAATGGAGCAGGCTATAGTGTGCGAGTTCGACCTCAGCCCATAGCTTCTTGTTGCTTCTTGTGAGAATGAAAATTTCTCATTCTCTCAATGCAACGGTTCCCCCCAAATTTTTTTCTCTCGATAATACAATCAGTTTTGCCAATTTAGCGCTTTTCGCACTATATTTAGCACGTTTCCAGTTTGAGCAGTGCAAAAAGCATAAAATTAGCGCGGAAGTGCATAAACATTTTGGACATTTTTTGACCACTTCAAGCATCTTTTTGATATGGTGTGGACCATCTTGCACATTCTTTTTTCTTTTGCTGTTTTTTTATTTAGCACTTTTTAGCACTTTTTGGCAGTCAAACCTGCGCGAAAATATTTCCTGAGTAAGCATCGCTGTTTTTGCGTTTTTAGCTCGAAAAATTCGTCCAAGTCGATCAAAGTTCGTGTGACGTCCCCAGAATGTAGCGCCCGAGGCGACAGCTTAATTTGCTGAGTGCACATCAACGACTCCGGTTTACGAGTCACAATAAGATATGACTCATTAAGTAGTTCATGTATCAGAAACCTGGTGAATATAACGAGTCAGAATGTGACCTATATGAGTGTTGAACACGTGCGCGTTGTTGGTGACAAATTATTCGTTACGGATTTGAGTTGTGGGGACAATAGAAATTTGGCACTTCGTATATGACCTTGTCCCGAGTATTCGCCACTCCTCTGTCCCTGGAAAAAATTTAGAGATCACATGTATAACTAGTATGTATATGGAAGAATGTTCCACTGAGTGTAACATGAGAAAGCTGTTGTTTTCTGTTCAGTGTTGACGGCTCAAAAAATGTTTCCGCGCTTAGTTGAAGAAAAATAACCACAAGCGCTAAACACACGAAGTAGTTATTAAAATCGGTCAAAAACTTGCAATAAATAGCCAAAATGTTCAACTTCGGTCTGCCAATATGAACACGCTGAATTTAGCGCAAAAAAGCGCTAAATGTACAGCGTGCACACGCGCGCACGCATACACACACACACACATACACGCGCGCGCGCAGATACACACACACACACACACACACATGCACGCACACACACACACTCATTTAAATACACTGAATGTAAAAAGTATCCGATATATTTCAAAAAGATAATTTTAACTTCATTCAGCTTCTTAAGTACAAAAATCGTAGTCTGTAATTGCTTCAATTGGCTAGAAATTACCATAAATGACCGCTGGTGATTTAAAATGGCCTCTAGGGTCAACTTCACAAAGCCCATATCCTCCGCAGTACCCCTATGCCAAATTTCAGCTGCAGCCCCCGAAGTGTTAGGTTCTGCTTACGTCTAACAGAAACTGAGGGTCCAGTTTAGCCTTATAATTATATTGTAAATCTGACTGTAAAATCTTTGTTTTAAAAAAAAGACACACAGCCTATGTCCTCCGCCGTGAAAAGCTGTGTCCACTTGTAAAATTTCCGCTTCTTACACACAAAATTGTGGCCTATGAAGTTGAACAGACAGACGTTAAGCTTTGTATATATATAGTGGGGTATACCTATGCTTGAATGTATGTATATGAAGTTCTACCTTCTCCTTAACAGCCTTATTAGGTTGACCCCGCATTTAGTAGTTCTTTTTATGGTATGAATACTCTAACCTTTGATAGCACTTCATGTTTGTTTACACGGAAGTGGACCGATAAGCCTGAATTTTGTTCTGAAATTTCCACTGTATGACGTTCGAGGGAAGAGATTGTGTTGAAAAATGAACATTTTATGTGTAAAAAAATTTTTCATTAGGCCATCAACCTATTGATGTATCCATATATATATATATATATATATATATATATATATATATATATATATTGCAGGAGTCTGGCACGAGGCCACAACAGAATGGAACCCTATAAATGTGGCCTCCAACACTTCTCCCCTCTTGTGTTCATTTATTTTCTTTTTTCTCTCTTTCTTTCTTTTTTCTTTCTTTTTTCTTTCTTTCTTTTTTCTTTCCTGTAAGTTTTCTGCTTCTTTTTTCCTTTCTTTTTTCTTTCTTTCTTTTTTGTTCTGTAAGTTTTCTTTATTCTTCCTTTTTTCTTTCTTTCTTTTTTTTCCTGTAAGTTTTGTTTTCTTTCTTCTTTTTCCTTTTTTCTTCCTTTCTTTTTTCTTTCCTGTAAGTTTTCTGCTTCTTTTTTTTCCTTTCTTTTTTCATTCTTTCTTTTTTTTTCTTTTCTGTAAGTTTTTTTTATTCTTCCTTTTTTCTTTCTTTCTTTTTTTTTTCCTGTTAGTTTTCTGTTTTCTTTCTTTTTTTTTCTGTATGTTTTTTTTCTTTCATTCTGTCTTTCCGCCTTTCTTCGCTGTATAAATATTCAGTGTAATAAACGGTATAGACAACATCCGTGCAAAAAGTTCTTCACAATGAACAAAAGGGACAATATTATTCATAGAGTACACTGCAAAAAGATACTCTAGAAAAAAAATCTTCTCTCACAGAATAATAAACAACTGGCGCTCACTAGTACAGCTCTTCCCAACTGTACTAATAATGAAAACAGTGAGCAACTTCAAGAATAAATACTACAAATACACGATACATAAAAAAGCTTTTGAAGTAAATTACTTCAACAGAGGTGAGATACCCGCACAAATATGGACATCAATATTTAATTTCAAATATTTCAAATATTTCATTTGGTATACATGTTTGTTTTTTTTCTTTCTTGTTTTCTCTTTCTATCTATTTTTACTTGTATGTTTTTGTCTCTCTTTCTTTCCTCTATATTTCCTCTCTCTTTCTCTTAGTTTCTTTCTTTTTTCTTTAATTCTTTCTTTTTTATTTCTCTTGTTTTTTTCCCATGTGTTTTCTTTCTTTATCTCTTTGCAGTTTTTTCTTTTTTTCTTTATTCTCCCTAATGTTTCCTCCTTTCTTATATATGTATATAAATATATAAATATATATATATATATATATATATATATATATATATATATATATATATATATATATATATATATATATATTCCTTTTGTGATATTATTTTCTTTCGTATATTCAGTCTGGCTCTTTGTTGGTACATTTTCTGCTTGCTCACCCTGTTTTCTGTCCTCTCTGTATTTGATTATCCCTTTTTGATGAAGCTACCAACCTTCTAGTCACATTTTCTGTCCGTGATCTTATATATTTCTATTATGACTTCCTCTGATTTCTTTAGCTAAGAGTTGGTAGCTTCAGTTTATAGAGACCCTCTTCATGATTTAGATTAGTCTTCCCAGGTACTTGCTTCGTTACTCCCTCGTTTGAACTCTATTCATTCAATTTAAACATTTTTTCTGAGGAGTCAACCTCTGATGAATGTCAGACAAAACAAGCATTTAAGAATTTAAAAAAAAAAACAAGTTTAAAACTTTTTTCTCGTCTTTTTTATGCTTTATTATGCATCTGCAAATTACAATAATGTTAAATATCTTTTTTTTTTCACCATTCTTGGCAACAAAAATAGCCATTGTCCAAATTTTTTCCAATGTTTTTTCTCAGATGAGAGAGCAGGGGTTGCTCGTATGCCTATAGTTAAGAGCCACTGTTTTTTATCCACTTAGATTACAAGATGGGAGGAGAAAACACAAGAACCTGTTACGTTCGTATGAATAGCATCTTGTACAGCCAATTCCAGGTGCAACCACTTGATAGGGACCCTCAACTTAAGCACGTCACTCATACATCTATCATCAATTCTGACGGCATTTGATTCGTTTCTCTGTGTATGTATTAACAAACAAAAGAGACAATTAGTGCAGCTGACTACGAGTAAATAAAGACAATCGGCGAAACAAGTTCGAATTGCGACCGCAGCGGTTTACATCGATTTCGTTCCAATTCCCTTGTAAAATATGAGATGCCATAAAAGGAAAAGGCTTAAGATGAAAGCAATAACAGTAAAAACAAAATCGATAATGATTAACAATGCTTCATCTAAGAAATTCGTATACTATTACATATATACCACTCCTTTAACACCCATATAATCTTCCTGTCCCATCCACTACACATACTATCTTTCCTCATTTCATTTCTTTCGCTCAAACATGTAAACAGCCACACATTTGTTTGCAACAGTTTTCTGCATTGCTGTCTGTGCTTTTGAAAAAGCTTTTTTAAACCAGCGAAATGCATCAAGCACGTCCTCGTAAAAAATTGTCGTGTAACACATTTCTTCCTCAATTTTTTTCACCTTCCATATCGTCAAATCATCATCACCACTACAATGAGTGTAATGTGTTAACAAAAATGGCGGTGCATTGGCGTTCGGAAATGAACAAGTATGTGGCTAGGTTAGGATTACCTTTTCTGGTTGGTTTTCGTAGCCTAATCGATAAGGCAGCTGTTACGGAAAGGCAGACTCCCAAAGATAAAGGAAGCTATTTGGAGTGTCGCTGAAGGTTTATTTCTTATTCGCACCCAATACTGGAAAGGGGGCACATAGAGGTACAGGGTATACCTACTCTTGAATTTCCAGGGTTTTTTTATATGTCCACTGTCCGCTAATGGATACATTACCGTATATCTAGTTCCCCAAATCCATTTCATCACTTTTCGCGCCTTTTACTGACGACTGTAGAATGACGATCTGAGAGTTATGATAAAAAGCAACAGAAATCAAGATGAGAAAAAATAACACCAATCAAAGAGGCCTTGCATATAATAATTAGCAATATGAATTAATCGTCTGATACGCTTACATCACTAGTGGCGTCTGGTGACGTAACTTTGAAAAAATGTTACATTAAACTTGATAGATTGTATCTTAATTCTACCTTTGGATTAGTTTAATATACAGGAAGCATTGAATGAAACTTGAAGCAAAAAAATCCCCGAAAACATGACATTTTATCTTATAAGTAATACAATGCAATCGCAAGATTAATTAATTATTGCTGTCTTTTTTTGATAGCAGGGGTAAACTAGATTGCTGTAGGCTTCATAGTGCCGATCCATGTGTAAATAATCCCTTCTATAAAGGAAATATTCTGGCGTTTATTTTCTGGACTGTAATCAATGAAGTACAAAAAAAAACAATTTTTTTTACATCCAAAATCATATTTATTTTAAATAGATTACATTTATTTGAATTCTAATACATGGTATAGGTGACGTCACGTGACGTCACGGCATGTAGCAGTAAACTCAAACACGTGGGACAGATTCCTCTGTCCTCTCCGACTACCATCTTCTTGCTATCCGGAATCAACTACCATTATTCATCTCCCTCACATTATAGGAACCATCAATCCTATATTATGTTTTTCGATAGCTAAGCGAAAGATAATGTTGTTTTAATGCCACAAAATTTGCAGTGTCAGGGACATCGCTGTGGACCCCGGATGTTATTTGTCGAAATCACTGATCCATACAGTTTTAACTGACGTCTTTTAGCCCTAGGCGGAATTTTACCGATTTATTTGATGAGATTCCGGTGTCCTGGTTGATGTATTTCAAATCAAAGCTTAAATTCCTGATGTTTATTGACGCTATAGATCAACAACCTCATCATTTGTTCAGACAACTTGATAGCATTTTAACCTTTGGCTTTGGTTAATTAATCAGAAGTTATTAGCTTTGATTTATTCATTATGAGAAAAAAAAGCACTAAAGCAGGAGTTGCCTTAACTGAGAGAATATCACTCATCCATAAAATTGAATCTTCTGAGAGACGGAACTAGATATCAAAGCGAACGAATTCCGATGTAAAAACAATGTCAATAGAACGCTGGGTGGGGTGTTAGTGGCATGGCATGGCCAGAGATTCGGGACGTGGGGTCTTGGCTCCTTGAGGGACCCCCTCCAAGATTTAGTGAGGTTTGATGGAATTTTTTGCAATTCTCGTACGTATAGATAAATATATCCTTGTTATTGTACAATGCCAGTAGAAATGTATTAGGTGGACTATTACTTATAAAGCATTTGGGGGTGGATTGGGAGCTGATTAGCCCCCCCATCCCTCAGCTACGCCTCTGGTGGTTGGCAAACTAGTCTTACAGACCGGTACATTTTGACCCTCAGTGGGTCTTCTGCACCTGACTAAGTTGTTATGGCCAAATCACTTTTGCGGCACCAATTCTCGTACGATCACCGAAGTTAAGCAACGTCAAGCCTGGTCAGTACTTCGATGGATGACCAACAAGTTATATCGGGTGGTATAAGCTGCTGGGTACCACGCAGAGAGCCTCCTGTAGCGACCTGTTATTCCTCATAGGAGGAGACCGGTCTTTACACACACACACCCAATAATGCTAACCAATGGCCTACACACAACCTGCTTTCCCTGTACCCGAACCCTCTGTCTGACCTGGCAACGAGCGGCAAGGAATAAATCAATGAAGCAAACTAAGTTGGGCTTTTTGTACAGGGATACTTTGATTCTTTTATATGAACATCCTTATCTTCGTTGTTTTTATCACTGGGCTTCGTATCTGTTAAAGGAATTTTGAAGGCAACCCTTTATTTCGCCCAAGTAAGGTAAGTTAGGGGTTTAAAGTTTGGTTGGTGGTGGCATGTCCTAGATACTCTACACTGATCGTTTTGACCGGGGTCTTTTCACTAGCATGGCACGACGTTTTGTTTTTGTTCTTGTTTTGTTTTTCTTAATTGGTGAGTAGAGTGGCTATCTGCTCATCCTAAAACAACCAGACCTGCTCTCTGGCTGATACATCTATTGTCAGTCTTGGTAGATGTAGGCCAGCAACATGTTCGTTAATGTGTCTGTCTTGCAAGCGGTTGAGAGTGGGTTTAGTTCTCCATTAATACTTCGGGTGGTGTTTATTCGCTGTCCCACCATAGCAAAATGTGACACAATGTCGAGCTTAACGTGGGGAAAATAGGAGCCCTCCATCAAAAAATGGCCCCAGCCGATGCAACTGTGGTTGCCAAGCGACCGTAGTTGCTAAAACAACCTCCGCCTCGAAAGCGTCGAGACAATCCCGACCTGCTCCTATAAGTGCAATGGAGCAGCACAAATCACGATAGGGGAACGTGAATTTTACTTATCAGTTAACACCCCTAGCTTTGGTGAGGATTGTTCTTATCATTCTTGTTCTTGGTACGGTAGCGACTTCACGGGTTTTTCATCAATAGTCTTGTACCGCTTTCCCCCACTATCCGAAAGTTGAGCATTCCTATAAGAAGAACCTTTCGTAAACCGAAATGGCATAGAGCAGAGAAACAATTACATTCATTTTATATGGAAGAATAATTGAGCGTTCCAGACTCAAAGAACCAAGATGATGATATGATTAGATGAGTTGTCAGAGGTTTGTGTTGATGATAGTTACAGGAGACTTGGGTATAGGAGACATAGGATGAGGGTACTCGCTGCCTCTAAAACAGTACACTGCAAAACAAACACTGAACAATATTTTCAGTTTTTTGCATCTTTTCATAAAAGCAAAAATATAGTGAAAAGCAAACTTTCGGGATGCGGGGGATGCCTCTATCTCATTTTATAAAACAGCTTCTTCCTCCAAGACGTGTTCTTATTGAGTTTCCATCAATGGAAACCGGGCTGTGAAATGCTGAATATTTAGAACTATTCTCACCCTCTTTGAAATAAGCCTGTAAGGAAAAGAAGAAATTTCACCATCACAGCCAATAATTGAACAACCGTATAGTCAAGTAAAAAGAATTCCATTGAAGAATAAATATGGTCAGAATAAATTCTACTTATGACATCACCAGCGTTTTCCACTGTAAAACATCAAAAATTGAGTTATTAAAAAGATGACGTCTAGAGACATCAAGATTCAGGAAAATGTACATGTTATCATAAAACCTGACAAAATAAGCACCCCTCAAAAAAAGGTTTTCAGAAAATTTTAAAAACATTACAAGAAGGGATTTATTTGAGTACTGATGCCAATTTCCAGTATGTACATAAAACGGTATGGCCAGGAGTGTTGGAACACTCTAACACATAAACAAACACACAAACATATGATCGTGTAAACAAACGCACATGTAAAAAAATAATAGAACTTCACACCATTTTCGATGGCTACGGTTGTTCAGCAAGAAGTTTTTTTTTTCAATATATTCATTTGAACACTTGATATCATACAATTTGATATTAAGAAGAGAACCTTTTTGAGAATTTTTCTCATAATTTTTCCTTTCGAAATCCTTTTCATGTGAAATTTATTTTGAGTCTCAACCCCTTCCGAAATTTCTTGTAGCGAATCTTCTATCAGACCAGTTTCATTGTTACCCAACAATGTTGTTCGATTTTTCATTGGAAAAAATCAATAGAAAAGTGCTAAATTTTCAGAGTCACACGAGCCACCAGCTGTTGCTAAGCATGTTCCTCAATCAGATGAGATACCAAAAAAAGAAAACTTTCAAGAGGAAAAATAGAATATTGCACTCATTTTGAAGGTATAAAAGTTATGAAATTTCCATCATTTATTCATTTGCAAGATGGAAACTTTCATGCCAACTATGTAGTAATCAATTTAGTATTTGAAGAAATGGTTATAGTACATCATGGTTTGTTAATTATAACTGAATATGTTTTTAAAATGGCTAAAATTGGCTATTTTCTTTTCATTTCCAAGGTATCTTTATTGCTGAAAATGCTATATTGGAGAGACCAGGGCTAGCTGGAACACGGGTTTTTACTTGAAGACAAAGCAGGTTCCAGTAATTTGGATGACATAGCTGAGTCACATGATCGCCTGCCTTTTTTGTACCGGAAATCCGGTGCATAAGTGTTTCAGACTGGTGAACTAAGTGCTAAAAAATGATTTTGATCATTAAAAGTGAACTTGTTAGAGATTTGTACGGATCAGGTTTTTGAAATTGAAATTTCAGAAACCTGAATGTTTCTTTCTTTTCTTTTCTTTTTTTTTTTTTTAGTTGGGGTGGGACATAAAAAGAAACAAAAACTGCCCGGCTCAGCATTCTGGTGAATCGTTTTCTGCTTTTTTGAAAATGTGGGGATCAACTTGGTTGATCCCAGAGTCACTAGGTCAGCTATGAGCCTAACTGCGAGTTATTCATTGATTTCACAGATTTAGACAAGATATTGACGCTCGGTTTAGGCCAAGACTGGTTCTTCTAACTCTATCAAAATATTCTCTGCACTGCTCCGAGTCCAAAAAAGGGGGGCGACTAGTCCCAGTCTCCCCGAAACTCATTTAGAACCCAATTATTGAATAAAAATAACTATACATAAAGACTCCAGAACCAATTAGTATTGTGCGTTTAGTTTTATCAAGCTTACTAATTCTTTTTCTAAAATACTAGATTTTCAGCTATCGTCGATATTGACGGGGGGTGTATCCGAAAAATGGCTAACTTGGCAACCATAAAACTACATTCGATCTGCAAAATGAGAGTTTCACAGTGATGAGAATTTCTCAAGTAAGCAAAAAAAAAAAAAAAAAAGGTTAGAAAAATCTCAAGTGCCTGTCGGGCCCACTTAGAGTTCATCTTCGTAATGATCAGAAACACATGTGCTCGTTGAAGGGGTTGATTTTTTTTCTTTCACGAAGTTAGGAGAGGTATACAGGGTGGGTATAAAAAAAAACTCCTCACCAGAAATTGGTAATAACTTTTGTTATGCATTGATCGATAGTAGTCAAACTATTTTTAATTTGGATCGTACTATCGTAGAGTCTATCTCTTGTGTTAAAATCCAACGTTGTCCGAATATAACTGTGAGCATTTCGGTTTGGTCTCAATAGACCTTTGCAGGAAGCCAGGCGGTATGTTGGCCGTAATAAGTCGAAACCAACCCTCAAGAGTTTGTGGTTTCGTGGATACACCTTCTTGGCCCAGCTCGATGAAAAAGAGTCACGGGGCGTAAGGTCAGGACCTCGTACTGGCTTCGTATTTCTAATAAGGAGTTAATTCTTATCCATGTAGAGTGTATTCAATCGTGTCTATTCGTCCACCCTTCCATCTGTCTGTTCACACGGAAATTCTCAGTGAATTTCAATGAAAACTAAATGGAAAAAAAAGTGTCCAGGATTTTACAAAACACAGTCGACCGAGAAAAAAAACAAAAACAATGGAGATCTGAATATCTTGATTGTGTGGACCCCCCCTTTCCCTGGTGACATTTATTAGCACTTCTTCTTTTTCTTGCTTTTTATCATTGTCGTATTTTTTCTTACTTTCTTTGTTATTGTTATTTCAAATTTAAATTGTATGACTTTGCAAAATCACCTCAAACCTATCGTCTCAGTTACTCGAAAACAATTACTGTAATTCAAATCTATTTTTAAGCTTATCAACTTTTACATTGCTATAAATAAACTCTTAGTGGACTTAAGGCTGGGAAACCGTTGCAATTCTCCCAAGTGTCTGATGCAACTCTCTTCTAAAATGGTTATTTGGCCTTTTTTCAGTTTTTAGTAGGTAAATTGGTGCTAAAATAAAATTTGAATTGAATTGAATTGATAAGTCGACTAAAACTTAGTTTTTTTTATTTTAGTTGACTATTCTATCTGTAGGCATTGCAGACCTTGCAACTTCAAAGGCACATCCTACTTTCAATGGAGAAAAAAATTCTGTACCTCGCATGAATGAATCACCGTAGCCCCTGTGTGTATCAGAACTAATTATCGAAAAATTATCTTTAAGAAATAGATCTTTTATCTAAAATTATCGTTAAAAGATAGATATTTGTCTAAAAACAAAATACTATCACAAGATTTGGGCTCTGTTGGTCTAATATTACCATAGAGACCCCCCCCCCCAAAGCACCTTTTATAAAAGAGAAAACCAACGAAAAAAGTTTTCAGATGGTGCTTAGTGGTGTATTCATGCAAATTTCAAGGTTGTAGCCCCCCCCTCCCCAATATGACCAGGAACGCCCAGAGACACACTCACACACAAACATAGATAGACGGATAGGTTGATAGATAGATAGATAGATAGATTAAAAGAGAGAAGAATCTGTAGTCCACTTGGCTGGTTGGTCGTATCATTTGTGGGGCTACAGCGATTTGATAAACATAGAATTATAGTCTTACCACTTTCACTTACCTTACAAAGGTGTTTTATAGGTAGCTTAGCGACATGTAGATTCTCTCGACCACAGCATTTTCCATCAGAGGACAACCAAATGCAATGCGTGAGTGCTTGATTACAATAGTTTTGCCATGAAATTTATGGGTAAACCTCTCAACACATCACAGTTTTACTCTCTTATCACTTAATAATGTTCCCTTAAAGCCAAGGTCATTCAAGGAGAGTGGAGTCACTGGTAATATTGATATAAAATATCGATATCAATAAACAATTAATTGCTATTTGTCCGTTGACTCGTCAAACGTAGTAAATGATTACGTTTATTTTTTTTCCTTTCATTTTCTTCTGATACTTTTGTTTATTCTTAAGTATGATTTATGTACTTCATTCAGGGGTCACAGACAGGAGTTCAGATTACTGTTTAGCATAGATCACCTTCCTCTGGTTAGGGGGCCGTAGAGCGAGCTTGCGTACTGTGTGACCGTTGCATTCTCAACGACCAAGCAAGTGATTATTTACGTCTCGTACAGGGGTTGTTTTGGGTATTGGGGCCGGGGGAAAAACTTCACATTACCTAGATCTGTCGGCAGCCGATGGTGATCCAGAAGGGGGACTTTGCTGTTTCAAAAAAATGGAAGGAACGTTGGGTTAAGTGTGTGAAGTCGCCAGGTTAGTACCGTGAAGGGACTAAGGCACCATTGCCCTAAGTAGGTTATAATTTCATTAATATCAAATGGTTGGATACTTCTGGGACAGACTCCATATACCTGAAGATGGAGTTAATTATATGATTTCATGAAAAACAACATTTTCAACAACCAGATTACTGGGTAAAGAGTCAAAATAAATGCTTCATCAGAGAATATATAAATACACACACACACACATACACACACACATATATATATATATATATATATATATATATATATATATATATATATATATATGAAATGAGAAAAGATTTTTTCAATGGTTCATGATAGATTGTACATTCTGTTTTACTAAAAAGTGAAAATCTTTTCTTTTTGTTGATGAAAGAGAATGTACAATCTATTATGAACCTTTACTCGTTTTATAACTGCTCTACTGATGGTATTGGGCACTTTTTTTAAACCAAGATCTACTTTATATATATATATATATATATATATATATATATATATATATATATATATATATATATATATATATATATATATATATACTCCTCTTGTACATTATTATTGTTTCTTTATGTACATATATTAGTAAACAATAGGGAATTAGAATTAGACAGACTCAGGAGTAAAAGTATATGGAGACTTAATTTGTTAATTAATTTATACGCTTTGCATGTTTCGGGAGGGTTTCCCATCTTCAGTAGAATGTGTGTACCTTCTAATGGTTAAAAGAAAACAAATTTAGCTTCAGCTGTTTTGCTTTGAAAGCAAACATGGAGATTGAGGATGGGGATTTCTAGGAGGTCATTGTGGTAAGTCCAGACTGTATTATATCAGTGAAGAAATATCTAGTGGTTTGGTTTGATATTCTGTTGGAAGACATAGCAGCAGTTATAGATACTTTATTGGTTGTACTGGTCAGAAGAGGTGTGCATTCTTAAGAATCGGTTGACATTTGTTTTTTTTTTAGGGTTTTTTTTTGTTGTTTTGTTATCCTTAGAGCGTTCAATATTACAAGAATAAGGCATATAATAAATAAATGTGAATAAATGATTAATTTTTGTATAGATTGCTCTACAGCAGGCTGCTTCGCACCTTAACGGTAATTATTCAAGTGGATTTATAATTTCTATTCATTGTTCGTCTCTGTGAATGTTTGCGCCATTACGTCATATCATTTATCGTTCAATCCACGTGAATAACCTGTGTGATAATATCGATAGGAATAATCACTGATAAGGTGTGAAGCAGCCTGTAGTGGGACAATCCGTATAAAAAGATTAAATATTTATTTATTTACATTTATTTATTTATGATATATACTGGGTGTGTGAAAACCAACTTCCTATCAGAATGAACGGCCTTCTTCCAGCGTGGGTGAGCTGAGGAGGACGTTTACCGTACAAAACCACAACTGGAGGAGTGCTTTCGACACGTTGTGGCCAACACACTGCCTTACTTCCTACAAAGGTCTATAGAGGCCATACTGAAACGGTTACAGAAATTGGAGGAGAAGGGTTGAATTTTAACACTGCAGGCAAATTCTACCATTGTAGGGTTAAAAAAACAGTTTGACTACGATCGACTAATGAATGAAAAACGTATTACCAATTTCCGATTGAAAGTTTCTTTTTACCCACTATATATATGTGTGTGTGTGTGTGCATGTGTTTGGTGTGTGTGGATATGAGGTGATCCGATAGAATGTTGGTACAATGGTAATCGGAAGGTGAAGAGAAATTTAAGGGAAGAAACAGGTGAAACATTTCGAGAATTTTTAGTATAAGTTGTGCATGTTTTGATGCATTTCAATGGTTGCCAGCTACCCTCTTCAGAGAAACTTGCAGCAGTTGCAGAAAAAAAAACTGTGTGCAGTTTATGTGCTTGAGATTTGGGGAATGAAGTAAGGGGATTTATTTGTTGTGGATCGCTTAGTGGGACTGTGAGGGGGAGGTGTTTGTATCTGTGTAGATAAGAAGAGTTGGTGAAAGGTGGGTGTCAGGATGAGAATGGTCAGTTTTCTGGAAAGCTTTTTGTGTCCGTTTTTCTTTTCTTTTTTTCAAAATGGGGAGGTGGTGTCTAGTATCTAATAGATAGGTGCTAGCATATATGGGGTTGGCTGTGTTGTTTTTTTTTTTAATTTTCTTTTGGTTTATGGTAGGTAAGACTTTTCTTTTTCTTTTCTCATCAGGGTGATATGTGTGTGCTCATACTATTTCTTAAAGGGATCTGTCGTGTGTAAATCTATTCCTTTTATGCTAATGTTGTAATGTGTTCTTATGTGATTCTATTCCAAAATCAATGCATTTAAAGAGTTTGCAATCTGGATATCTACCTTTACGTTATTGTATTACAATGCAATATAAAGGCTGCTTCGATGCATCTGAGTGTCGTGGGGTCATGTATATTTTTGATGAGGGCTTTGTGAGATCAGAGAAAAGCCCTGAAATTGGACGAAAAGACAAACGTCCAGGTCGAACACAGAAACACACACAACCACAACTTCAATTTTCAGCAGCCACTACTAGACAAAGGTCTTCCAATTTCTTTGATAACGACCGCAATCATACTAACCTCTGACATGTCTTACCGACCAACCTCTCTATCCTACCTTCCATCTTGTGTCTGCTCTTTTCCACTCGCATTTGCTGTTCGCTGTAGTCCTCTCGTTGATTTTTTTCTATCTCAAAGAATTATTCCTGGCGCTGGTCTTTCCATTGCTCTCTGTGCGATTCTAAGTTGGTTCTAAGTTCATAGCTGAGTTCTAAGTTCATAGCTGGTATTATGCATTGATTGTATACTTTACGCTTTAAACACATTGGAGAGTGCTCTTCGGCATGTCTTTATTCATACCAAATTATCGTTGAACATTACATTTGTCTTTATTCTGTTCATCTTTAAGCTTATTTTTTATTTACTCACACACATACACACACAAACATACATATATATATATATATATTTGGTTGTCTCGTATGTTTGTGTGCATTCTGGACAGGGTGAGAAAAAAGACTGATATTAGCATCAGCAGCAACCATTGATACCAGCGATGATCGGCCAATTCATTTTTATGAGATGAAGTATTGTAGACCAGCGTTTCTCAAACTAGGAGTTTCCAAAACGTGACGAAAGTCTAATTGATTGAAAGCACCACGAGAAGAGAACAGGAAAAAAAATCTTATTCAGTTTTCCGGTTTTAGTGGTTAAACGAATGTTAGATATTTTCAATAGCAAATTAACTTAGCCGTGAATATACATTCTATAAACAGCGCAGATCGGAAGGAAAGAATAAGCTCAATTTATTTTCTGTTGTGTGTCAAAGAACACACTTTCCACTGTGTTGTCATATTTGAAGTTATTTTCCCCAGGCAACGCCGGTAGCATTCCTGTTAGTATATATATATATATATATATATATATATATATACATACATATATATATCGAATTGCCATAGCCCCACAAATGGCTCGTCTGACCGACCATCCAAGTGGGCGACAGATTTTTTTCTTTTTGCTCGTTTGCATATCTGTCTGCGTACTTTCGCAAATATTCAAGGTTGTAGTCTCAAAAAGTGACCAGGAGCACTCAGACACACACACACACACACACACAGAGGAGCAAAGAACACAGAATCTGTAGCCTACTTGGCTGGTTGTATGGCTACGATGGTTCGATATGTTGAAAGAACGAGCAAGAGCGTTTTTATGACAATTTTATATAACTTGTACTGATTTACATGGTATCGGAGAATATGATGAGGTGGTTAGCTATTTTCAAGAGATAATCCTTTTGTGATTCGGCCTTTTCACTAATCCGGTATTCCTCAGATCTCAATGGTGCCGGATAAGTGAAGGTCTATTGTATTTAAATGCTGTAACATTGAAGTGAACTTCTCCCGAAACACACAAAAGCCACGTAAGGGAAGAAAATGCCCCGAGGCTCTTTTATTGAAATTACAACTTAACAATCAAGTTGCAATGATGAAATAAAGGTCATAACTGTTAACGTGCCAGTAAGCACTCGTATTATATCTAAGTTTCCCATAATTGCCTGACCTTTGTTGAATAGAGGATGTTATTTACCAAGCTCGGCTTAGTTTCTCTGCACGAGGCCACGAGCATGGTGTACCCGGTGAGGATCAGACTCGCTACTCAACCAGCTTGCAAACCATTACTTAGAAGATGGAGTGTACTAGGAAAAAAAAAAAGAACCCCAAGTTCAACGATGCATCCACCGTTCGTAGTCGTAGTTGCAGAAAGAAGAGGAAGAAGCACAAGTACTCTTTCTTTTTAAGTAAATCGATTGTCATGCTTGTAGAATATCGTAAATAGTCATTTTTGGCTTTTTGTTTCAATACAAAAATCATCCACAACCAGCATAGATGGTGGACACATCGCTGAATTCATGATTCTTGTTTTAAATCTGCCAACAATACTATATAAGTATAGTATATAAGCCTAGGTGGCAATCATCTAATTCCATTCCAAGTGGGAGTAGACTTTATTTTCCCCCTGTAACAAGGACAATTGTCATCGAATTGGCCCAAACTGATACATAAAACGAACATTTCCCTTCTGTGATTTGAAATCACGACCAATAATTTGTGGGCAGCTCTCTTACAAACTGAACCAAACTGAGAAGTTTTTTATTTCTTATATAAACAATATAAAAATTGTAGTAACCGATTTCGCTTTGAATAGAAGTAAGAGTAGAATTTGCCTTTGCAACAGTCAGGACTGTTTGTCTTTGGTTTTTCAATAACTTATGATTAATCCATTACTTACTATGAGCCTTTAATCCAGGGATTATCAGTCCAATTCTCTGCCAGCAAGTGCATACCCTTTCTATGTTCTAGATTTCTCTCAAGTCTTAGTGATCGTTAAAATGTTAGGAATACTAATAATCACAACCTTAAAATCTTGACCGATCACCGTGGCCCAGTGGTAGAGTGCCCACCTCCAGTTTGGTAGGGTTGTGGATTCAATCCATGTACGAGTCAGACCAAAGACTTCAAGGATGTTACTCAATCTCAGCATAAAGAGTAGGAGAGCAATGTACTCCATCAAGCTATCTTGCCCAAGTCATATCCATGAAAACATTGGTACCCCTACAGGGACCTAAAAACCTTTTACTGAGTTATGGGACTATTGACAATGGACCTTGAAGTCTTGAAGGTTGAGCCACTTTGTTATGGATATCTGTACCTCATATAAATGAATCATTGTGGTCCATGCAGATCTAATTATCAGAAAAAAAAAAATAGATCTTCCATCTTGAATCATCTTCGAAAATAAATGCCAGATTTGGGCTTTGTTGGTTCAAAATGACCATAAAGATACAAAAAAGCACTTTTTGAAAAAAAAAAAAAAGAAGTGGTTTTAAATGGAGCCTGGGGGTGCACTCATGTAAACTTCAAGGTCGTAGCCTCCAAAAATGTAACTATGTATAGATTTATTTTAAGATTGTTCAAGTAACTTTCGAGTAACAGTGTTACTTTTTTCAAACTCCTACTCAAGTTAACTTTATTTCCCCCTTGTAACAACAATGACAACAACAATAACCCTCACTAAAATTAAAGCCTTCCAAGGCTACTGTGGAGGCTGAAATTTGGCATACAACCTTATTGCAACTCCACTAGAAGATTTATCCAAAAAAAAATTGAGATCACAGTTCACTCTGTATTATTTTTCATCATACATCTAGAATTATCTAGATTTTAAAGCTATTTATCTAGAAAAATATGTAGATGCTATTTTATCAAGTACCATTCCATGGACAAATTTAAAGATCTTTATTGGCTAAAGGGAAACAGTTTTTACTAGAGTGAAAATATTTTCAAAACTTGTAAGTCAAGTCATTTAAGCCCCAGTCAGAGTGGAGTTTGTCTCTCAAGCAGTCAGGATTGTTTTTTGTTTCATTGAAGGACAGGTTACCCTGTATTGATCCTAAGTGTCAACTTCAAGTATTAGGAGTACCCTTTCCAATGATTGAATTTTCAAGGGAACCCATTCAAAAAACAATCTTTTCCTCTTTAATAGATATATTTACAAATGTGGATATCTGAGATTTTGGCCTTTCAGCTCACCTGACCAACCAGCGAAGTGGGTGACAGATTCTTCCCTCTTGGCTCATCGATGTGTGTGCCACAGAGTGATTTTATTTTTTTGTTTTTCTGTCCATAACAATGGATATTTCCACTTAGAAGTAACAATTCTGATGATGAAAATCTCCTACAACTTAAAATAATAGACTCTTTTCTACTCGAGTTTATAGACATTTTAATAAAATCTCAAATGAAATTGATAAGATGTAGACATTTATTTATACTATTAACAGCTTTGGAGTTGTTTGAAGTTACGAAATATGAAAAATCTTCTCAAACTCCACACAGTTTGAGTCTTTTCTGTTTGTCCCCGCCACCCTAACTGAAGGGGTCAGGTTGAAGAGAAACTAATTAGATAAACTTGAAATTCCCATTCGTTATTATAATTCGGGGGGGGGGGGGGTCACTAATGGAAAACTCCCATACCAAATATTGCTTATTTTTTCTTATTCCAAACTTTTGACAGCATTAGCCTCTTCTTAGGGCAAAGCTGAAGAAATTTTACAACTTGACTGATTTGAAATTCTTAACTCGAAATACATACAAGACTGACTGTTTAGGAGAGAAGTTGAAGTTTCGATTCTTCAAGACCCAGTTGCTGTCAAAATTTGACCCCAGACACCATGGAATGAGTTTCTAGACTCCAAGAACCAAATGCAACTTTCTCTTCTTTTCAGGTTTCCATACATTAGAATTATGAACATTAGCTTTTGGTGGGGGATAACAAGAAAGACCCAAATTCACTTCTTCACAGTCCAACCTTTGGAAATCTAAAACAAAAAATCTTCCTACACACATACAGAATGATGCATAAAGTCCATGGCCAACGATTGTTCCTTTCTTCAACTCTTAAATTCATGAACCGCTCGTGGAACTCTTCTGTGAATTGAATAAAAGAATTTAAAAATTCACCAAATGGTTGAAGGGGGATAGTTTCAATCAGAAATTATTTAGCTTGTAATCAACGTTCTATTTTCTTTCTATGAATTTGAGAGCTAAATTGCAAATAACGCTAAATTGCAAATAACGCTAAATAAACGGCCATACTCAATTTCATGCTATGAGGGAATCCACAGAAAAAAAAATGTTCTGACGACATTGGATATCTTCCTCAAGTATGTAGACGTCTTCTTCTGCTCCTTCAACAAGTGACATTCAATCTCTTGACGGCAATATTGACGACCAGTGGAAATGTGTATTTCACCTGACGATCAGCGATTAGTTTTTGCCATTATATAAACAGTGTTTCTCTGAATTTTTGAGATGAGGTATCATTATTTCCATTATTACTCGGACTATCCTCATCTTGGTTGTTTTTCATACGTGGACACATAGCGTAGTGGTTAGAGATTCAGACAGAATTACTGCTAGTAATCTAATGGTTCTTGGTTCAATCCCAGTTTGAGACAATAATAATTTGAAAATACTACTATTGCTAAGAGAGGAGAGCAGTCTATATACCCCCATCGGTTAAATAAAGGGTTTGCTTCGTTACTTCCCCCATACCGACCAGATGATACCTGATAAAGGCCGTAGAGTACAGTGGCCGAAACATTGTATGAAAAACAACCAAGATGAGGATAGTCCGAATAATAATAGAAATAGTGTTTGACAGATTTGATTTTATTACATACTGTGAACTATGTTTTTCTCTCTATTAAAAAGAAATAGGTAATTTAGTGTTTATTCTAAATCTTATTTCAAGAATAAAAATATTTTAAAAAAAACAGAAACTTGAGTCCCCATCTCACTTGAATAGATTTAAAAGTGCATGTGACCTGTTATAATTCAACTTACAATCTAATTTTCAGTCCTCAACCCTATTGTAAGCCAAGGACTATCTATGATTATAAGATAAATGTAAAAAGAAGTCTTTCTCCTCCCTCCCAACAAACATATCCGCAGTAGAGTGAAAAGGTTAGGGCACTAATCTCGAAAGTCATTGATAGCGAGTTTGATCTTCACTGACTGGGTAATCAGATACTCTGGTCTCATGTCACAAGACTGTAGTATGATGCATTCTCGATCAATCATCAAGGGACCGTGTAACTTTTGCCGAAAAATGTACCAGAATCCCCCCCCCCCCCGAGCTGAAGACAAAAAAATGTCATTGGTGAGCTGGCTGTAAAAGATCGGAAGAATTTTAAATACCAACAATCACAATCAGGAAAAAAAAAGATTTATAGTCACTGCATCCTCGTTAAACTAAAGGCTGATAGATCCAAGGTTCAAATCATGGACATCTCCAGTCACTTTTCCAGAAGGGAGGAGGGTTAAAAAAAATTTTTTTTAAAAATTTAAAAAAAAGACATATCAAGATGTTGGTGGTTAATTAAGGGACTAGGGAGTGCCTAAACTGTCACTAATCATTGATCTCAACTCTACAGTTAATGCGATGATGTAACTAGAGCAAGGCCTGTGCTCTGCTAGTAAAAATTATGATACATGATCTTTATAATTACCAATATTACAAGAATATACCCATAAAAAATAATAGGGTTATTCACGTATAGATTAGCACAGAGAAGCCTAAAGTTACTTTATAAGTTAATCTATTTTTAATAATTCAAGAATTCTCCTTTCAAGTTTTTTTTAAGACTCAGCTCAACTCAGACTGTTCCAATTTGTGATCAGATATGGGGTCCTGAGAGTTTCTAAAAAAACGATCTTTTTTAATTGTTTAGTCACTATTGACTCTCTAATTTGAAAAACCTTTAGTTGTTTTTAATAGGCATCTGATTCTATTTCATTGGAACAATCCATTATAACTTTGAGATTACATCAGGAATGTGAATACTGCAGATAAATGAAGTAATTTGCATATATGCATATTATACGTTGAGATTATTTGCAGTTTTTAAACAGCCTACCATGTGCCTAAAGAAAATGTTAAGCTTCAAAAATATGGTATTAGGATATGAAGCAAGATGACCAATTTTCCTTAAAATAATAAGCAAGGTAAAAAAAATAATACCTTTAATTTTTGTAATGTTTCAATTTAACCAAAGTTTTTTTAATCTTACTTAAACTGAGAGTTTTTTTTCCAGGACCACTCAAACAACACACCAAATAAGCCAATAAGCTTTAGAATAAAGGCCTTGTGCCAATCTTAGTTATAAAGTAACTACACAAATAAATGTGATGTATGAATAAGTGAATTCCTCTTTAAAGAAAAAAACCCACATCAAATTTGGGCAAATACTCATCTTTTAAGCAGTCTTGTAAAATCTGCATTAAATGAATATTAAACTAAACAGATTTATATGATTTGTTCAGGATAGACCAAAAACCTGAAAGCTGCAGGGTTCCAATTCCAGGTGCAAGTTTGGTGAGGCTGGATACAACCTATCTAAAATGATTAGGATGAAAAATGGACACCTCATTGTCGGTCGTGCATTTATAAATTTGTAGATACCTCGGAGATGGTTTATGAAATTATAGCACAGTACCCGACCATTAATCAAGCTTCTAGAAAATCGGAAATTTTGTAGATGTGTTCATACATCTCTATAAGAGGTTTTATGTTTGGTCTGTCCCAATTATGTTAAACAACTGAAATAGGAAAGAAAGGTGTGATGAGGCGTCATTGCAGTATGAAAATATTCTGAAAATATTATTTTTAATAAGAATTATAAAATTGCCTGTTTTGCTCTTTTTAATACAAAAATGCAGATCTGGGATATTCTATTATGACAATAACAGCTGGAAAAAAATTGATAGGAGCAGATGTTATTTTAATGACGTCATATCTCTTCTTTCCTTCCTATTTCCGTTGTTCAACACAACTGGGACCGACTGACTGAAAAACGTCTTACAAAGATGTGTGAATACATCTTTAAAGAAATAATAAATTCATTTCAATCTATGCTGCTGACAAGACTTTCCCCTTACCACGAGATGTTAATCCTAATCTAATTACTTTCCATAGATATGAAACGAACTTGTGCATTTAGTCAGGAGATAACCTTTCAGAATTGTTTTAAAAAAAAATGTCCTTCTTCTTACAGCTTTGAATAAAGATTGGAACAATTTAAAATTTATAATTGTAAATACAAATTCATTGATATGAACAACTTTGAATTATGAAAAATATAATTTTTTTCCGATTCATTTTAAGATAAACAATGCGTGCGTGCGTGTGTGCGCTTTGAAGTCTCAGAGTATCAGCTAGGCTCTTTATAAATTCTAGTCTTTCAAAAGGTAACGTTCTCCGGTCATTGTGAACAGTAACATTCGTGTGAAAATGAGTGGCATTTTTAGCTGACTTCCATTGCTACTATGAAAAAAAAAATGGCAGTGATTTGAGAGAAATAAACGAGGTTAGGGTGTCTGGTTGTGTGTGTCTTTTCTCTTTTACTCTTTAGTAGCAAACAAAAGGGGGAGGCAGCCGGGCCGGCTGGTATGGCCAAGAGACACTCCTCCCTATCGTTGAAAAGGGTAGAGACGGTCAGAAGGGCCGGGGGAAGAAGAGACAAATAGACAGAGAGAGAGAAAGAGAAAGAGACAGGGTTGATGCGGGGGGAAGGGGGAAAAGTTGCCAAGTGCTTGTTCGCGCACACTCACACACACACATAGATACATACATACACGATCATGTGACCCAGGAGAGCCGAGAGAGGCTGCAGGCAGGCCAACACGTGGAACAGAAATCTAAGTTCGGCTGAGGGGGGGTGCAGAAAGGAGGGGAGAAAGATGAAAGCACAGTAGAAAAGGGACAAGAAGTGTCATTTTTTTATGTTTTAAATCTATACGGGGGCTACTGACGATAGAACAAGGTCGGTGGCTCACATACAACCCCTCATCTCTCTCTCTCGTTGCCTATCTGCTTTAACAACTAGGGGAGAAAGACAATCTGCTTTTACTTGGCGGGTTTTTTTCCATCCCCAAGTTGGCTTGATCTCTACTTCAATAAACCGAGGTGGTTCATCAGGGTTCGGATCTGGGAGCGGCCACATGGTAGAATAATTCTCCTCTCACAACGGTTGATGGAGCTTAAACAAGATAGTTATCAAGGTTTCGGACCTGCTATCACAATGGAAGCCACTTACGGCGATCAATTTCGGACTGGGTCTTTGAGATAACAGTAACCGACCTCTGCCTTCTCTCTCCACAGGCAATGGAACGTCACTTCAAGGGCCCATACCAGGGGGAAGCGTATGGAGATCCTGGGGTGTCCAGTAGTCAGAATTCCCCTCGCAGATGTAAGCCAGGGGAGGGCAAAGCGCGGATACATCTGGCATCGGTTTAGCTGCAGAGCCGCTGGAAGGACGTCAAACCACCTTGAGGGGGCTACACGTCAATTTGGAATCAGAGAAGTCATTCTCCTAGACTGGTTGCCTTTCCAACGCTAGAGTCCAATTTGTCCTTCCAGATAGCAATAACCGGTTTTTAACATCAAAGGATACGAATATTTAAACAATTTACATTCATAGCTGTTATTGAATTCATTTATACAAACAATTTTACGTATTAAAAAATGAACATAAAAATTGAAATTTTTTTATTTCATTTTTCAATAAAATGTTTGGACTGACTTTGGTAAATATCACTATTATCTGTGATCATAATAAAAGGCTTGCATGGTTTATTAAGGGGACTTCCGCCCAGGGGAACTTGTTCAAGGTCCTTCGTTTTCCATTTTGTGATTTTTAGACGGCTTCCTGGTCAAAATGGTAGCAGTGCTTCAGACGTAGGACAAAATTTCCATTTTTTTTTTTTCTTCTTTCAATTATTCAAACGTACGTCATATACCGACAAATACGATGTATTATGTTAAAGTAAAACCAGAAGATGAAAGGAAAGGAAAAACAAACAAACTGTTTTTTGCACTTATATAAACGTGGAAAGAAAAAAATCTGCCCCAAGCTTATGTTAAGCTGAATCTAGACGAAATGAAAAAAAGCAAGCCGGCTTTTTTAACAGCATGGAAGCGACATTTGTATACATGTTAATGACTAGATTAGAAGACACGACTGTAATTATCTTAAAGTGCAAATAGCCACTATTGGTGGAAGATAAGCAGTAAACAACAAAAATAGGAGTATCTTAGTCAATGGATTAACTATCCGTCTCGTCAGACTACTTAACAAGAGGGGAAAGTAGTTATTAGTTTTTTTGGGTTTTTTTTTCCTTAGTTATTTCATTACTTTAGTACAAGATATATTTTTTTTAAATCTCGGATTTTACAAATACACAGAAACTCTGGTTACTCGGCAATATGGTGTGAAAGACAAGTCCACGCAGCTGAGAAAAAAAAGAACCTCGCGTTAGTCGTTCTTATGCTCTTTTAGCCGGCAGTTGTCACCTAGACTCATATTACGAGCAGACTAACTCGATGGCAGGTTAGTTACACTGAAACGTATTTCACCAAAGGTCGCTGCATTCATTGAATGGGATTAATTTGAAAATATCAACTCCGGGAATTCATGGACATCCTATATTTTGGTATTATTTTTTGCTGACGACTATCTTTTTTTGTTGTTGATTAAGCTGATATAATATACAGGGATTTTAGCTGGCGATACTAGCTATAATACCCGCCAGACTCCCTTCCTACCTAGTATCATGACATTTATAAGTTATTCTAGTTCAATCCACGTATCACCAGCAGGCTCCCCCGCCCCAAGGGAGGACTCTATTACTGTAAAACAGACCATACTATCAAATAACAACTGGTGAATAAATTCTCATTGAAATGGGTAACCGATAGTGAAAAGCCAGAATGGGCACTCCCGTTATTTTGTCAACCGAAACCCCAACTGCTCAAAATAATGGGCACGCCTGGGATTGGTGCAAGAGTACATTCCCGTTCTTACGGCAGGAGAAGGGGGGGGGGTATAGCGAATGGATCATAATAATTCGGCATGCATATAAAGAGAATAAGGCTAGCAAATTTACTTTTTAATCTGTTTGGGAAAATGTATAATAGCCTTTCAAGAATGAAAAAAAACAAAAAAAAAACGTGCCGTTAGAACGTGTTACATCGAATAGTGCCGTTAGAAGGGGCACCGTTACAACGAGAGAGAAATCGGCCAACAATAGTCACCGATGCAGACCATTTCTAAATAGCCAAACCTTGACGGGGATGAGGTGACATTGTGTAAAACACTCTCAGATGAAGGGGGGGGGTGAAGGGAAACTGGAGAAATTATTATAGGGAAGTAGGGATCTTGAAGACGGAACAAATAATGGAATGTCACATCTGCTTGGAGACAGTTTTTTTTTCTGCTTGAAGAGACTTCTGTTAAATGAAAATGATTTTTCTCACTGGAGTTAAAATGAATGGGAATTTGGTGTATTTCAAACGTGGACGTAAAGATTCTAGATTTTTCCTCCATAATTTGTGATTTCAATAGACAAATTTGCCTCTTAGTCAATTACTATTCGGAAGATTTCTTTTGTTCCAATTCATTAATTATGAGAGAAAGAAAAAAAAACCTGATTTTGATGGCCCCCTTTTCTCGAGGGGGGGGAGAGAAAGGGGGTCTTTAATCAATCACTTATTCGGAGGGGGTGTAGCAGATCACGTGACCTATGCTACCAGAATCCCTGATAATCCTAACCATTTCACTGGAACACACACACACACTTCCAAGGTATAAATCAATCTATGAAGATTTTCTTGATAGAGCGGCGAAAATTTAAAAAAAATAATAAAAAATGAAGTGCTGTCCAACATTTCCTTTTGCTGTAATCACGAGATGATCGAAAGCAATCGATACGCCTGAAACTTTTCCTTTACATCGATCGGATTTTTAAAACTTTTAGAGGGAGAGAGGTAAAGAAAGAGACAATGAAATTACCGCATTGACCCTTGTACAAGTCGCACTTCTTTTTTTTTTCGTACCAATTTTCATTTTTAAAGTTAAGGAGTGCCTTCTGCTCCGTGTTGAGAATCCAGTTATCAGTAAAATTCGGGAAATTTCTAAATTTTTTTCTTTCAAATTGCAAGATAAATATGAGGAGGCGACCAATACATGCGTAAATACGGTTTTCCACGTAATAAAATGACCAGGTCGCCAAATGCAATCGTATTTTTCAGCTCCCTCACACAGATTCGTTTAATTTGTGAATATCATCAATTACTGGATCGTAGTAGGGAAAAAATGTTCACTAGGACTGGAAGCAAAGAAAGGAAGCATTAAGATCTTCATTTTTAAATGCAAGTACGAAAACTAGAAGTTTATAAAAATGCACAATGTAGTAAAGATGACCCTCATTGTTAAGTTTAACACCCTTGCTCACTCGATGTTGAAAACTGTGCTTGAAATAAAATGGATTAAATAGAGAAAGGAAAAAAAACAAGTTCATACATAAATTATATTGATATTAATGCTTAGAATAAATTAAATTGTTTTTATCAGTGCGTCGTTTTTTAACATCGGGAGAGCGAGGGTGTGAAACTTTGCAATCAGGATCACCTTCCTTACTTAATGGCGTATCCAGTGCCACTGTAAAAGTGATTCTAAAATATTTTAAAAGCAAATTATATTTAGAGGAGAGAATTGAGTCGAGATGTAGAAATGCAGTCAGTAGCGCCTCGCGCCGTGAATGGTTTTTATCTTTCAAGGAAGAAGAAAGTGGTTGAACAACATTTTATGGAGGAGGAAGGTTTTCTATTTTATCTTATTCTTTTGAAATAAACAATTGCAGATCAGTTGTTGAGTGGCTACAATGCAGATAATAGACAATGAAGTAAAATGTCTATCTATGATGAAGAGGAGAAAAAAAAAAAGAAAGATGGATAATGATGAGACGATGACGGCAGATGATGCCGCCTTCAGTCAACCAACCCCCATTTTAACATAATGGCGGCTAACTAGAGACATTAAGATAGAGAAGGAAGGCAGAGATTTAGAGGATTTTAAATTCAAAAATTATTCAATGCAAGAAGGATACGAGAGATTTTTATCTGGTTAGCATCAATTAGAACTATTACTAATTTAATTTTTTTTCAATTAGAGAATTGCATTTGATTAAAAAGAAATATTTTTTTCTGTGCAGAACTTAGTTGAATCATATGCAAATAAAAGATATTTTTTTAGTTTTACCTTTAGAAGAAATTGAGAAATGAATGTTTTTAAATAGAAGATACCGGAATTAATAATCAAGTGTAAACGAGAGGAAATAAATTATAAAAGAGGAAATACATTGGGTGAGAGAGAGGGGTCTAAGAGGAAGAGAGATGAGACAAGGATGAGAGAGAGAGGGGGGAGAGTGAAGGAAGAAGAAAAACCATGTGGTCCCATGGATGAATGTTCTAGAAAGACAATTATTCACTCATGTGTGGATGATCTGAATTGATTTTCGAAAAGGGAAAAAAAATTGTAGCAACAGTTTCATAAATAATAAAATAAAAGCTTAAATAGAAAGATTAACCTAGAAAAAAAAAATTCTCAAGACCGTAGAAACGTCAAACAATGGAGAGTGGTTATGCTTATTGCAAATAATTGACGATTGCAGATCAACTTCGACCAAAAATCGAAATTAATCAATTCATTCAGAAATTTCTGCTTAAATAGATCCACTTACCCAAATCTATAGTTATTTAATTTTCTAGTTTTATTTGGAAGAAAATTCTTGCAAATTACCCAAGCCGAAAAAGAATTAAATCTGCATAGAAAAATTATACATCTGTCCCATAAGTGTTTTATTTTCTTGACCATTTCATAAACTAAATGTACCAACTATTATGGGACAGAAATAATAATCATTTGCTAATTCTTCATTTTCTCAAAGGCGAAATATATATCTATGAAATATGAAGATTCGTTTCTCTCTCACAGGAGGACAATTGCATTAATTGTAGACGGAAATAGGAAGAAATCGGTGTAATATACGCACATAATGCTGAACTGATAAGTCACTGAATAAAATGTTTAATAAGACACATTTATTTGGGAAGAAACTAATTTTCTAACGGAAGTCAATCTGAAATATGGTTTTAGACTTTCTTCGATGGCGCCCAGATAATTTGCAAAATGCCAACATGGCGACGTCTCTCTTTCCATCGTCATCGTCGTCGTCTTGTATAGATTAAGCTTCAGAAAAAGCATCGGGAAGACAACAGCTAGATTTCATTTAATCATGTCATTATCCCTCAGATACGACTTTAAATTAAATTTGATAGTTGAATACAGATTCAGTTTTGATTGGAATGGAAATTTTTCAAGACATTTTGTAGTCGTCATCATGGACGGAGGGAAGACATGATCAATGGATTTTTTTTTTATAAATTCAATATAGTATTTTTTTTTCTTTTAACATTTCCTATGCGAACCAATGTAAGAGAAAAGGAGAAAATGGTTCTCTGAAAAGCAGATTAAATTATCTACTTTTATTTAAATAACGTGGCAACGGAACTTGAAAACTACTTTCCGTTCCGTATTTCAATATCGGAAATTTTAGCATTTTCCTTGCCTGACTCTTGGACTTCAGTCGCATTCCTAATGCAACCGAGAACATTAAATACTTTGTTTAAATCTAAATAAATCTCAAAATAATGAATGAGCGAAAACATTCTTAGAATCAGAGAAGCCGGTAAGTCCCCATTAAACGTCGCCCAAGTATTTCAAGGGAGGATGAAAATATGGTTGTAAAGAAAAAATCAGATCAGTGAGGAAAAAAATAATTTTTTAATAAAAATCGTTTTACAAAAAATATCTTAATATGAATTGAATTGAAATATTACTCCTTTCATTACTGTAAATTAAAACACTAATTCAATTAGGAAAAAAACATGTTATGACTTTCCAAGCCAAAGTTATGACATTTCCCCGGCCAACATTTTATGACTTATTCGGTCACCTAAGAGATCTATTGTCCAAGGATGAACGTTAATTTGAAGCTAAGAAATGAACTACGCACATAATGTATTATCTACGAGAACATTTTCCAATTGAAATCTTTCAAAATCGCACTGCAATAAAACAAAGACGTATTAATAAGGTTTGCAGTACTACCACTGTCCCATAATAGTCGTTACATTTGCATATATATTTCATACACTAAGAGTAACTATTATGGGACAGATGTAGTCGTAGTAGTAGTAGCAGTGGTGGTGAATAATGGCAGTCGTCGAAAGAAACTGGTTTTATTAAATCAAGTGAAGAAGAAAGGGACATCGTCGTTTTATAAAACTACTATTTAGTAGCAGCATAGAAGGTAAGACAGAATAATACTAAGAATAATACTAAGTATAATAGAGGGAAAGATAACCTAGAGGGAGAGATAATCTAGAAGGATTTCAATTGAGCTAAAATCAGGATCATTTGAAAAAGGAAATTCTAACAACTTTTTATCACTAAAAATGACCAAAAACTGAAGATCCATTCATCAGATGTAATAAAGGTTGACAATTGAAGGTTTGGGTGTTTTAGAAAGTTTTATACTGGTAGTGTGGTAAATTTGGTTCTTTTGGTTATAAGTGTTTTTTTTTTTCAACATAGATATAGAATATATTGTTTTAACTGAAAGATCTCAATATATTCTGTCAAAATACCAGAGTGGTGGTATTTATGACCCGAGAAAAAGTGTTTCTGGTCAGAAATTAATCTAACACCCTTCATAATGAATTCAGAAATTTGATTTCTACACTTTCATCTAGAACTTATTTTGTAATAAAAAAGGTACATATTCAGAATAAATTTTAACTGAAGAGAAAGTTCAGTCAATTGTCCCATTATAGTCGATACATTTGCATATCATTTCATACATTATATGTAGCAATTATGGGACATAGGTGTTTTCCATATGAAACGGGTTTCAAATGTTCAAAACTACCAACCTTGTCTAGTTTCAGTTTCATAATTACATGAATATCAACCAGAAAAGAAAAAAAATCCAAGAAATTAGTTTCATATTGACTTGTAAATTCCTTTTCAGAGTCAATCAACTTGAACCCACGTTATTTCACTTGAAAAATAATCTAAAACAATTATTCGTTGACTGGCAAATTTAGAATCATTCTTCTCTTCTGAAAGAGTCATTAATTTGATTATTGGCTAATTAAGCTATCCTTGCGAAAACGCATCGTGGGGCCATTTTGATATGGGCCATTCTATATTTTAAATATCTGAAAGTAACTAATAAGGTTTTTAAATTCAGACATAAGCATAAATGTGGCCAATTGTTCACTTAATCCAAAATCAACGTTGATACAGAGAGAAATCTAGTTACTTAATTTAATCTACAACCAAAAGACATTTAATGATCTAGCCATTTTTAGCCATAAAATGGCCGCATGATGCATATTAGCAAAGATAGCAAATTAACCATCCAAGATTGAATAGTGGAAAATTCAAACCTGGAAATATACAAGAGACGTACATGGAGGTTTTATCAAAAGTAAAGTCATGAATTGACAGGAGGAGGAATGTTACAAAATCGAGACTCGAATCCAGAATTTTAATAATTAATACATGTCCTTTAATATTAATTAAATTTTCAGATGTATATTCAACAGGTTTGATTAGTTCATTCTGTTAACTCTTCCGACTATTAAATTGAGGATAAACATTGAAGAAAAAAAAAGGAGAAAAAAGGCTACTGGTTGGAAAATCAAACGTAAAATCTATCATTCAAAATTTTTCTCTTCTGGTTATCAGTTGTCGAACAGATTCAACTATTGACAATTTCCTTTTCCATCCTTGGATGACATTTGATGATCCCTCATCTCGAACACCACCTTCAAAATCAACATAAAAAGTGATAATTTCTTCTCTAAAGTTGTATTGATTAACAAGTGATATTAATAAAATGAAGAAACGGTATTAACTTGGCCAACAATCGTTCAAGGGTCATTGGTCGGTAAGCGAAATGTTCGAGATGAGGCACAATTTATCACCCAGCAGTGCAAACATCGGATGGACGAAGAAAAATTAAGTGTCCGACAACTGGCAACACTTATAAAGTACCGTCTTTCTCTTATTCAACCTGAATATAAGCTACATTTTCATTCTGAGGAATTAATTGAGACAAAATTTCAGACTTAATTTAAAAGGTTTTCAATTTGGAGATGATCAAAAAGATGAGGAACGAATAATTCATTGTAGTAAGATAGAATTGGATTACTTAGGGCCGCTTTATAGCTGATTACATATTCATTAATTAGGGGAAAATGTAGCTTCCACTGGTACTTATTTGAATAAATATCCAAATAAAACAGGAATTTGGTGTTGAGAGCTGAAAACGAAGGATTAGAGACAAAATCATGAAAACATGTCACTAATAAAGAAATTGGACAAACAACTTCAAATAAATTAAGAAACTTCTGCGGAAAGTTGTTTTTCTCCAAAACATTTATTTTTCTCAACTGATAGCTGGCACAATTCAGTAATATTTTCTTTTTTTTTCTTTTCAATATAATCACTGCCAACCTTTATTTTTTCGGTTTGATAGCTCGGTGTCCATCATAATTAATGGTCCAGAGAAATTAGAAAAACTTGGAGTGATGATGGCTTTTTGCAGTGGTCAGAAAAAAAAAAGACAGACAGGAAAAAAAAAATGTAATTTTTATGGCAATTAATAAGTTCAAATACAAAATAAAGTCTTCTAGCAGCCAAAGTCGAGCTCAGGAGTAGAGTTTTTTTTTCCTTTAAAGAGAAAGAAGCCTATCAACACAAAATTGTCAATCAAAAAAGGAGCTGGAATTTTCCCTAAACATTTTTACTGGAAAAAATATCCAAATACAGGCTATCCATAAAGTCTATCTATTTTATTAGTGTTAAAACAAAAAATAGATAAGGAGATTTTATGGACAGCCTGTATAAAATGGGAAAACAATGTAAATATTAACAAGGCAGAGAGAATGTAATAAGAGCGACGACCACATTTTTTCTTTTCTTTTTTTATTGTTAACAAATGTTACTCGCTTGTTACAGACTTTTTTTTTAAACTTAATTGTTTAAATGTTATTTTAGCTAAAGAAAAAAAATTCAGCAGCAGCAATAAAAAAAATGGAAATCCTTTTTTATAGACGGATTTCTGTTCATTTTTGTCTTTTCCCAAATCTTCCATGTCACTGCCGCTTTGTTGAGGTTTTAAATTTTGCTTAACAATTTCCTTTGTTCCTTTCTGATATTTAATTAATGGTATTTAGTTTTTAAATGGCTAGAGTAAAGGATAGAGAGAAAGAGATAGAAAGGGAGGGAAATGGTGAGTGTTGACGGATTTTTTGGGTCCAAATAATGAAATCCAACAAACGAAGGCAAAATTCAAATCCCAACTTATTCCCATTTCTTTGTTTTGCCATTTTGGCAGCCGGGTAGTCTTCGTTTGTTACGATTCCAAGATTTTTCAAGCGACACCCACATTTTATGGAAATAACCCAGCCAAATAAAAAAAGGGTCCCTAAGAGAGAAAAAAAAATCCCTAAAAACAATTGCAGCAGCAAGAAGGATGAAGGACTAGTCCGAGTTTGACAATCTTTTTTTTTTTTTAATTAAAAAAGAAAAAAAAGCGGAGAAGGAGGCACAGCAAATGTCATTTTTAGGTGGTTGGAATTTTATTGTAGAAAAAGCTAGAAATAATGCTTTTATCTCAAGATTCTCTATTTCGTTTAAAAAGAAAAAAAAAACACGAATAGAAAACACTTAAGAGGGAGGAGGAAAAAGCAGAAAACTAAAAATTGTACAAGTATTTAAAAATATATCTTTTAAAATTTTCTGCAGTGGCGTTTTTTTTCTTCAAGGACAGTTTTGCCAAAAGTATTTCTTTAAAAACAGAATTGGTCTTGAAAAATTGAAATGGGATCATTGTTAGTTCATTTCGAGAGAAATGTAGAATTAAAGAGAAAAGAAAGATACTACATGTCTGATCAAGGCATCTCATCATCTACTTTCAATTCTATGATGATTGCCACCGGGGGGGAGAGGGGGGCGATGCGCCGGAAGAAGAGGGGGGGGGGTTATAATTTTTTTTTAAATCAAGTGAAAGAAGGGATTAATAAAAGAAATGAAACCCTCCCTAATACAGAGACAGTATTTTAGAAGCATTTCAATAAAAATGAAAAGTCCTTACCGTAACAAGAAATACACAAAGCAGTACAAGAAGGAGCAGGACAGTCTTTTGACCATTTTTTTGAAAAAAAAAAACTTATGATTTTGTTTCTGGTGTACACATTGCTTTTTAGAGCAAATAAAAAAAAAAAGGAGGGAAAGTTATTTTTTTTTTGTTATAAAGAATTAATGACTTTCGCTTAAATGATTTGTTCTGGTAATTTCTTTTTTCAAATCAAGAATTGTAATTTGGGATGGTAATATTATTGACCAAGAAATTCGGATCGAACATATTGGAAAAAAGGCATGAAACTCTAAAACATCAGAAACTGGACTTGAAATGGCAGAGGAATTTTTTCTCTCGGTATAACTGATAGGACAAACTATCTGCACAGCATAAGAAGGGGGTCAATAAATCCCCCCTGGGTACAGCAATACACCGGGTATTTGCACCCCCAGAGATCATTTCCCCGGTTGGTCAGCTGTGAGGGTCGGTCGTTCAGTCATCGATCTATCATAGAAAGAGAAAGAAAAAGCAATTTTCGCCAAATTCGACATTTTAAGAGTTTTTAAAGCTCTCTTTCCAATGGTATAAGATTTTCAGAATTCCCTGATAACAATTTCACCTTTTTTTCTTTTCAAGCTGCTGTGTCCAACCTTCGAATTAACGATGATGAAGTTGACAATGGAGAGGAAGAGTTTAATACTTTTCATTCTTTAGTTTTACTAAGTTGTGACGGATCATTTACACAGGCCACGGGTTCGATCCCTGAGAGGGAGCAATTAATTAGGTCCTAGGTTTCTAACAGAACCCCCTATTGAAATATTCATCAAGGACTTTAAATTTACGCAAGGCCAATTCCTTACTAGAACAAAGGCTTTTTTTTTTTTAAAGAGTTGACAGATGAATCATTTGGAAGTTAACCCGTCAATGAGCATTTCAGTTCATGCCTTTAAAGGAGATATTTTCCAACCTTTCTTGAAAGGTAAATTCAATTCCGATCCAAATTTGATGTTCTTATTCAGAAAATCAAGATTAATTGGTAGCCGAGAATTTCGGTAAAAGGGGACCAGAAACTGCAGAAAAAGCCGGTTTCAAGTTTAGTCGTTTACGGATTTATCCTAGTAAGTGAGAAAATATTCAGGATAATTATCTAACAGCGATCTTTTCAGAGGGAAGCACTCACAGCAAGTACTTTATCAAATTATTTCCAAGTACTGCGTTGTTATATATGAATACCATGGCTGACCGACGGACCGGTAAGGTCGGGAAAAATCATTAAGAATAAGAAAGTTATTTAAAATAAGGAAAAAAAAAATTGCACTAGAAATTTTATTATTCATCTAATTTTGTTATTCTATTTTCAATCTTCATCTCCATCATCGTTATCATCACTTTTTTTTTTTTTTTTTTTTAGGATTTTTCATTTTTGGATGGGGGGAGGGGGGAAGAAAGGAAGGAAGAAAAAAGTCTTAAAGGAAAAAAAAAAAAGGGTTAAGAAAGAAAATAGGTTTTTTGTTTTTTTTTTTTAGTGAAAGATCAATATCCATTTTGCTCTAGGTATTCTGCCACTTTGTAGACTGCATCGTTGACTTTGCCTTGTTGTCCTCCTTCAACACAATGGCTGATTACGATGGCCTTGGTCGTCGACTGAAGAGAGATGCCTCCAGATCCGCACTTCTTGCCGTACACAGCTTTCTCATTGCAACGAAGAAACGTGTATTTAACACCTTCAATGGTTATACCATTTGACTGGAATTGGCTGTAGTCCTGACAGCTCATTGTGAGGGCGATACTTGCGGCCTCGGCCGGACTAATGTCGATCACATTTTCATCAGGGGTCGTCCAAATTGAAGCATCCAAGCCGATGATGCAACCCTTGTCAGCGAACTTGCAACGACATTGCAAATTTTTCACATACTCATTCCAACTCATTTTTTTTATTTATATATAATATATAAATCTATATAAAGAATGAGACGGTCAAGCAAAAAGCTCTCTTGTAGTCGGTTTGAATGCAAAAAACAATGACCAGAAAAGCCTCTAAATATATATATATTTGTTAAATATATATATTAACTGCTCTTCGTGGAAAAAAATTTACCAATGGATTTTTAAAGGTTTATCCGTGTGCAGATAGAAAATCCCGGAGATGTAGAATTCCAACAATTAAGCCGGCTTCACTTTCAGAAGGCAAGATCCAGTAATTTCCCGTTACTTGTTTTAAACTTGGTGGAACAAATTCCTCGTTATTTCTCTTCAAAAAGGGATACAATTTTTTTTTTCTTTCTTAAGAAAAAAAAGAAAGACTATTCCCTTCTATATATGTACCGTCTGGGAGGGGCAGAAAGAAAGTGACGATCTTAATGCCAACAAGAGCAGGACAACGTTTATTCACCCGACGATGGCACACTCCTGCCTTGAACTGAACTCTGCCAATAGAAACTTCCAGTTTTGATGGCACTACGATGACGATGACTAAAGCCAGGGAAAGAAAGGGACTGGGCAAACAGAGAGAGGAGAAAGAGGGAGATAATGACAGTTATCTGCCCCTGATCTGTCTGCATTAATGTCTATTATGTTTACCAGGCGGCGCTGCATTGCACACTGCAATCTGATTGGTGCAGATAGAAGCTCAACGCTAAAAAGGACGCTACGCAATGGCGTCATACAACCTCTGTCCCACAATGCTGGTACATCAATACACAGTTATATACGTAAATGTACCAAATATCATGGGACAGAGTAGCAGAAGAAAAGACATTTCTGGTTTTGTCCCCCCTTACTCTCTCAATCTTCTTCAATAGCCTCCCCCGCTTTATGTATGTGTGTGTGTATATAAAGATATATATATATGTATATATATATATATGTATGCGTGTGTACATATACATATGAATGAATAAATAAAATAAAAGTATCTTATGCTTATTGTAACCCCGTATTTTTTAATAAATATTAATCGCCAAGTATATTTTTAAACAATAGCGTACCCTTACCATAAAAAATGATGGAATATATGAATTTTATGTTTCAAGTCATTCAAATGTCTATTGTCTAATTCATTTCATTTTGACAGTTGGTGCGCCGGCGTAAGTTAGTATATTTCTTGGTGTGCCATCATATAAAGAACCACTATTTTGATGTCACGTACAAATGGCATTGCGTCAAATTTGCGATGTTACAGACAAAAAATAAATTTACAAATACACGTGTCGCATTATAGTAGTTATTTTTTTTACTATGAAGAAACCCTTTTTATTTGAAAAAAAAGCTCCCCTATTATCTTAGTCTATTCCATCGTGTCTTTTTTAAAAATAAATTAGGATGAAATATGGGGAAAAAATACCTTTTTAAGGAAAAATCAGGGTTTAAAAAATAACCGTTATTTTATTCAACATTCACTTCAAAACTTTAAACCATCCAGCTAAAACAAACATTCATTAGATTCCTATCAAGCCGGTCAGGTCAACCAACGAACGAGGGAATCATCAAGACAATCTATTTATTTAACCGGTCTTAAAAGGTTTTTCTTCCTCTGCAAATTTCTAATTTATTACAGCAGTCCAGTTGTCATTTTCCGATGGAAGAAGATGTCAAGCCGGTATTCAACCTAGTAACCATATTCCCCTGGCCTCCACACTCTTCTTCTCTACCATATCATTCTCAATTTCATCTCTTTGCAACATCTTTTCATTAGTTACATTTATTGCGAATAATTCTTCATTGTTTTATTTTTAATTAATTATTTTTTGACATTTTTCTAATTGACTGCGTGCCTGTAATATCCGGTAGACATCTTACTTGTGGCAAAAGATTATCACCCCCCCCTCCTCCTCCTCCCAACCGTCGCAGACGTAAGTATGGCACACATTCTGTCAAATCTCTAGAAGGGGGCACGTCCCTTCGCTCATCTGGTAAAACAGTTGTTTGATTCTGGTTTCCGAACTACCAAAACGGAGAAGCATTTTTATCTGTTATACGCACGTATCATCTATACTTTTACCTTTTATTTAGATTTTTTTTCATATATATATGTATATGTATGAAAGAAAGATACTCAAGCTATATGCGACCAAATATTTAATTAATTCTTCCGCAGATGAAATTCGCGGCTCATCTAATAGTGACGTTGAATGGTCATCATTTTTTTCGTCATCACCCGGCTAAATAAAGACATGTTTTTGATCTATACCATGTCAGTTATTGATAACTTGGGTATCTATTTAGATAAAGAGGGGGGAAAAGAGTAATACTCAAGCTATCTGTAAACAAAAAATATCATTTTATATATATTAATTCATTATTCTTCTAAAAATGAAATTCGTGGCTCATTTAATAGTGACGTTGAACCAATGGTCATGTTTTTTTGCCATGCTAAAAGTATTAGATTCGTGAATTCTCCTCAAACCTAGAAGATTCCATGGCATTTTGACAACCACATCGGTTAATTTCGTATAAATATGAGGTCTCTATTCCTTCCTATAAAATCTTAACTTGCAGCTTCTATAAAAAAAAGGATTTTTTTTAAAAATCCTTATTGCTTTCAGGTGGGTGGTTTTAATGTGTTGGGGATGCTTAATTCAAACAGCAAGGGACTCTAAATTAAAACTGTTCTGACACTCGATAATTCTTATAGGGTGTAAGGTAGGAAAGGTAGTCCAGACAGTAAAATTTCACACCTTCGCCCATTCGACGCTAAAAACGGCGCTCAAAAAAAAAAAAGAAGAGAATCAATGAAAGGAAAACAGAAGTAAATACATATTGTTATTGCTTTGAATAGATTAAATTATTTTCACTTGTGCGCCGTATTTGACATTGCGTGTGCAGGGATGTGAAACGATGGAATCGGTACCACCTTCCCTACATTGTGCCAAAAAAAAAAAAAAACAAGAACCACAAGTTCAATGATGCATCCACTATTTGTGGTAGTAGCACAAGGAGGAAGAAGCGAATGGTCTTTCTTTGATTCAATTGATTCACATACTTGTAAAATATTGCGACATGGAAATATTCTGAGAGTATCATTTTCAATTAAAAAAAAATCATAAATCGCAATTTTCAGTGTTTTGGGGTCAGTTTTAGCTTTTTTTAAATACAATAATGTTGAATATCTGCATTCGATTACGACGTCATAGCAGTTGGTTCTTTAATGATATTTCACCATAAATGACAAATTCCTTCCTATTTCTGTTGTTTAACATATCTGGGAGAGACCGACCAACTGGAAAGTGTTTCATTGAGATGTAAAAATAGCCACATTATTACCAGACGTGCTACGCATCTCACTGGCAGTAGATCTTGTTTGAACTTCTTGAACTAAGAGAAATGTTCAAATATAGTTTATCGAGAATTTATGTCATTTTCAAATACAAAATCAACCAGACAGCACTCATAGAGTGTATTACCTCTGCCAATGCTTTTCTCTATCTAAAAACTCAATGAAAATATGTTAATACATTGTAACGGTGCAGAGGTAATCAAGCAATTTTCCATAATTTAGACTATTGTCTCAATATATTTATGAAGGTAATTGCTTCTTTTTCTGCATTGAATCCAGAACATGGGTGGCGTAAATTGTTTTTTCAGTGGCGAAACTACCATCTACCATTGCGATAATTGAATTATATACTCTCAACCCTAATTCTAACCCTAAAGGGATAGGTTGAGGAATGGATTTTGGTGTTTAACCTAAATCTATCCTTAAACCTAATCCTGAACTTTTTTACCTAAATCATATCCTTTTTAGTTGAATTCAATTAAATGCACTTTCAAATGGTTAAGTTTCTGCTTTCATTTGAAAAAATAAATTCAAAGATAATGTTTTGAAAAAAAGAAAAAACTAATGAGAAAAAATTTCAAAACTCATGAAGAAAAAATGCCATTCTGAGGTTTGCAGACAAACATAGGCCAGAAAAAAAGATTCCTGGATCCTCCCCTAGAATTAATTGATTCTCGCTTAACCGACAGACCACTCTTTCACAAAGTGTTATTGGAATTCATTGAGAACTGCTAGAGATATTGTGTTGACAGACAGCCTAGCATGAGTGAATACATATAGAATATATTTTTCCATTGAAAATAAATTTCTGGATCCATTCCAAAATTCTGCAGCCCATGGCCCACCCTTCCACAAAATGTCATTGAAATTCATTGAAATATTGTATGGACCTATAGACGTTTATGAGGAAGTATATATAATTTAATGAAAAAGAAATGAAAAACATCTTTCTTTTTTTTTCTTATTACCTCCCCTGCATCGTTACCATCTAATGACTGATTTTTATTCATTTTTTTAGATGTGTTCACACACATTTCTATAAGTAAATAAGTAAATTATTCTGTCTGGTAGGATCAATGGCACAGATGGTAGTGACTTTCTATTAATACCATCAAAGTCTGATGTGAATCTGTTCTGGAATGATTCTATGAATAAGAAAAATGGCCTGAAAGTCAGACTATAGATGTGCAAGTTCTCTTCTTTGCACCAAAGAGAAGCATGATCAAGCTCCAAAAGAGCTTCACAACTCGGCAAATTTTCTTTCAATGTGTCAGTCAGTCAGTACTAGAGTAGCTCAGGCATCTAAAAAAAAAGCTGTTTTTTTTTTTCAAGGGGCTGGGCGTGAAAGATGTTTGTCATAACTGTACAACAATAGGCTCAGCTGATGGCTGCTACTATTACTATAAATGTGGCAGATACGGCTCTTATTATATACATATATATATAGCTCATTATGGTTTTAACAATTTGTAAGAATATAAAAAAGATATTGATTTTCTCCATTGTTGATGATATTTAAAAACAGTACTCAATATAAAGCAACTGGAGCTATTCTTTTCATGTGTACATATAGATATATATAGATATACAAACTGAAGTACAAATCAGTAATTCAATATCCGATTTGTGATAGGTTTATTTCATAAAGTGCTCTATACATTCAACATCAGGTTAGATTAAAGTAGAGTTTTAAATATGGTGGAATAATAGATTCCGTACTCAAATACATTTATGTTTCTGCCCTGTTTGGGCCCCTTCAGGCAAATGATTTTGTATGTTCTAGATTCCTGTTTGGGGAATTTAGAGAAATTTTTGTGGGTGTGAGTATGATGGAAGGAGTTGTTCTTCGGTTTCATCGTTTTTTTGGTCAAGTTTGTAGTATATTATATATACTATGTATAGATATACATAGATATATGTACTAAAGTATATATCAGTAATTCAATATCCGATGTGTGATAGGTTTATTTCATAAAGTGCTCTATACATTCAACATTAGGGAAAATTAAAGTAGAGTTTTAAATATGGTGAAATAATGGATTTTATACATAAACACATTTGTATTTCTGCCCTTTTGGGCTTCTTCAGGCAAATGATTCAATTTATTCAGATCCCTGTTCAGGACGTTATTGGGAGGTGGGTCTATTTTCTGGGAGGAAAAACTCTGTCTTATCCTATTTCTATTTATTTTTATTCTTCCTTTTTTTACTTTTTAATAAAACCTGAAATCAAACCAGTAACCTTCTGCGTGTGAGTCAAACGTTTTAACCATTATGCCATCCAAGCGGACAACTGTATAAAATGCGTGCGCAAATTCTATTTATGTCTTGCATCTCTCAAACATCTGCAGTTTATCGTAAGTTGTCCTTACATTAAGCAAGTTAGATATTCTCTAGAGAGTACAATGAGAACAATCTACCCCCGTGAATTAAATAAAGGCTCACTTTGAAATTCTGAGAAGGTTACCAACTACAACAGACAATTGAAGAAGCCCCAGGGGCGGCGGGAGGGGATACAATAGCCAAAATATTATTGCTATAAAAACCAAGATGAAGACAGTAATTTAAATAATTTGGTGTATAACAAGCCTGGCTGCTGCAATGTCAAACTCCACTCTAACCACTATTCCGATTGAAGATGATTACAGCAACTTCTTTTGTATACATAATGAATTTTAAAAATTACAAAAATACATATTTTTTTTGTAAAGATATATTTATATCTTAGAATGAAATAAGCCTGTGCATATCTATATGATAAATTATTGTTTATATCTTGTCAATTCAGCTCAGTCAGTAAGACAACCGCCTGCCAATCAATTGGTCATGATAGGGGAATAGGAGTTTCATATATCGGTTTAAACACCTCATTTTGGTGAGAATTTTTCTTGTTTTTTTTTTTCTTTTGTTACGGTCCGAAAACAAAGTCAGATTTAATATCAATCTATCTTCTCCCATGAATCGAATGCAGGGTTTGATTTGAAATTTCCCGAAGGCCAGAGGGTACAACAGCAAAGACGTTGAGACTCTTGTTCCCTCTAAATTCTGCACACACACTATTCGCAAATAGTACACAAAGGAAAATAATGTGCACACAAAAGATTTCTAATTCTGTAGATAGCTTACCAAGTTCTTATTGGAAAAAATATTGATCCACTATATCGAATTTAAAAGTGAGCACATACTTTTATCTCGGAGAAAAAAATTTGCTCAACATAAGATTTTGCGTACAGTGACTACTAAAAATTAGAGGGTACATTGGTTGTGTCTATAACAAATAAAAATGAAGATACTAGTATGTGTAAATTAGTGTTCATCAGTGATGTAGGGGAGGTGGTTCCGATTATAGAAATAAGAAAATTAATGGATAACAGAATTTGGATTAAACACTATTATCTGTGAATACTAGTGTCCAATCCGAGTTTATTTTCTTTCATTGATTCTCTTATTTCTTTTTATTAGTTTGCTGTTAGTAACATCGAATGAGCAAGGGTGTGAAACTTTACAATTCAGAATGAGAACTATCTTCTTTACGTTATACCAAAACAGCTTTTACTGTCTGGTGCTTTTTAGAGACATTATGATATTTTTGCGTTTTTGAGCATCCATAGCACTCAGCAGACCCAAGATAGAAAGTACCATAAGCCACTGGTGAAGTGATGACTAAAAATGTCATAGTATTGCACTAGTCATTATTATTAATAAAAGTCACTAAAAGTTGAACTAAAATTAACAATTGGAATGTGACTCATCAAAACATGTCATCACATCAGGACAAAAATAAGCAGTGAAAAAAATTTTTTTTATAAGTATAAAAGAAATCAATTATCAAGAATTTGATTAAAACAGAACTATACGTAATAAACATTGTTTTTTTTTATTTACCTCTAGATAAGAGGGAGGGAGGGTCATGCTATTGAGTCCAAAATGCAAATAAACATGACTCTGAGAATCAGAATTTTAGGCCCCCAAACTGATTCAAGTTAAAAATGCCAATTTTCAGAAGACACTGTGATCAGCATTAAATTCAATTAATAAGTTTTTCAAATTTTGTGAAACTATTTCCTTACAATATTCTTGTATGTATTCGCTGTAGTCTGAATCCTACATTTCACCCTTGGTTTGATTTAATCAAAACACCGTTGCCCCCAAAATAGCCTAACTAGTCAGCCAAGTGGGCTAGAGATTCTTCTATCTTTGAATATCTCTATCTATCTATCTATCTATCTATCTATGTGTCTATGTATCTGCGGGCACTCCTGGTCACATTTTGGGGGGGTTACAACCTTGAAAATTTACATAAGTACACCACTAGGTACCATCTAAAAAACAATTTTTTATTTTTTTCAAAAAAGTGCATTTTGAGATCTCTATGGTCATTTTGGACTAACAATGCCCAAATCTTGTGCTGGTATATCTTAAAAGATAACTTTTGATAATTTTTTAGATAATCAATTCTGGTACGTGCATGGGCTATGCTGATTCATTTTTTTATTAAATTGAATCAAGGTAAAATCTGAAAATGTGTACTCTTGACTCGAATCAATTTTGAGGTCTGGGTTTTATATCTGATCCAAATCTGAAAAAAATGAAACAGTACTGTAGCCAGAACTTGGATTGGGGACCAATTAGAGACACCAGGAGCTCTAAGCAGTTTGTGGTCAGACTAAGTAAAGCCTCCAATGGAAAAACGGTCAACATCAGCATAGGTTTCTTCATTTTTTAAGTGGGTCTGGCTGGCTTGATATCTATGTATGTGTCACTGATGGGGCTAGAGGGTTAGAAATTTAAACATTATTCTGATAATGTCTTGAAAAAAAATCGTTTTCTTCTTTTTTGAAAACATCCCCTCAAAATAGGATTTTAGTGGAGGGTTTCAGTTTACAATGTAATTTTAAAGTAGACTGACCCTTTAGTTTTTTGCCTAGCAGTGTATTTTTTTTTTTGTTGAAAATTTAGACTTTTTTAGTGATCATTGCCCAACAAAAGTTGAGAGAAGTAACTTTTTCCGATCTTTTAATCGGTCAACCCTGCACAGTGATCTTCAACTCTTTTTTCCTTTTATTTTCATGTGCCTCCAATCTATAAGAACTTCAAACTTCCAGGAATTTGTCAGTTTTGAGAAAGGAAGTATTCAAAGATTCTATAAGAAGGGGTTCTATTCACAATGTAGCTATCATGATAATCTGAATCCTCACTTTACTCTGCGTAGGTAGCCATAGATCTAAATTCCCCTTTCTCTCAGTGCTTATACCACTTCAGCAGTATTTTTTTAAAGGAATCTAACCCTAAACTGACAATAAAACATGTTTTTCTTGAACCAAAAACCCTAATCATACTTCTTACCCTTATCCAAACCCAAATGCAACAATAAAACATAGACAAATCCGATAGTCTACTATGAAATGCAAACTATTGACTCCAAAAATGAGCACATGAATTCTCAGTTTTTAGAAAAATTAATTTTTAAGGTTTTAGGAGTGGGTACGCAGACCTGCCCAAGGGTACATGCTGGCCTGTCCAGGTCCGCACGGTAGTGTACACTGGTCTAACCTGTTATTTGATATCATGAAATCTCTTGAAACATCATTAGCTTTCCAGTGATGTTAGATTTGTATTCATTTCCCCTGCTAGTAATGAATAATTTGTTCTTTGATGGATAACCACTTAGGAACGCTGTGGACTGTAAGCAGTTTGTGGCCTTGTGCCAGACTATGCAGAGATTTCTAACATGTATTTCGTAATCAAAAAATATAATTCAACAGGTTTAGTTAGTTACTCCAAAGAAGCCATCACGTGACCAACATCTTTTGGCAGCATGGTGTGTTGGAGGTAATCAACTTAAAAATAAGGAAAAGGGGTGATCAATGAATAAGCTAATCACTCACCTTTTGCTGGGCAGTGATCCCTAAGAAAGTGTGAATTTTAAAATAAAACAGGTGGGCACAAACTAAGGGATCAATTTAGCATAAACTCCCTATGCAAATTAAACCCCCTATTATAAAAATATTTATAGGGGAATATTTTCAAAAAACAAAAGAACAATTTTTTCTTGACTTAAAAAAAGTTTTTTTAGACATAATAAGGAGTAAATTTTGAAACTTTCCGTCATCTTGCTCTATTGGTAAAGCCTGTATGTGTGAAACATACATGGCCAGCCAGCCAGACCAACTTGAAAACTGATGAAACCTATTTTGACAGTTTTGGTTGACAGTTTCTAAAAGAGTTATCTCCCTCCTTAAAGTTTCTCATTTGCTTACTAAATAAGTAACATGTTGCATTTGAGTCAATTATTAGCATTTCCGTTAATCAAGAAGAAAAATAGGCGTTTGATATTAAGAAACCATCAACGAACACTGTCAACTTTTAAAGTTGGTCTGGTTGGCTATCTATCTATCTATCTATCTATCTATGTGTTACATATACAGGCCACACCAATGGAGTCAGGTCAAGCCTACCTGAAGCCCTTTGGAGAATTTGATTTGGTGGCCTCCCGAACGTCTTCTGTGGGCCCTCTGGTGACCCTCAACACTTATACATAGGATGTCCATTTCCACATATCCAAAAAGGACATCCAGACCAGCAGTTCCTAACCTGGAATCTGCTGACCCAAACCCCCACTCACCTGGGGCGGGGAGGTTGACAACAGCAACTATGTTTAATGATAAAAATACCTTAACAGGTATTCTCAGTTCTGAAGTAATTTATATAAGTTTTTTTTTAGTCAGACCCCCAAAAAGAGGACAAATTAGTGTCTGGTGCCACCTCATACCACATAGCGGACAGAGCGCTCAAATGCCAGACTGTCCAGTGTAAAGACGGATGTCTGGCCAACCTACTTAGGTGTTGGGCCGGCTCTGTTGTCAGTAGAAAGTAGCAATCCAGTAAGCGGTCACCTTACCTTTTCATATGGAACAAATTAATGACTCATTGCTTCGCCAACTGGTTGATGGCTGCTACAGATAATATAAGTGTGACTGACTTGCTTTAAAGGGAGAGGGGGAGAAAAGAAGTTAGGTAGGTTATTAAGAGAGGAGTTTATGGCTGCTACTGATATTTTTGACAGACATGGCTTTTTATGACATATATATATATTTATCATAGTACCCATCAGAAAACAATGATATCATTTACATGGATAAATCATACAAACATATATTTTAGTATAAGAAAATACTCTCTTCTACGCACACACCACATACATACTCACACATACTCACATTCAAATGAAGGCAGTAGTACACAGAGAGATACACACACACACACACGTTCAGCAACTAGTCATGCATGCACATACACAAATAATTAAATAAAAACGAAAAACACCATACTCTATCTCATTTCATATCTTTCCACAATTATCCGGTAAAGCCTAACACATTTCATCTCACTCTATATCTAACCCAGGGGCCAGATTAATAGAGAGGCAAAAGGGGCGATCCTTAGTTCCCTCAAGCCCTGGGCCCCTTTAGACACAAAATTATCATAATAGAAATAAATTAATTCCTCTAATGAGAAATGAGTAATTAATTACTGCTTGAAATTCATTTTTGAATTCATTTCAGTGTAATGTCTTCAATAGTTTTAAGTGAATTGATAAAATTACTGCTTGTAATTCAGATCTTCAGTAATTCAAATATGGGGTCTGAAAATATATTTTCTCGATAAAATCTACTAGGAGTTTTGCTGTACTTACATATATATATGTGTATTTACTTCAAATATATAACTCATTAAACCTTTCTATGTATATATGGATGTATAACTTGTCAGTTCCAATTACATACAATAAACAGACTTTGATGTGTAAATTTTGTAAGTTACTGTGTATCTTAATTTCTGTGTATGAGAGGCCCACTGAACCTAAAGTGTCCCAGGACCCAATCAGGCCCTGATCTGACCCCCTGCAGTGACAAAAAGAACATTCCAAAACTGACTTCTTTCTTATTGATTCTTTTCACTCAAACCCATGTAAAGTCCTCCCCCTTCCTCTCCTACAATATGACCAGAAAACTAACCATATACACCACTTTGTTCCTTTCATTCCTTCATTCAAACATGTAAACAGCTACTGCTACACATTTGTTGCAACAGTTTTCTACATCACTTTGTACCTTTGAAAAAGCAGATGGAACTAATGAAATGCATCAAGCCTGTTCTTGTGATAATAAAAATGAACACTTGTAACGCTTGTTTTTCTTAAATGCTTTCACTTTCCACATTGTCGAATCCCCACCACCATTTTGTTGGATTACCTCACATCTACACATCAAACATTTTAGTATGAATGTATTTATTACAAACAAAATGAAGATTGTATTTTCTTTTAAACTAAGCAAAAAGAAAAAAAAACTTTGATAAAATATAACTTGAGAGAAAATCCAGAATTCAATGTCCAGTAGTCAGAGAGGAATTGATATGAGCTTTTTATCTAATGAAAATTTTTATTGCCAAAGAAACTGTCTTGGGAACATTTTGTGTAGAAGCAGTTGGAGGTGGAGGATAGGTCGTAAAGTCTAGGGTCAGAGATAAGGGGACAGATGGTTGAGTATTGGGTGGTGAAGGTTGGAAGGCAGCCTTGTTGTTCATTTTCCTTCTTTCCTTCGCTTTCTATATCATTGAACATATCAACATGACAGATGGTCAAATTAAACAACTAACACACACCATATTTATTATAGTACTACTAGTTAATATACCAAGAAGAAATTCACTCAAATATTTAGAAAAAGAAAAAAAAAATTAATTTGTTTCATTAGAAGAGTCCATAGTTTCAGATGTTGGATAGGAGGTATTTTTAACAGCAAAATCTTTACCATCCAGTGGAGGAGTCCAGTGTTATGGACAAACATGGAAAAACAAAAAAAGGTGCTCTGCTCATTATATAAGTATATATCAACTTAACATGAGTTGGTATCAGACTGTCTCTACTGGGAGATCCAATAAGGATTGAACCCACTATCAAGGGCCACCAAGATTAGCTTCTGGTCATTGCTATATGATATGTCCGTATCTCTTTTTTCATCTTATCTATAAACAAAGGAGTTTTGTATAAGACCGTCAGTTGTGGGAGATCCAGTGAAGATTGAAACCACTGACAACTGCCGACAAGATTGGTTTTCTGTTCATCGCTTTATGACATGCCTCCAGATCCATTTCTGAAAAAGTATTATTTATTATCATTAACATACATCAAGTTGAATTAGGAATAACGTGTCCATTGTTACATTATTTTAACAGGATGAAATAAATAAATAAATAATAATAATAATAATATTATTATTATTATTATTAATAATAATAAAAATAAATAAATAAAATAAAATAAAAATTAAAAAAAGAAGAAGATGAGACTGTAAACCACTTAACTAGTGAATATAGTCATCTAGCCCAGAATGAGTATAAACACAGACACAATAGAGTAGCAACAATGATACACTGGGAACTGAGTAAATGAATGGGATTTGACCATACAGAAAGGTGGTACTAGCACAAACCAGAGACAGCCCTGGAGAATGGAGACCACAAATTACTTTGGGATTTTCATTTCCAAACAGACCACCTCATCCAGGCAAGAAGACTCGACCTGATAATCATAGACAAGAAGAGAAAAAAAATACCCGAATGGTAACGGAGATGTGAACCACAGCACTGGCGTGATTGGCAAGGGAGAGATAAGATGTGGGCTGAAGACCTGAGGAGACTTACTGTCACTCAGCCTTCAGCAATGACCACCGGGAAACTGGTGTGAAACTGTAAACCACAGTGTTGCTGTAAACTATGAGAGTGGGGAGAGGAGGGCTGGAGACTTGCTGTCACTCAACCTCTTGCAGTAACCACCAGGCAACTGGTGTGAAATTGCAAATAATAATAGAAGTTTTGTATCAGACCATTAAGAGTGAGAGATTCAATGAGGATCAAACCCACAAATAACGGACAGCAGTTTCAACTTGCCGATTATTGCTACACGACATGTATCCTGACGCATTTCTTTTCCATGTGACCTACTCATTATTAGCGGAAGAAATTAATTCATGGATATACTTGGATTGGGATCATTTTGGATTTTTTTTTTCTTTTTCTTTGAGAGAGGGTGGGAAGTATTATATTTAGAAATACTTATCCCTTCAGTGGAAGAGTCCAGTGTATTGTTAAAGTGAATGATTAATTGCGATTCCAATATTGCCCAAAATTGAATCGCTAAACACCTGTACAAAGCAAACTTGAACCACTCCCGTTCCGACAAAATTAGGACTCAGCAGATTATCATCTGTCACCTGGAATGACTACAGCGGCCAAATGTCACGTCCTTGTATGAGTCATTTACATTGCTATCAATAAGCATTATGAAGATGGGTGATTCACCATAGAAAGTGGCTATGACCAGTGTGGATAATTTAGCACTTTCTGTGCTAAATTTATCACATTTCTTGTTTTGGCAGGGCTAAAATTTCAACATTCACCTCCAATTTTAGCCCATTTTTAGCCATTTTTAGCAGGATTGTTCTGCAATTATAGCCAGTTGTTAGCTATTTTCCAGACAATCCAGACATCTGTAGCTATCATAAACGACCATAAAATGGCTAACATTGTTTTTGGTGGATTTAGCAAAAAATCTTTTTTTTTCAGTTGGCAACAAAGGTTATAGGTGGCCTAATGGTTAACAACACAAAGAATGGAATCAGCAAACCAAGTTCGAATTACAGCTGGGACTGTTCGCATTCACTTTACACTCATGACTTTAGGAAAGGCATGAATCCACTCCTTCTCACTTTCTATGGATAAATATCAGGGCAGTTAGAGCCCTTTAGCCTCGTAAGGCAGTCCATCTTGGGCATTGGGCAAGCACTCCATCTGTACATAAATCCACAATTGATGCAAAAAATAGGTTGGTCTCCATGGTTCATCCAAGAAATGAAGATAAAATCATTGCCTTGTGCTGAGCGAGACGGGAGTCACCATAGAGCAATGGTTAGTGCACAGGTGGGGGAATTGAGGGGGCTTGAGCCTCTGCCCTTATGGCCCCTGACCTTTTCTGTCTTCATATCAAAAGTTCCCTTTTTATCAAAATTCTGAAATATTTTAAAATCAATGTCCGCATCTTGCACAAATGAATCACCATAGCCAGCACATGTACCAGAACTAATCATCTGAAAAATCATCTTGAAAAAATAGATCTTTCATTTAATATTATCAAAAAAAATTATCTGGAAAAAAATGAGCCCTGTTTTATTCAACCCAACAACTCCGTTGGATTTGTAATATTTTGTGCAGAAATTCTTTGTTTTCCTTTGATCAGCAAGCAATCAAATTTAGTATCGAAAAAATAGGACAAAAGTTTCATTTTTGCTGTGCCCACAATTGCATTTTATAGCTAAAAAAATATTTTACAGATAAAAAAAATTTTTAAAGCCAAAAAAATATTGTAATGCTTAAAAATATTCTATTGCTAAAAATACATTTTATTGCTAAGAAAATATTTTGTAGCTTAAAAATATTTTATAGCTGAAAAATATTTTAAAGCTAAAAATATATTTTATTGCTAAAAAAGTATTTTATAGCTAAAAAATATTTTACAGTTAAAGAAAATATCTTATGGCTAAAAAATATTTTATAGCTATAAAATATTTTTAAGCTAAAAATATATTTTATAGCTAAAAAATATTTTACAGTCAAAGAAAATATCTTATGGCTAAAAAATATTTTATAGCTATAAAATATTTTATAGCTAAAAAATATTTTCAAGCTAAAAATATATTTTATAGCTAAAAAATATTTTATTGCTAAAAAATATTTTATAGGTAAAGAAAAGAATTTCATTGTTCTCATTGATTGATAGTATCTGATCTGAAAGCTTACATTGAATCACCATACCCCCACAAATGGCCCGCTCAACCAACCAGCTAAAATCCTTCTCCCTTTGTTTATTTGTGTGTGTGTTTGTCTCCTGGTGCTCTTTGTCATATTTTGGGGGACCATAACCATGGAAATTTGCATGATAGCTCCATTAGGGGTCATTATTTAATCAACACTACCCACTACAGACCGGTTTAATCTCTGTTGCTGGGTTTAGGTTATTCATTTATTATAACATTTAGGTGTATATCCATGTATTTATCCCAACTGTTCATAGTAAAAAGTTGGAATCTCGCACACACACACTTCTCTTAATGAGTAGGGAAAATGTTTTTTTTGTTTTTTGAAAAATCTCCTCCAATATAGGTTTATAGTAGGGGTTCAATATGCAATGTAAGTTAATGCTAAATTGATCACTAGTTTATACCCACTTGTGTTTTGAAAATTCAGACCTATTTTTACTGATCACGGCCCAACAAAATGCGAGGAAAGTAACATATTCATTGCTTTTTCCCTTAAATAATAAGTTCCTGATTCAAATCATACTGGTAGTATTTTCATCAAGGTTACTCAATTTTACCACTGCCATTACTTAATTTACAATGGCTGTGATTCATAATTTCCCTTGGAATGCTACTTTCATTTTTTATTTGGCTATGCCCTCCAAACATGAAAACATTTTTAATCCAGCCCGCCAACCAGAGCATTTGTGAACCCCTGTCATAGCGCAATGGTTATTGAATCTCTGTAGCCCCTTGATTGGCCCAACCAACCAGCCAGCCAGCCAGCCAGCCAGCCAGCCAAGTGGGTTACAGATTCTTTTCTCTTTGCTTGTGTGAGTCTATGTGTTTGCCTCTATATGAGTCACATTTTTTAGACTAAAACCTTGAAAATTTGCACTTTTTTTTTTTTTACAAAAAAGTGCTTTTTAGGTCTCTAAGGTCATATTCGGACCAACGATGCCCAAATCTCGTGCTGGTATTTGTTAGATAAATAAGAAAAAACATTAGTTCTTTTAGATAATTTGTTCTGGTACACATACAGACAATGGTGATTCATTTATGCGAGGACAGATATTTCTTCCATCATCAACAAATACACCCAAGTTAACTATTTGCCAGTTTATGGTACGACTCAATTTGGCAAAATTGATGGGTTATCCAGTGGTTACTACCATTAAACTGCAACTCCTTCAAAATTTGTAGTAACAAGACTCCACTTAAATGTCAACTACAGAGATCTTTCCCATTAAGGAGATTATCACAGCAACATCTTCCTATCCCCATAGTCTTGTGTCAAACTACAATAAGCTTTAGTAATACTAAGCTTATTGATACTAAGTAGGTGATATTTTTTTTTATTTTTGTGAGATGAAGCATTTTCAGTCATTATGTATTTATAACTGATACATTGGTACATCTCTCAAGGAGGACAATCCATTCCACAAAATGTCTTGTCAAAGGAAAATTTATCAAGTGAATAATAAAACCTAAAGAATTTCAGTAATTCATTCCTAATAAAAATATAGGACCCTTAAAACATTAATGATAACCTTGTGAATAATATATAATGTACTAATTACTTCCTAAATAATGTACAGATACAAATAGAAGTGTGAATAATGTGATGAATAAATAAATAATCTTACTATAATCCACCAAATGACCATCTGTGAGTCCGTCTGAAAATAAGTACCTAGATACTAGATATAAATCTAGATAATTATGAATGAATTATAGATGATTCTGGAATATTTTATGAATTTTTTTTTCCCACAAACTGAAAATATTTTGCTGACAGACTTTTTGGGGGCCATCAGGACCTCTTGCTAAGGGAAATTTTGTTATAAATCGTAATTTCGGTTGCTTTTTATTGCAACTACTCAGATTATCATAAAATGAAGAATAAGCTCTTAGCGAGGCTTTCGGCAAGACTTGAACCTATATCCTTTTTGTCCCAGGAATCCCATCTTATAGTGATAGCTGATCTAACGGATTCAAAAGCCTCTGAAACAGGTCTGGTTAGTCACTCTATGGAGACTGTCATGTGACTAATATATTTTAGCAGCATGCCGTGTTGGGGGTGATCAATTAAAAAATTGGAAAAAGGGGTGATCAATGAATCACTTACTCCTCTCACCTTTTGCTATGTGGTGATCACTAGTAAAAATCTGAATTATCAAACCACAAGGGACTTAAACTCAGGCGTCAATTTAAGATGAACTTACATTGCGAATTGAATCTCCACTAAAAACCTACTTTTGGGTGAATTTAAGAAAGGGAAAAAAAAAACATTTTTTCAAGATGTAGTAAGGAATGAACGTTTAAATTTTCAAGCTTCAATCTCTATTGCTGAGGCCTGTACACATGATACATACATAGCCTGCCAGCTAGCCAGACCAGCTTAAAAACTGAGAGTAACCTATGTTGGCAATTTTGGTGACAGTTTTTACTGACAGTTTCCAATTGTTGCGATCAGATAGATAGATATATTGATAAATAGAACGCTATCTGCTTATGCATGTTTGATGGTTAATAAATTCTTATACGAATACATATTCACGTAAGACATTCTTTCTCCATCAAGTTCTATTAAACCATTCATTCAACTCCTGACCTACATAAACACAATATTTCTTCCGACCCAAATCCAACCGCCCAAATTCTTAATGTTTGTCCCATTTTTCTTTTAATGCCTCATTGAATTCAGCATTCCCCCCCCGACCCCGCCCGAATGCTTCAGATTTTAGACGTGGATTCTTAACATTCGTTCTAATCTCATCTGGTTATCGAAGACGTTTTTGAGGATTTTCTACAAGTCGGAAAATCAATAAGAATTATAAGCACGTAACCGAGAAAAAGATTTTTTTAATAACGTACTTGAATGCACTTGAAATAGACTTCTTTCTTTTTTTTTGACAGCGGTTTATTGCGTCATTAAATCAACTCCAATTTGGTTGAGGTGGGATTAAACTAATAAGAAAATTCGTAATTAAAATCAGTTTGGCCAATATCAGAATCTAATCACTGTAACCTCAAAAATCACCCAACCAATCACCCAAGTAGGCTATACAGAGATTCTTCTTCCTTTACCTATCTGTGTTTCTGTGTGTCTATATCTGTCTGTTGCCGGGTACTCTTGGTCTCATTTTGGGGGTTGCAACCTTTAAAATTTGCATGAGCACACTGTTAGGCACCATCTAAAAATGTTTTTTTGTTTTTTTTAAAAATGTGCCTCTTTTGGGGTCTCTGTCTTCATTTGGGAACCAACAATGCCCAGAATCTTTTGCTTGTATTTTTTTTCAGATAATTCTAGATAGAAAATCCTGTTTTTTTTTTTAGAGATCATTTTAGGTAAAAGATTTAATTTTTTAGATAATTTCTCAGATAATTAGTTCTGGCTACAGTGATTCATTTATGCATGGTACAGATGTACATCTTTATGTTTATGATATCATCTAAAACAATGATAGGAATGGGTTTAGGGAACTAGGTAAATGGTAAAGTAGGGTTTTGGGAACTAGGTAAATGGTAAGGTGAGGTTTTTGGGACTAGGTAGATGGTAAAGTGGGGGTTTTGGGAACTGTGTAGATGGTAAGGTGGGGTTTTTGGGAACTAGGTAGATGGTAAGGTGGGGTTTTTGGGAACTAGGTAGGTGGTAAAGTGGGGTTTTTGGGAACTAGGTAGATGGTAAGGTGGGGTTTTGGGGAACTAGGTATATCATAATGTCTCCATTAGTGAACATTGAATAATCAAAAAACTTGGAAATTGAGGAGTAAGTATATGTCGCTCCCACATACCCCACCATTTCTATCCCTGATCAAAAGATCAAAAAATATAACAAACTAGCATTCTAAAGGAAATTATGAATCATCATCATAATCATCTTCAGTCTATTATCATCCATCATTGGACATAAATCTTTCCCAGGATTTGCCACACCTCTCTATTGTAGACCAATATTTTCTGAATCCGTCCAGTTCATCTCACCATCTTATATTCTACCGGCTTTGGTTCCACATTTAATTTATGGGGATCCATGTTGTGAGATGCGATGTCCATCTGTTGTCTGCCATTCTTGTAACATGTCCAGCCCATTGCCATTTGAGTTTCCTAAAGGTTTCTATGATATCTCAGACTCCAAAGTCCAGATAGACAGATGCACAGATACAGATAAATATCAGAACAGATGAATAACCAAAACCCAGCAACAGTGTTTGAACGAGTATGTTGTGGGTAGCTGTGATTAATTCAAATTTTTGAGTTTTGTAAATATAGTGAGACCCTTGCGATTGATATTTATCCCAAATAGATGGTCTAGATTTCAGGCTCTAATTTAGTTTAGCTCTAGTCACAAGTCTCCTTGTTTTGTGACTTCTTGTCGGTCTCTTCTGTTAGTAAGACTCCGTTTTGAGCTACAAATGCCTTTTGCTCGCCCTAATACCAGATTGTTCCGCTTTATATTCAGATTACCTCCTTAAGGAGAGTGTTCCCCCCTTTCAGAATCACTGGTGTACAGCGTTGGCAGAATTATGTACTCTCTGAATGCTTTCTTATCTTTGTCAATTTAGTTAAAGAGGTATATGTATTCGGTCACGTCTTTTCGTCTTTCCATCTGTTCACCTCTCCTCAAGATATCTCCAAAAAGTAACAAATGGATTTCAAGGAAGAAGTGGTTAAATTTTGGGATAGATCAAGGAATATCTTTTTGATTGAGAGACATTCTTTTTTTTATCGTACATTTATGTATATGCTCAGATTTACGCACATGATATCTCCACAAGTTCTCAGTGAATTTCAACGAAATTAAATGAAAAGGTGGACAATGGCCTACAGAAGAAGCGATTAATTTTTGGGACGGATCCATGCACGATTATCTTGCCTACATAGTAGTTATGTCCATACAAAAGAACATAGTCAAAAATTCATGCCTGTCCACACAATATCTCAAAAAATTTCTGAACGGATTTCAATTAAATTTTGTAGAAGGGTGGGCCAGAGGCTATAGAAGAACTGATTAAATATTGGGGCGGATCCATGCACAATTACTTCCCTTGACAATGATGTTGGCAAAGGTATACACTCTCTAGAGTGCTTTCCATGTTATCAGAGGTATAGCTAACAATGGGGAAGGGATCAAGGGGGCTTGGTTCTTCAAGGGGCCCCCTTCAACATTTGATGAGAGTTGTCAGTAAAAATACAGCAGTTGAACTACTATATATGAAACTTTTGGGGCCCCTCTCTATTGGGGGCCAAATGGCATTTTCATTTTCAAATAGCCTTCCTATCCCAAACTATACTTCTGATTTATATTTTAGTTCTCACTTGTTACCCAGAATAGCATAAATAAAAATTTAACCTTTGTCACCTCAGACTGTTCGGTGACCTTGGAGATAAATCCATTTATTTTTATGTATATAATGTTTGATTGATATATCAGCTTGATTTCATCAGCAATCACTTGAAATGCATTTCTTACCCAGAGTTTATATTTATCCAGCTGATAAAATTCAAATTCAAAATCAGATTTTAAAATAGAAACCACATTAACCCCCAAAAGAGTCCATAGCATACAGTCTTGCCAATTTGAAAATCTCCATTTCAGTACAGTCATTAAGGCCATTCTCAGCCATTTTCGAACCATTTTCAGCAATCTTTCTAGTGTGTTTTGGCCATTTTTAGCTCTTTCATAATACAGCTTTTTTTGGCAGTCAAACTAGTGTGAAAAAATTTTTTTGAGTAAGCAATACTAAACGGGAAAAACACGTTCACGCTTTTGCAATACAGAATCTTGGGCAATGACTTACTACGAGGATGTTAGTTAATTTTAAACATTGTAATAACTAGCTGGAGATCTACTTTTAGGCTGGAATTTTCAGCTAGCTCTGGTGAAAGGCTTAATTTCTTGTCATTATCTATGATATTATATATTTTATAGGTAAGAGATCATCGATTTGTATTTATTGAATCGGACCTTTTTTGGAAAATCATCCCTGTCATTAACTTTTAGATCACGATTAATCTAAATATCTGGGAGATGAAAAATTTTTTTAAATTTTTCCAAAAATCGAAAAATCTTTTACATTAAAAACTTCCCCTAGGTCCATTGAGTATGCATTGTAAGTTGGGCAAATTAGACTTTTAATGTTATGTAAAAATGGATGGAAATCAGATGACTATTATCAGGGTACGTGTGAAAGCAGACCCAACAAAAAAATCTTAATAAAAAAATCAAGCTTTTCACTCTAAAAACTTCCATTAGTCTATTGATTGGGAATCCCAGATTTGGTTGGACTCCACCTATGTTTAGGTGGTTCTTATAGCGTGACAAAAAAGGTTCTCAAAGTTTAAATAAAATGAAATCCACACGTAGTATGCATTGTAATATGAAAAAAAAAATAACAGATCTGATTGGTCACTATATAGAAACTGTCATATGAACAATATCTTTTGACAGTATGCCATGTTGGGGATGATCAATTAGAAAATTGGAAAAAGGGGTTATCAATGAATACTCCTTTCGCCTTTTGTCAGGCAGTGATCATACACGAATGCTGCTAGATATAATGGGGAGTAAATGTTGAAATCTTCAGCCCTCTAGCTCCATTGGTGCGGCCTGTACTTGCGATACATTCATGGCCAGCCAGCCATACCAACTTGAAAGCTGAAGAAACCCATGTTGATAGTTTTGGTTGATGATTTCTAATACTGAGTTTATATAGAAATCGGGGGATTCCACGCAGGTAACGACATGGAGAATGGAAAGGCATGAATCCATATCTCCCTACAGCTCTGAGTAATATAGTGCAGGGCAGGTGAGTAAGGCTACTTAAGGTGCATGTCACCTTTAAATCTATTTCACATATCCCAATCCAGCAAGTTGTAATGTGATTTATGGAGCTAAAGTGGGGGGTGGGGGGACTGAAGACCTGGTAAGGGTAGGGACACCACTTAGATACTTGAACAAAAATGCGCTTTGGGGTATGGTTAACAAGTTATTGCATGTGAGTACTAGGTGCTTAATACTTGTGGCTTTGAGTCGGACAAACCTCGTCTTAGCAGTCTCACCCTGGTGTAATGGTTAACAAGTCAGTCCCATAGACCATTACTATAGTTGTGTGTTTGATCCTAACAGATACAGCACATGTGTAGCCTTGTGCCAGACTAAGATAAACTTTGATAATACCTATTTCGGCACCAAGGTGTGGAGTAATGGTCAATAACTTAGTCTCATCCAGTTTGTTAAAAACTTCTAAAGCTGGGTCTGCCAGATATTTAATAATATTAATCCATTCGAAATTCTTGAAAAATAAAATGTACGATTAGAACTTAACAAAGAAAAGTAAAGAAGAAAACATTACTAGTGAATACACTTCGAAAAACGGCCAGTTTAATCAATATCAATCCACTAATCTGAAGACTATTCAACCATTGCAGAAAAATTGAAACAAGCCACTGAACGGCGAACTACGTCGAAGCCCACCAGATTCAAAACCAGCTAGTTGAAAAAATTGCCGGTTTTCTGGTAATTCCGGCTTTCTGGAAGCCGGATAAATGGTTCGGTAACTGTTATTGTCGTTGTGATTATAATGATTAAAATGGAAAGGAATTCAGCTGTGTTAAATGAAGACGGGGGGAAAAGTATGACCCATTAAATGTTAACTGCAATATATTCCTAACCAAACGTCACCAGATAACCTTGATCATAAAATTGGTAGATGTTACTTCCTGAATCTGAGACTTTTATTTAAATAAGTCACATGGGGTGCCCTTGCTTCAGTTTGGTGATGAAAATTTTCAAGGAATATTCTTAATTCTTATTTACTTTGGAGGGTCAAAGCAGCAGTTTTATTTCGATAAACTAAGAATCGTTATTTCATGATTTTATATTTTGTTTAAGCATCGTAGGATGGCTCGATTTGATTAGCGAAAATAATAACTAATCATGCATGATATCGACATTCACCCCGAATGACCTTGCCACACTCAAGATGGCCGACATACTTAACCGGAAGTAATTTTTTTTCTCTCTCTTAAGGGCTGAATACTGCTTTCATGCGATTTGACCTTCCCACATTAAAAAACTAAAAAAATGAAATAATTACCAATTTTAAAATATATGAAATACGAATGAAAAATATTAAAAAGTAAATTAACATAATTTTTTCATAAATGATTTTTTTTCAAATAGAGGACAGAGATAAACAAGATTTGAAAAAAAAAAAAATTAAATGCTAAATTTATACCCTCTCTCTTTGAACAAAAGCCTGTATTGTCACGTGCCAATCATGTTAATGATATAATTTTTTTGTTTAGTACGGTGGCCTAGTAATGTAATAAAATTACGACGAATGATCATTGTATTTCCCGGTGTTGAAGAAAGCTAATTTTCCCCAAATAAGTCTAGGAAATTTACCCCCCCCCGACATGCAGGATAGATGTTGCTTTGATTCTACGTTTATTGTATTTTCCTGAATTTTGCAAGTCATGATCACCTCGCGTCCTTGAGGCCGGAGCTGTCCTCGAATACCGGGAAAATACAGTAGTACGTACTATGGTGTTACAGTGTTGCCATAATCCTATTGAAAACGAGTCAAATCAAAATCATCCCTCTGAAACGTTATCATCTTGAGAATTTTTTTTTTTTTAATTACAAAAGAAAGGGAAAAGCCATTTTATGCAGTGGTGTAATGCTAGAAAAATAAAGCAAGGGAATGCAGGGCTGCTCGCTCTTGTGATCTTGGCGATCCGATGAGAGAAGCAAGCCTCTATAGCTGGGTGGGGTGGGGGATGCCTATTACAGGTACATTGATTTAATATATACTGCTACAATGCACCATTCTAGCTAACTAGTGACTACAAACTAATAAACAATTAGAATTTTAGTAGTGAGAGAATGCCGTTCCCCCTCCCTAACAAAATAAGGGAACGTTGTTCTTGCAACATTACCTATCTGATTTTCCACTCAATGAAACAAACTGCGATTATTGTCTGGGTTGTTTTGAGTATATATGAAACAGTCAACCAAAACTGTCAACAAAACAGGTTTCTACAGTTTTAGAGTCAGTCTGGTTGGCTAGCTAAACTGCACCAACGGAGCTTGAAGGCTAAAAAATTTAAGCATTTACTCCTTATTATATCTAAATTTATCTTTTTTAAATTCCCCCTCCCAGTAGGATTTTAGTTGGGGGGGGGGGTCAATTTACAGTGTAAATTCATTCTTAATTAGTCTCTTGGTTTGTGTCTGATAACGTTCGTGCTTGTTTTTTGAAAATTCAGACTTTTTAGTAATCCGACGGAAAGCAACGGCTAGTAACATTTTCATTGATCATTCAATTTCCCAATTTTTTAATTGATAACCCCCAACACGGCATGCTGCCAACAGACATTGGTCTCGTGACTTTTTCTATTAAGTGACTAACCACACCTGTTATTTTACTCAATATTCAAATGTGGTATAATACACCTAAAAACCTCTGTTGATTTTTTTCTTTTTCTCAAACTTGATATGGAATCATTCATTCGTGGAAAAAATTGTTTTTAATGATAAAATTCTGATCCATTATCAAACATCGCTACGCACCAAAGACTGGTTTAATCACTGCGGCTGAGCCTAGGTCATTCATGTATTCTGACATTCATATCCATCTATCTATCTATGTATCTCACCATTCATAGTAGAAATTTTGCACACCCACTTCCCCTCAACGAGTAGGGAAAATGTTTTTTTTTGTTTTTTTAAAATTCACCTCCAAAATAGGTTTTTAGTGAGGTGTTCAACATGCAATCTAAGTCTTAGCTAAATTGATCCCCAATTTTGCACCTACTTGTTTTTTGAAAATTGAGACCCTTTTTAGTGATCACAGCCCAGCAAAAGGTGAGTGAAGTAGCATTGTTTGTGACATTTGATTTCTGACTTTACAAAAATTCATTGTGGTGTTATTTGAAGCTGTCACCACAGGTTTCTTCAGTTTTCAAGTTAATCCGGCTGTCAGTATATATCCTGTATACAGGCTGCACCAGTGGAGCTACAGGGCTGAAAATTCTAACATTTACTCATTATTATGTCTAGAAAAAACGTTTAGTTTTTGTTTTTTAAATTCCCCCCTTTTTATTGGGGAGTTCAATTTGTAACGTGAATGCATTCTAAATTGATCCCTTAGTTTACGACAAACAGCATCGATTGATCTTTGAAAATTTAGATATTTTCAGTAATCTTTACTCAACAAAAGGCAAGTGAAGTAACTTGTTCATTGATCATCCCCAACGTGGCATGCAGCCAAAGGATATTGATCATGAGATGGTTTCTATTGAGTAACCAACAAGACTTGTTATTCATTAATTCTTTAATGCCTGAATAAAAGTCGTACTTTGAATATGTGTGATTAAAATATGAAACCAGGTAAATTGTTTTCTCTAAGTTAGAATAATAAAGGTGAAAATTTTGATACTTGAATTTTGGACTTGTTTCAATTTAATCAAGGGGCTTTTGTCTGAGCCCACACTTTAACTGAGGAGGTTTTGTTCAAAGGGATATTTGCTTAGGAGGATTTGTGCAAGAGAGGTTTTATCTGGACCCCATTATCTAACCATTTAGTGTAGCAACTTCAATCATGAAACAGCCATATCCTTAATCATTCTTGGAAAGGCCTCATAATACCTAGCCGTTGATAGTATCCAGCCCCAAGAAGCAGTTCATATATGTTCACCCAATGATTGTAATTGCTTTATTGGTGAAGTTTTAACCCTTTTTTTTACAATGAATAAATAAACATACAGTTTTGATTTGGTTTGATTTCATTTAATCAAAACAAGGATATTAAACAACTATTTTTATACAATCAAAAGTTTGCGAAATCAAACATTTTTTTTACAAAAAATAAGTTAATATTTAGTTTTAATTATTTTCTACGATCAAAAGTTTATGTAAAACCTTTTTTTGCAAAAAATAAGTAAATTATAAGAATTAAGCAATTTCATCGATTCAGTATAATATACATAATCTTCGGTAGTATCTAAACCAGTGGTTTTGAATCTTTGAACACTTGAGAATCCCATCCAAGGGAATATTCTGGTGGACACATATTTTTAGCCTTTCATCTTTGATTATAATCAATGAAAAACATTATGCAATTTTAATAATTATATTGTTTGTTGTGTGATGGATAATGTTCCTTCACCGCCACAAAATTTGCAATGTTATGTTTAAAGGGGACACTGCTGCAGACCCCCAAGCATCATTTGTTGGACCTCCATGGGTTCCAAGGACCTCAGTTTCAAAATCATTTCTCTACACCTCTTATAAACAGGGTGCAAGGTTTAATTTCAAATTTTAATTTCATCAATTCGGTGTAACATGTATAACCCTGGGAAATATCTAAACCGCAGACTGCCAAGCATTATTTAATGGACCCCTGATTCGAAACCACTGATCTAAACCAATGATTTCCAAAGTGAATGCCATTTGGGGGTATTAGATGACTGAAGGGAGTTCAGGAAGGCAAGGGGCTATGCGGGGTAGGGGTCATTGGAAGGCAAGGTAGTGGTAGGGGGCATTAGGAGACAAGGGGTGGGGCTAGGAGCATAGAATACAAATTTTTATTTACAAACTTTGTGGGTGGGTGTATGACATATATTCTCTAAAAGGGGGTTGTAGTCCAAAAATATTTGGGAAACTCTTATCTAAACCATATTCAACCTTCTCGTATTGGAAGAACCCTTGAAATAACTTATATATATATCAAGAAACCCTGCATACAAATATGATAGATACAGCTAACGACACATCAGTGTGTTCATAAATTCAAGTATATCATCTAAAAATGATTATTCAATATTTTTCAATGTATTCGAAGATAGAACCCTATTTTGGGTCATTCTGAGTCTTTTTTTTAATTTTCAGTCCTCTCTCACACAAAGGACATTCAATCAGTGAAATACAAAATGGAAGTCGATTTCCATGAAGAAAATATTGATAAACTTTCCTTATCTTCCATAAGATATATCTTGCTTAAACTTTATATACTTAAGTATATGGAGCAAGAATCATGAGTTCAATGATGCGTCCACCATCCAAGGTGGTAGTGGCATGTGGAGGAGGAAGGAGAGCAAGTAGTCTTTCTCTGAGTCAATTGATTCTCATACTTGTAAAATATCACAATATGGAAATATCTGGCACATATTTTTTTCAATAAAAACCATAAATAGCCATTTTGGGTGTTTTTGTCCTTTTTCAATTACAATAATGTGGACCTCAGAAATTCTATTATGACATTATTAGCTGCTGGTTTGAAAAAATTATCCAAATTAATGCTCTTTTAATGACCTCATACTTTTTGATGACATCACACCTTTTCCTTCCTTCCTATTTCTATTGTTCAACATGAATGTGACTGACTGATCGAAAAGCATCTTATAGAGATGTGAGGACACATCTGAAATTATAAAATGGAAGTCAGTTTCCTTGAAAAAATATTGATGAGTTTGGTTTACCTTTCCTGAAATTAATGTTTTTCATAAATTTAAAAATATAATCTCAGAAAGCAGGTAAATACCAAAACTAACAAAATTATGGATCATCATCAACCATATATGCTTTTTTTTAACCTTGTAAATTAAGCAGAGATGGTGGTAAAGTGAAATTAATTTGATGAAAATTCAACCAGTATGGTTTGAATCATAAATTCATGTTTTAAAAAGGAAGAAAAGCATGGACATAAAATAAGGGACCAATTTGTCATAAACTTTTATTGTGAATTGAACCCCCAACAATAAAAACCTTTTCAATTAGGGATTTCAAAAAAACAAATCGATCATTTTCCCAACTCATTGAAGAGAGTGTGTGTGCAAAATTTCAAGTTTTCATTATGAACAGTAAGGGCTGAGAAGAGTCCAGATAGATAGATAGATCGATAGATAGATAGATAGATCAGAGCACTTGAATAACCTAAATCCAATAACTTGTCTGTTATGGTTACCAGTGTTTGATTATCAAATTTCTGGTTTAATAGAAAAAAAAAACTTTTCTAAAGATAGAATTTCGATGAATGAAAAACTGAGTTTGCAGATTTATTTGCAATATAAACAAAACCATGAGTCATAACAATACAATTTATTTTTTACGTACGAAATGGGAATTTTACTTATGTAACTTATGTTATGTAGGACTCATGCTAGTTTTTCACCTACACAAATACTTAATTTGGGATCGAACTACAGGTGCACCCCAACTTGCGACCTCTCAACTTGTGACCATCTGTTCGTACAACCAAAATATATGAATGTAAAAAATTCACGTAAATATGAAAGTTACACTCCGGAATTAAAAATATTTAAGTAAACATAAAAATTTGCTTGATTGTATGTGTATATGAGAATCAATAAGATGTACATTAAAAAAAACGTACATACTGAAAAAATATGCAATCAACAACAGATCGGTTTAATCACTGTTGTTGGGTTTAGTTAATCACTGCTACCTACAGCAGACTAGTTTAATCAATGTTGTTGGGTTTAGCTTATTCATGTGCTCTGATTCTTATATGTATCTATTTATGTATCTATCTATCTAAATTTTGCTCAGCGGTAACTGTTCATTGTTGAAACTTAAAATTTTGCACACACTCTCCTCTCAATGAGTTGGAAAAATGCATTTTTTGTTTTTTAGAACACCCCTCCCTTAAATAGGTTTTTATAAGGGGTTTCAATTCATAATGAAAGTTTATGCCAAATTGGTCCCTTTTTTGTGCCTATGTTTTGGGTTTTTTTTTTATTTATAAATTTATGATTCAAATCATACTGGTAGCATTTTCATTAAGGTAACAGTTTTATAACCATATCTGCTTAATTCAAGAGGTAAAAAGTAGCCTATACAGGGATTCATAATTTCTCTCAGAATGCTAATAATAGTATAATGTTATTAATTTTTTACCTATCACTCATTTTCAAAATAATGTTATATACTTATTTTCTATTTGATTTTCAAAATTTCTATAGGAATAAAAACAGATTTGCCAACTTAGATGTATTTTTGTTTTGCCTTTTACAAATTAAAGAATCCAATGTTCACAATATTTAGAAGTTTTTAAACAATCTTTGATAATTGAGAGTGACTCCCTGGATCAAAAAATTGAAAAACCCCATCTGAATTGGCAACACTAAATAAAACAGTGAAAGTGACAATGCACTTTTACGGTGAAGCATAGCATGCAAACACTCCAGAAAGAATTTGTCCGATTTATGACAATTATGAGATACAAGCTGCCATTCAGAACGGAACCCGGTCATAAGTCGAGGAGTACCTGTATTGATAAACAGGTACATATTTCATGATTCACTGAAGTGAGATAATTTCTGCCCTTGCTTTTGATGCTTGTTAAACACAAGAGATTGCTCACAGTTGCTTTTTTCATGGATGTATGAATTTTTGTAAAACTGCCAAAAGTTAATGTTGAGCACCCAGTAAGATCAAAATCAAAAGATCTGTCTATCTATCCATCTATCTATCTATCTATCTATCTATCTATCTATCTATCTATCTATCTTACTTTCTGTTCATATCTATCTATCTATCTTTCACCCTGTTTATATCTATCTATCTATCTATCTTACTTTCTGTTCATATCTATCTATCTATCTATCTATCTATCTATCTATCTATCTATCTATCTATCTATCTATCTATGTGTCTTACTTTCTGTTCATATCTATTTATCTATCTATCTATCTATCTATCTATCTATCTATCTATCTATCTTACATTCTGTTCATATCTATCTATCTATCTATCTATCTATCTATCTATCTATCTATCTATCTATCTTACATTCTGTTCATATCTATCTATCTATCTATCTATCTATCTATCTATCTATCGATCTATTTTTCGTTCTGTTCATAACTATCAATCTATTTCTAAAAGGTTCTGATAGGAATGAAAACGAAACGATAATCAGTTACATTTTTCGCGTCAACTGAAACATAAGCTGTATACATAAGCTTTTCTCTTAACTGCCCACTGACTTTATGGCTACTCCACTTATCTACCCCTTAACCTGACCTTTTTTTACTGTATCCACATATCAATTTTTCTCCTGGTGGTAGGGTTAACGGGTAGGGCGGTCCAAACCAAATCACATCTGTCAAAATATTGCCGACGGCCTTCATTTGAACTCCGTTGCCATTCTGTGGCAACTAACAGCATCTCTGAAGATCTCAATAACTACAACAGCTGTGATTCATGGTCCATGACACTGTTACCATCCAGGTATGTTCTAGGGTAAGGAGGTCTATGAGTATTGTGTCCGTTGTAGGCTGGAAGACAGCTGAAGCTGTTTTCACACTAAATGGCAGACACGCGGAGAGGGGTGGCAGTTGTGGTTGTGGTGGTGGGGTGCTTTTCGAAAATACCCCTCCCCCCAGCCTGCATCACCCCCCGGGCCTCTAGAAGCTTCATACAAAGTAGTTCATCTACTGCATTTCTACTGACAAATCTCAGTGAATGTTGGTTAGTATTAAGTGGTGAATTGCCCAGATGAGATTTTTCTCACTTCTCATCTATCTCAGTTTGTCATACTTATCTATCTATCTATCTATCTATCTATCTGTACATATCTATCTATCTATCTATCTGTACATATCTATCTATCTATCTATCTCAGTCTGTTCATATCTCTCTTTCTATCTATCTGTCTTATTCTGTTCACTTTATCTATCTATCTATCTATCTATCTATCTATCTATCTATCTATCTATCTATCTATCTATCTATCTATCTCAGTCTGTTCATATCTCTATTTCTATCTATCTATCTTATTCTGTTCACTTTATCCATCTATCTATCTATCTATCTATCTATCTATCTATCTATCTATCTATCTATCTCAGTCTGTTCATATCTCTATTTCTATCTATCTATCTTATTCTGTTCACTTTATCCATCTATCTATCTATCTATCTATCTATCTATCTATCTATCTATCTATCTATCTATCTATCTCATTCCATTCATATCTATCATTCTGTCTATCTATATCTGGGCCCCCAAATCTCTAGCCATTCCCCTACAGACAGAAGTGTTGATTATTGACAAATCTTTTAGATCTTCTGGGAACAGAACTTGTAATAAGCTTCTATCCAGTCTGGTTAGTATTTAGTCGTAAACTGTCTAGTTAAGATTTTGTTAGTCTTCATCTATCTATCTATCTATCTATCTATCTATCTATCTATCTATCTATCTATCTATCTCAGTCTGAACATATCTATCCGTCTATGTATTTAAACTATATATATATATATATATATATATATATATATATATATATATATATATATATATATATATATATATATTTGGACTATATATATTTATCCCTATCTATCTACTTCAGTCTGTTCCTATCTACCTATCTCTTTATATATATATCTATCTCTATATATATCTCATTCCGTTCATACCTATCATTCTATCTATCTCTATCTGGGCCCCAAATCTCTAGCCTACAGACAGCAGTGTTGCTAATTAACAGATCTTTAGAATCATCTGGGAACAGAACCTGTAAATAAGCTTTTATCCAGTCTGATTGGCTGAAAGAGAATCTGCCCTTCAACTTAGTAAAGAAATCTTCTTGACTCTGCAACCTATGCCGTGTATAACTGAGACCAGTCAAGAAATTTGCTGGTGTACTTTTAGAAACCAAAACTGTTGACATGGGTTTCTTCAGTTTTTAAGGGATTTTTGCTGAATGGCTGGTTGGTTAGCTAGCTGGCTGGCAATCTATACACATATGGAGTGTCAGATTAAAATTTTGTTGGCCCATGGACTACTGGTGCCCTGAAATCCCCAGTAATATTTTTAAAAGTAAAAAAAAAAATTTATTTATTTCTACAAAATTAACATGGATTAAAATTCAAGCATTTGCTCTGTATGATTTCATAGGAAAACATTTCTTCAAAACATCAATAAATTTAAAGTTCTTGAGAAAATCGTTTTCTGTTGAGATGAGATCAAGTCTGTTTTAGCCATTCTTGCATGTCACTTACTGTCATACGATATATATGTATACTGTACAATGTTTCTTTTTTGCTGTGGTATGTTTACTACAAATATATATATATATATATATATATATATATATATATATATATATATGTATAAGAGAACAATGATAAAATATACAGTAAGCATGTGTATATGTATTATTATATTAGTAGATCTAATTTTTTGAAAAAGTACTCAGTATCATCAGTGGAGGGTTTATAAAATGAGTAAAGATCTTTTTCAATGGTTCATTACAGATTGTACACTCTCTTTCACTTCCAATGTTCATTTGAAAATCTTTTTAAGTGAAACAGAATGTACAATCTGAAATGAACCATTGTAAAAAACCATAACTCATTTTATACATATACATACATATAATAATTGGATTTTTTTTCAAATAGATAATTTAGAGAACTTATAGTTTGATTCAGCATTCAAAAATATACCTAAATTTTCACTTAATCTCTGAAACCCTACAGCTGGTTAGGACGCACGAGCTCCTGCCTCTATTCAGCACTGTAAGTATGTTTTGTGCTTACACGCCGTTAGACAGCTGGATATTTAAACAAACAAAAAAATTCAAGCTCCTTATTATGTCTAGAAATAAACAAATTATTTGTGTTTCTTAAATTCTTCCCCAAAATAGGTTTTCATTGACTGGGGGATCAATTTATATCGTAAGCTTTTGCTAAATTGGCCCCTTATTTTGTGTCCAGTTGCATTCACACATGTTTCCAGAAAATTTAACTCTTTTTTAGTGATCACGGCCCAACAAAAGATGGTAAAAGTAATTTCAAACGAGTGATTATTTTAGCATAAACTTACATTTTAGATTGAACCCCTCCGCTAGAAACCTATTTAAGGGGTGAATTTTCAAAAAACAAATAAGTCTTTTTTTCTAGACATATTAAGAAGTAAATGTTGAAATTTCAACGTTTTGATTCCAAAGCGTGATACATACATACTAACATAGCCAGTCAGCCAAACCAACTTAAAAACTGAAGAAACCTATTTATGCAACAGTTTCTAATACTGGAGTGCTATAAGTTGCCTGAAAGGAATCAGTGCGATGTCTGCTATTCACTGTGTTGCCAACTCAGAAAAAATATTTTTGTACTAGTTTGACTGCCAAAAAGTGCTATAAAGAGCTAAATTTTTAAAAGATGGCTAAAAAATAGCAAAGTGGCCAAAATCACTAAAAAGATGCTTAAAATGGCGAAATTCTAAAAGCGCACCTATGCTAATTTATCAGTTTTTTGCACTGCCATAACATGCTGAATTTAACGTGACAAGTGCTGGCTGCTCATTTATGAATTACTAAGACGAAAAAATATACGAGGTGTGCGAGGTATTTGAGAACATAACTTTTTCTGGCCATAAATGGGAGACAACGAGTTACGTGGCATGTGCCAAATTTCAACTTTTTCATTTCTTTTCCAGGCATATCGACAGCATCAACATGGCCGCTTCCAATCTGGAACAGGTAATGAAAAAGCACGCCATGCTCATGGCCCTAGCAGCCAACCATAGAGACTTGGAGAATCACCAGCTTCTTGAATGTGACCAGGTCCTTTGTTTGCAAGGTCAACAAGGAGCTGGCAGCCCCTGATGGAAACATGTCATCTGTTCCCCAAAGGATGGAACATTCTCAGCATCATTAGAACAGGGTTGCCAGATTCAGCTACAAACGAAGACTTACCCGATAAAGGTATAGGAATGAAGTTGGATTTTGAAGTCAAGTGAGTCTGGAGGTAGGGGTTCAATACCTTTTGAGGCAGGCCCTGCTCCCACACTCGCTTGATTTTTAAATTCGACTTGTTTCCCATGCCTTTTTTGGGTAAGTCTCTGAGATAAAGTTGGATTATCCCCCTTTCTAGCCCTATCTGAGGATCCTGCAAGAAGGGGGAGGAGCTCAGTGTTTAAGGTTGCCGTAATGGACGTAATGGCTCTCACGAATGAGAACCATCTGATTCGGACATGCAGTTGCTTCCAAGGCCACATTGAGTCTGTCCTTGAGGCCGAGTGCGGTTTTATTGAATAACCTGTTTCTTTGCATCTAGTTGAACATGTGTACAAATTTTCACGAAAATACGTTGTCTTTTTTTCTTCTCTTGAATATCTTTGTTTTTTCTTTACGTTAGAAATCATCAACCAAGACTGTCACCGGTACACGCTTAGACTGCAATGATTCATTTATACGAGGTACGGATGTTTATATCCTTCGCTTAATGTTATCAGTTGGTTATTGTTATCAAAAAGATTGCATCTCAAAATGATCGCCATAAGCAGCCATTTCAATAAATTAGATATCAAAGGTAGAAAATAGAGCCAGTTATGTACAAAAATGTTTAAATATTTTAGCGCAATGGAAGGGAGATCACTATTTTAATCCACTGATTGAAAACGTGTCTTTGTCTCATAGATCGGACAATATTGAAATTTGATGCAGTGGTCCACTGGCACAAAACTGCTGTTCCCCAAATTCTAACATACAAATGAATGATGCTATAGAGCAGCAGTATTCAAACTGTATTCTGCGGAGCCTTAGGGTTCCAACAAACCTTTCCAGGGGTTCCACAAAAATCAAGCGACATTTTCGCAGTATACTTAATAATTTTTTATTACATAGATGATTCCTTCACAGCTTTTATACTTAGGTTCATACACTTTCGGATAATTCCGTAAACAAGGCCAATATCCAATATTTACATATATATGCAAACTTGATTAAAAAATTGCGTTATATTATACTGAAACTCTATTTGAAATGATCTCCCACTATGCATCCATTTTTTTAAAAACATAATTGTCCGCTTTGGAAAAAAAACCAGATAGAGCAGACATAGACTGTGAATAAACAAAACGAGAATTTGGAGTTAAAACAGTTATTTGGGCCTTTGCATTACTGGCGACTGTTTGAGCTTAATGGTAAGAGCAATGCTACGTTGAAGCGGCTATCCTATCAGTCATGGGTTTGATTCCAGCAGCAGCCCCATTTTCTTTAACGGTTTATTCTATTTACGTGGTCTAATCCAAATGATACATTCACTGTAATAACAGGAGATCATTTCAGAAAGAGTTTCAATATAATATAACGCAATTTATGATCATTATATCAGATCATATATTCATTTCTTAATAACATATATATATATATATATATATATATATATATATATATATATATATATATATATGTGTGTGTGTGTGTGTGTAAAAAGGAAATCTGTCTTTTGAAGGGGTTTCATAATTGAAAAGGTCTCCCTGAGTATTTAAAGTTTGAAGTCTTCTGCTATAGAGCAATGATTAACAAGCTGTCGGTGAGTTCAATTCTGACAGAGCGCTCTGCCATTATGGCCTTGTACCTCACTCATCTAGGCTTGGTAAATACAGATTTCCTCCACTTTTTTTACTCCACTTTTTCAGTTTTGCAAAAAAGTGAAAAAAGCTTTCACTGCTTGTTTTGCAGTGAGCCTAACATACCATCATTACTATTTTGTGGATCTGGGAACATTCAGCATTTGTTCTGCATCATTTTGAATCATTATAGAGGCAGTGTGCTCACTCTTCCCTCTCTCCTACTCTCCAGTCCCCTGTACCAACTGCTACTCCAACCTCTGATGACTCAGCCTAACATAGTATCCTCACACTTTTTGCGATCTGGGAACGCTGAGAAATTTTCCCAAATAAATCAATGGTAATTGCTTCTTCATTTTGCGCCAATTTTTGCCTACAAAAGTTTTTTTTATCATAGGAATGCTCTACTATTGGGTTGTGGGGGGACTTGTACTCGCATGATTTGATTTTTTAACAAAATGAAAAATATCAAAACCCACCATTACAGTTAATAAATGAACAACCGTAGAGTGAAAATTTGAAGTCATGTTGAAAAGATTCATCAAAGAGAGATATGGTCTGAGTAAATTCTATTCATGACATCACGTGTGTTTTCAGTTGGAAAATATCTAATATAGAGTTAAAAAACATCTGGGAATATCAAGGTTCTGGAAAACAGAGTTCTTTTTGATAAACCAGTCAAAATAAGGCTCCAAAAAAGAAAAAAAAGTATTTTTTTCCAAAAATCGAAAACCATTGTTAAAAGGCTTTTTGTGGAGTACTGATGCCAGTTTTCAATGCTGCAGTCAAAACGTTACGGCCTGGAGTACTGGAACACGCAAATGCATAAAAGCATAAATAAACACACGCACAAAAAAAATGTTCGATTTCCTGAAGAACATCCATCGATAAGTAATAAAAATTTTTAATGTTATGAGAAACCAGAAATACTGTATATACTGGTTTATAAGAAGAACATTCAATTAAAAGAAAACTACGCTAATATTACACAATGTCCAACGTGCCGGTATTATGATAAGGGGGCAACTACCCAAGTTCTATATAGTCACAGAGGCATAATTAGAGATTTAGGGGAGGGGGCTGGGGGACTCCGCTGCTTGAGGGACCCTTCTAACATTTAGTGAGATTTGTCAGTAAAGATGCAGTCGGTGATCTACTGCTGAATCACCGTAGCCCCACAAATGGCCATCCCGATCAACCAGCCAAGTGGGCTACAGATTCTTCTCTCTTAGCTTGTCTGTATCAGTGTGTCTACAGGTGCTCCTGATAACTGTTTTAAGGGCCACAACCTTGGAAATTTGCATGATTATACCACTAGGCACTATCTGAAAGTATTCAATTTTTGTTTTTTTCAGAAAAGTACTTTTGGGATCTCTGTGGTTGTTTTGGACCCACAATGCCCAAATCTTCTGCTGGTATTTTTTTTGGATAATTTTAGATTAAATATCTATTTTTTTAAGATAATTTTAGCCAATTTTTTCAAGTTATTAGTTACACGTACAGGCTATGGTGATTCATTTTTGTGAGATACAGGTATATTTAAAACCCTTTCAGCACCCTACTCCATTAAGAGCCCAGGGAATGCTTTCACATCACTCCCTTAGCTACGCCTCTGTGTGGACAGTTACGGGGTTTCAGCGTGTGGTAGTCCTTCAAATACCCTTGTAAACTACTTTGGTCTGACGTATACCGTATTTAACTATATATTAGTTCAAATGGTACGCTAACCTCAAGTTCATTTCATTTTACATCGATGAAATTCTTGTAGAGTTCTATGTATCCAAATATTACAATTTCCGGAAGAATGCTCAGAATCAACTAGTTTCCCACACAAACAGAAAAAAAACACTTCTTTTTTTTTTCAATTCAGGAAACAAAGAATATCCACCAATCTAAAAACGCACAGAGAATTGCCCGAAGATGACGAAACACAGAAATGTTGTTACCATATAAATACAAAGGCAAGCAATGACTGAAAAGTCTGCTAGAAAAAAACAGGAAATAAATGGTTGGAATTTGTTTGCATCATTCCAACGATTCTAAGAATCAGCCGGTGCCTGATTAGGCAAGTGTTGGCCGTGCTGTTTGCTCGCCAACATCTTTAGACACAGCTAATTTCTTTTTTCCTTTTTTTTTCACAAAGCCTCCATTTTGTTTTGTACATCAGTCTAACTATCTATCTATCTCAGTTTGTTCATATCTATCTATCTGAGTCTGTCTCTCTCTATCTATCTCAGCTTATTTCTATCTATCTATCTCGGTTTGTTCATATCTATCTATCTATCTGAGTCTGTCTCTCTCTATCTATCTCAGCCTGTTCATATCTATCTATCTATCTATCTATAAGAATTCTTTTCATTCACACACACACACACACACACGCATTGGCCGTTTGGAAAGCTATGTTGCATTCCAGTAGGCAAAATACAAAGCTGTTCGTATTACATCAAATGTTCAATTTATTTTTCAAGAACATAATCACCATCATTAGCAATGATAAAAGTCCACTATGAAAACTATCTAATCACCGTAGCCCCACAAATTATCTAACCCGACCAACCAGCCAAATGGGCTGTGGATTCTTCTCTCTTTGCTCATGTATGTGTGTCCAGGTGCTCCTGGTCACATTTTTGGGGCTACAACCCTGAAAATTTGCATGAATTCACCAACATCTTAAAACAACATTTTTTGTTTTCACAAAAAAAGTGCTTTTTTGGGTCTATAGGGTTATTTTAGACCAACAATGCCCAAATCTTGTGCTGATATTTTTTACAGATAATTTTAGATATTTTTTGAATAATTAAATCTGGTACACATGGTATACAGAGATTCATTTTTGCAAGGTATGGATATTAATATTTATTTATTCCTTATTGAAAGAATCTAGGACTGGGATGAAAAATATAATTCAACATCAAAGCTCCACTCAAATAAGGTCATCAGGAGCCGGCTGTGGATATGGTAGGTTCATATATTATTAGCTCCCAGAATAAATTGTGTCAGTCACAATAAATCTTTTGTCAACAACTTGAAGGAGCAAAAAGGAAAGATTTACGCCCGAATTCTCGAGCTACAGTCAACAGAAAATGCATCATTATTTCTAATCTTTGACTGCTATTTACCTTCAGTATAAGCTTTTGGTGAGACTTGAACCTACGTCCTTCTAAGCCAGAGGGAAGCCTGGTTCACTCCCAGCAACTCTTACAGACTGAGCTGCAGAAGCTACTCAGCTAGCGGAAGTCAAAATTAAACTCTAAATTTACCCTCGAACCTGATCTCTCATTACCATTTAGTAGAAATTGTGGTCAAAAATTAATAATAATGATTTAAAGTAAATTTCAGGTCAGGTTAGTCACCCTAAAAAAACCGTCACATGACCAACAGCATGCATGTTAGGGGTGATCAATTAAAAAAAACTGGGGAAAAAAGTGATCAATGTATAAGTTACTTCTCTTGCTTTTGTTGGGTGATGATCACTAAAGGTCAGAATTACAAAAAAAAAAAAGCATGAACCCTGCCAGACACCAACTAAGGGGCCAATTTAGCATAAATTCATATTTTAAATTGAGCTCTCCGCTAAAAACTTATTAAAGGGGGATCAATGTAAAAACCAAAGAAACCTATGTTGACAGTTTTGGTTGATGGTTTCTAATGATAAAATAATTGCCGTAGAAAATGTATTATTCTCCCGAAAGACAGTGCGAGCCCAGATGAAATCGTTATTTTAAGAGTGTTGCGACTCATAAATCAACTTTTTACTGTGTTCAGTTTGAACTAAAACTGAAATAGAAAAAAAGTATGTAAGGACATAAGAAAGTATTTGAAAGATAACCTAGATGAATGAATAGTCATTTGTAGTTCAGAGTCATTTCATGTCTTCTCCAACATCTACGCTTTCTGTATTCAAGCAAGAGTGCCAAAGTCCAGACGTTGCACTGATCTACCCGCTATAAGACAGACATAAAACTCTCTTTTTAATACCTCTGCCTCAAAGCCAATTTCTCATTGTACACATTATTATCTTCTCTTTCCATTCAACATGTTTTGATTGTATCTCTTCACAATAATTGATGTAATATGCATGTAACAACTACATTTTTATGTCTATATCGTTAAATGTTTATATTTCTTATAAAAAAAATGTCTGTTCTTGTTCATTTATCTCAATGGAGACCCAATATCTTATATTATATAACAGAGAAATTTGCCTCTGAATCAATCGATAAAAAAATTATAAGAGAATCAGATGTAAGACGTGTTACTCATATTAGATGAATAACAAAATAATATTATAAATTAGACATAAATTAGTATCTCTCTTGAATGGTGTTAACCAGTTTTTGGTTCCAGCTTTGTGTTGTGACTCAAAAATCAACTTTGTAATGTGAACTAAAACCAAATATATATTTTCTGTTCTGAGTTGAAATAAGAAGTTCACAATTAATTTGATAAACGTGTATGAAGTTCTTTTGACAAAGTTAAAAGAAGATAGCTCTTGGAATATTAAAGAAACTCAGATTGCTAGCCATTTGTAGCTCAGTCTTTTGGCGTTACATGTTTACTCTGACATTTGTGCTCTCTATATTTAAAGAACCCAGTGAGTGTCCAGACATTGCACTGGCACTGGCCCGTCTGATACAGACAGATGTAAAATTCCCTTTTTAATGCCTTTGCTTCAAAGCCAATTTCTCATTGTGTATATTTTATCTTCTCTTTTCATTCAACATATTCTGATTTTATTTCTTCACAATGATTGATGTAATATGCATAAAACAACGACATTCTCTTGTTTACATCATTGAAAGTTCATATATCCTATTGAAAAAAAATGACTGTTCTTGTTCAGTTATTTCAATGGAGACCCAAACATTCCATTCAATTTCTGCAAGGAAATAGGAAATATTCTATGGAGATTATATCTTTACGAGGCCAAACAAACCATTAAGGAACAACAAAGATATACAACATGCTTTGACAGAGAGGATCTACCCCAACATCCGGGATCACTGTTTTAATGTCCTTGTTTTGTGGTTTTTGAGTTTGTAATCTGATCAAAACTCCCTCTAACCATATCAGTAGCAATAGAAAAATGAGAAGATGAACAAAGACGTGTGTGTTCAGGTTGTTGGCCGATGATCAAGAGAGTGACTTCAGCAACCACAATGAAGGCTTGGCTAGTCACTTCCAGTATCAAAATTCAGGCATTTTTTGGTAGCTTCCATTACTTCTATGATCGGGTGAGTTGCTTATGGACTTCACAACCGTGGCTCAATGTTAGACTGCCTGCTTCTGGTTCAGTAGGTTGTGGGTTCAATCCATGACCAAATAATACCAAAGGCTTTGAAAATGTTACTCAATGCCTCTCTTTTAAGCAATCAGCATGAGGAGGAGGATTGAGGCATTCTGAAGCAGGAGGATGAATTCTCCCACCGACGCAGTACTGGGAATCAAAAACCCTGTACAGAATAGTGAGATTATGGACAATAGACCCCAGCATCTATCTTCACAGGATTTAACATCTTCCAGTAATCAATTATTTGGATCAAATATTAAGCAAATTTTATTTTTCTGTCCATTTTCTACAACCCTTCAAAATTTTTATTTCTAATGATTTTCCAACAATAAAGCAATTGGGTAGGAAAGAGATTGAGACATCAGCAGATATAGGAAGTAGTGATATTACCAGCAGCAGTTGCCTGTCTAAATCAGCTGACACATACCCCCCCCCCAGCTGAGCTTTGCTTATCAACAGCAGCCAATTAGATATCTGTGTGCATGCTTTATTCTGCCACTGACATCTGCACTTTGCTTGGAAGCCATTACTTAGGGTAAATGTAAGCGAATGTAAGCCAATTAGGTGTGGGCATTCTAGTGTGAGCGTTTAGTCATCAAACCTTCTATGATGTCTGCCCATTTGCTGACAGGCTTTAGGAAAATTATTTCATTTGTAAAACTACCTGTACAGAAAGTTTTAATGGATCAAAATCATAAAATTTCAATATGTATATCTGTTGTTTTACTGCAAAAATATTATCATTTCTTTCATATTCAAGTATAATGCTATTAACTGATTTTGATCCTAATTTTTTTATATTAAATTTTTTGCATTATACACAAGTAAATACAGCAGATCTTTTTTAAGTTCAGGTTAAAAAACATACCCAATAAAGATTTTTTCAACAAAAAGCAAGAAATGTGTGATAGTGGTATTTTCTATGAAATAAGTAATATTTTTATTTCATTATAAGATTATCAGATGACTCTACACACAGTGCCATCTGTGGCCACTTGGTGAATTTTGTCTGGATTGAAAGGAGAGCAGGACCATCATTCATGGGAAAATTGGTGATGTATCTGTGTTTTGTTTCTCTAGTTGCCTGTTGAAGGAATAAACAAGAGTTTGAATATCATTTCATTATTCTCCATAGATTATCTGATTTTGGAAAACCTTACTGAAATTGATCCTGATTGGACGTCATGTTATGTCACACAAATTCAATTCAAATCTTCTCAATCCAAATTCATTTCAGTGACAATTCACATACTTATAACAAAGCTGGTTATGAAAAAAAAATCATTTGAAAATACAGTCAAGAAAAAAGATGAGGGAAAGTTGAAAAAAAGTTTTAGAAGAAAGTTGCTTCGGATACTTGGGGGAACCAAAATAGTTTTTGAGCCAAACGCCCTGTATAGTTTATTTATAACGATGTAAAAGTCGGTAGACTTGAAAATAGATTAATTACAATATCACGCTTAAATAATTAAGGCGTAAGTTTGAGGTAATTTGTATATGAATTACAATCCTTCCAAAATTTATTAAGTGAATCAGTAACAGTATAACTTCTGTTTTTATTTCATGAATTCTCTCATTTCTTTTCATTTATGTGCCATTTTTAACACTATATGTGCAGAGGTGTGAAATTTTCACACTCATACCCGCTGCATGATGTCAACAGGATTTCAGTTCTGACAACTTAGCTTAAGTTGTACTCCAACATTTTTTCTAAGGCTAATCGAAATAATAGTTTAAATCTCATTTTGATAAGAATCGTGGGAAACTAACTGGAAAGATGAAAGTATAAAAGCAAACTGAAATGGCTGATTTAAAGTGAAATATTTTATTGATATCATTATCCTAAAATTGAAAATCTTTTGTTTTTGGTAAAAAAAAGTGCAATCTTGGTAAAAAAAACTCATTTTAAAAGCAGCAAATTTTAATAGCCCTATTTTTTAGTCCCATTAATGGCTAAAATTGGGTAGATTTAATATCCAGGGAACTCTATTTGCTCCAAAAACTCATACAAAGGCTCTAAAAAGTGTAAATATACAACAATTCCTTACAATATCTTTCTATTCTGTGATTATTGTGTTATACATATATATAATCTTTTAAAACGATTTCCAAACTTTATGCACTAAGAAAGATTAAATTTATCGTAATTGAATTTGTTCATCTGAGCAGCATATCTACACGATATCAAGGCAGCAGTCTTCTATATATACTGATAAAAATAATAGACTTTTCTGTCCATGGACGAATATATATATGTATGGCTCGACTCCATAGGATAAGCCTATATATTTCATATTAATTATATAGAAATATTTATTTTATTTATATTTACTTATACTTTTTGGAGGCTTTGTATGAGTTTTTGGAGCAAATAAAATTAACTAGGAATTAACTCTAGCCACTTTTAGCCATTGGAAATGGCTGTCCTCCGAAGCCAAATGCCTAAAATGTGAAAAAAAAATTTTCGTCTTAATTTTTAATCGTCGATATTTCTCGATGAATGGAATTCGCGAAAAATAGCCATTGTATGGGAAGTTAGATAATTCAGGAAGAATCATACAAGGAGTTACCTCCCGTTACCAGTACAAAAATTCAAAGAAACTTCCGGATCAGACACTAAAAAGACTTGTGTGAAGATAATAATTAAACAATTACCTCCCTTTATGGCTAAAAATTTCCAAAAGTGGCTAGATTGGTTCATTTTTCATTTCCAGCCAACTTTAACGCTAAAAATGTTGAGTCTTATAAGAATTCTATAAATTGTTCAACATTTAAATTTTATTTAAATTGATATAGTTCATAATTTCTGATCAATACATTGTATGATTATCTTTTTTGGAGCCTTTGTATGAATTTTCGAGGGCGCTAAACAATTTAGGATCCTTTGAATGATTATTTGAGCCCATTTGATATTTTCAGCCATAAAGTTTGCTGGAAATCAGAAGAATGAAAAAATCAAGCACCTTTTAGCCATTTTTAGCTGCAAGGGGAGATAACCTTTTTGAGTATTCATACATTTTAGTGCCTGATTTGCAAGGATAAGAAAAATGTCATTAATAAATAAAACTATTTGTCCTTATGGTGTCATATACAGATCTATGTTAACTATGGAGCACTTAAAGCACAGGCCTCAACCCCCCCCAGACTCTGAAAAGCCCCCGGGCAGATTTTGGGGGCCCGGTTGACCAAAAAAATAGAAAATTGGCTGCAGTGGTCAGCTAAACACTATTTGAACAAATTCACTAATCGGCATATATATATATATATATATATATATATATATATATATATATATATATATAGATAAATAGATAGATAGATAGATATATTGGAAGGTGGGGTTAGTTGGAATTCTTGGGTAAATTGAGACACAAATGATCACCGAGACACCCCCCAAAAGCACTTTCTGGAAGAAAAAACAAACCTGGTTTACTCAGGCTATGTTGCATAACCACCCAACGATGCAATGTTCTTAGGGACACACTCTAAATTGAAAAAAAAAAATGGTTAAGTGATCTTTTTACTATATAATTATAATGCTAAACTGAATCCTTATTTTCTGTTGGGTATCTTTATTTATTCATTTGTTTTTATTTTTTAATTTGTTTTCATAACATTTTCAGGTACAATGAAGAGAAGGTGGTACTGATTGTAAATTGTGAAGTTTCATCTTCTCACTCACTCCTTGTTAAAAATGGCACACAAATAAAAAGAAAAATAACCGAAGAAGAAAAGAAGTAAATTCATATAAATTATATTATTATTGCTTCAAATGAATTGAATTGTTTTTTCTTTGTTAGCCGTTTCTAACATAAAGTGAACAAGGGTGAAAAACTTCACAATCAGGATTACCTCCCCTACATTGTACCTTTTCTCGTTCGTTTTTTTTTTTTTCTCACCATCGTGAAACGTGAAGGTTTGTATAATTTCAATCGTTATTTCTAAAGATTTGAGGTGTGACCTCCCAACAAAATTTTGAATTTGTCAGTTAAAATTGAAAAAAAGTTGATTTTTTAAATTTTCAAAAGGATAACCTCTTTACAACATAAATATAATATGGATACGGGCTCTGACTTTGCACCATTTATGCAATTTGTGTACACAATTTATCTTGTTTTGATTTTCAAACGCCAAATTTTTATGAATGTAAGCTATGATCAGAGGCATAGCCAGAGTGGGGAGTCAGCCCCGAGCACAAAATTTCCTCCAGCTTATAGTGCTTGTTGATTAATATGGTCTCCCCTAGGATGTAGCAAAACTGTCCTCGGGCATTGAGAACCCTTGCTATGCTTTTGGCTGTGATATTACCAGAAATATTATTTATCAATAAATATTTATTAGAAGAAATAAGAAAATTCTCAAACAGGAGAAATTTCATTAATACACAGAGGTTTTCAAAGTGCACTTATGAAAATCAAAACTAGGAAAGAAAAATCATGTATATGAATGGCTTTAATAGCACAAAGTAAGGGCCCATATTCACATTATATTTATATTGTAAATACAACATCCCTTTAAAACCTTGAAAAATCATCTTTATTTTCAAACTGACAAATTCCCTGAAGGGAAGAAGGTCTTATGAATTGAAAGCACAAAAAATTAGTCAGAAAAATTTTTAAAAAATTTTTTGAGGCGAGATCATGGCATGTCAAAGGTCCAAAATTTGGTTAAGATTCAGATAAACATATAAAGCCAAAAACTGTACTGAAATTTTTTTCAAAATAAAATGTTGGGCTCTTGACCATTTGTTACATTTACAAACTTCATAAGGGAAGTAACTGAATACTTTGAAGCCTTACTTCTGTATGAATGGCAGAAAGTAATTATAGATGGTCATTATAATAAATATTTTGTAAATAAAACCACGCTAAGAAAACTTTCAGAACTCATCTTTTACTGTTCCCCTTTGGAGAATAATAAAATTTGATAATATTTTCTGAAGGTTTAATTCACATGGACTAAATAATTTAATCAAAAGATATTGCCAATTTAGATATTTTATACCAAAATTCAGATCTATTCCCAATTTAGATGTTGTAAGCAAGGGATTACTTTGAAGGAAATGATAGAAACTAAGTGTTACCCAAGTAATCAGATCACTGTAGCCCCACAAATTGCTAACCAAGTGGGCTACAGATTCTTCTCTCTTCGCTCGTCTATGTGTGTGGGTGTATGTCTCCTGGTGCTCCCGGTTACATTTTGGGGTTACAACATTGAAACCTTGTAAATTTGCATGAGTATACCACTAAGCACCATCTAAAAATGCGTTTTTTCGTTTTTTTCAAAAAAGTGCTTTTGGGGGTCTCTAAGGTCATTTTGAACCAACAATGCCCAAATCTTGCATTGGTAATTTTTTAGATAATTTTAGATAAAAGATCTATCTTTTGTGGATAATTATAGATAATTTCATAGATAATTAGTTCTGGTACGCACATGGGCTACGGTGATTCATTTATGTGAAGTGCAGATATCATTTTCATGGTCAAATTCCCAAAACTTTTCAAGAGCACCTCAGATGTATGCTGGGTATCCCCCAAACAATTCTTATTTGTCCCTCGCATTTCATGAGACTGCCTTGATTATAATTTGGAAGGTCACTGGCTAAGGCAGCCTGGTGCTATTGAACAGCCAGCAAGATCACCTGACTTGAATTCTTCAGATTTATTTTAAAGAACGTGGGGTAATTGTTATGCTGAGCGTTTTAGGAAGACGACTTCTCCAAGGGAGATAACTCTTTGAGGAATTATCAAGGGAGGCAACTCTAACCAAAAAGTACAATTATTAATTAAAAAAGGGTTATAAAAAGCATGTAAAGATACACATCAAATAAATAACAAAAAAAAAAAAATATTGCGATAATTACACGACAAAAACAGCACAAATACAAAATAATTTTTAAAAGCGATGAAAAATATGAAAACAAAATAAATTACTTTTTTTGGATATCAATTTAGGTATTGATCAAAATTTTTCCTGATGTTCGTTACACGAGAATTATCTCTAATTTTATTATTTAATTGTATTTAGGCATGAATTCAAAACTTGATATTTCTCAAAAATGGAAAATTCAGTGATAAAATGAAGATCATAATCATTCAAAACGTCAAAATTTGAAAAGAAATATATTTCAGATTCTTAATGTAATATTCTTAATTTTTTTTTTGTAATTCATTTGATATGCATTTTTTTTTTCATGTTTCTATTGACTTTTTCGATTAATTGTAATTTCTTTGCTATTCATTTGGTACTAAAGTCAGAGCTACCTCCCTTGATGCTTCTTGAAAAATTCCCTCCCTTGATGTGAGCCAGTAAGCTTGAGAACTACCAAACATGGTGTATGGTACAAAACCTGCCAGCAAGCCAGAAAACCAGAATAAAAGAAAAAATTGTACAGATCAGTTGCTTACTGAAGGAACTAATGCATTGGAAGGAATGGTTGTCTCATTAAATCTTGATTGTATTGTATTTGCATATGTTTATATTTATCAAATCTGTAGTTTATTTATTACACAGTACGATACAGTGTCAGACTAGATTAAGCCGAAAGCTTTTGATCTGTTTTTTTGACTGTATGTATGCTTGTTACTTTTATATATATATATATATATATATATATATATATATACTTTGTGAGCACGATTGATGTTGGTAACACACTGGAGTGGGTGGAACCTTCTGCTACCTAAATGCTGGTCAAGTCTGTTCTTGGAGGTTTGGGGTTCAACTGACCTCTACCGGTGAAGCATCAGTAAAATTGTTTTGGGACAAATTGGGCTTTACTTTAGGTAAACCCTATACACAGGGACCCCACACCCCGCAACACACACACACATAGGCAGTATGATCAAGCTTGGATCTAGAGACAATCCAGGTTTTGGGTTTTCCGGATTCCTAGACCAAGGTTGGATATATATATATATATATATATATATATATATATATATATATATATATATATATATATATATATAGAAATGAAATAAACAGTTCTGGTTAGTTACTCAGTAGAAACTTTCTCACGACCAACATCTTTGGCAGCATGCCCTATTAGGGGTGATCAATTGAAAAATTGGAAAAAAGGGTATCGATGAATAAGTTACTCCTGTTGCATTTTGTTGGGAAGTGATTGCTAAAAAGTCTGAATTTTCAAAAAAAAACCCAGCAAATACCAACTAAGGGACCAATTTAGCATAAAAGTACATTGCAAATTGACCCCCTATTAAAAACCTATTTAGGGGGAATGATTTTCAAAAAAACTGAAAAACATTCTTGAAGCCGTATTAGGGAATAAATGTTCAATTTCTCAGCCCTCTAGCTCTATTAGTGTGGCCTGTACTCATGATACATACCTAAATAGATAGCCAGCCGGACTGACTTGAAAGCTGAAAGAAACCTTTGTTGACAGTCTTGGTGACTGTTTTGATTGACTGTTTATAACAATGAAAAGGACAAAACTGTATTAAACAGATATGCATTAATATGCTTCCAAAGCAGACCATGTTTGATCATTATTGAATCTGCCTGAAATTCATAAGATATAGAATATAAAATATACAATGAAAACGTATGAAGAAAAGTAATGAATGATAATGTTTATAGTTTATACAAATTAATCTGTTTAAAAACCATAATCTGTTTATTCAAATAAAATGGCTCAACCAACCAGCCAAATGGGCTACAAATTCTTCTCTCTTTACTTGTCTGTGTCTATGTGTACATCTATGTATGTGTGTATGTCCTGGTCCCATGGGGCTTCAAGCCTGAAAATTTGAATGAGTACACCACTATGCACTATCAAAAAATATCTTTTTTTGTTTTTCAAAAAAAGTGCTTTTTTGTGTCTCTGATCATTTTGGTCTAACAACCAAATCTTGTGTTAGTATTTTTTAGATAATTTTAGATAAAAGATCTATTTTTCAAAGATAGTTCTGGATAGAAGGTCTATTTTTTAAAGATAATTTCGGATAAAGATCTATTTTTTCAAAGATGATTTTAGCAAATGTTTGTCCATCTATGAAAACAAAACTTAAAAACAATCAGAGCTATGACAATCAAATTTTCTGTGGTTATTAATGGGACCCTGGAACAGGTTTTTAGAGAGTTACTTTTCTAATATTCCTCACCAAAATATTTTTTTCCATGGGGTTGTTCAATTTACAATAAGATTTGATGCTGCATTGGTCCCTTAGTTTGTGTCCAGTAGCATTCACATTTACTTGAATATTTACGATTGACCCGAGCTATGGTCACTGTCCTTTGCGTCTGTCATTGCATAGTTCAAGAATGGCTATAGCACTGGTCACAAAATTTTCTGTGATCGCTGATGGGATACCAGAGCTGACTTTTATCAATTAAGTTTCTGAAAATCTCACTCCCAATAAGTTTTTTATGGAAGGGGTTTGATTTTAAGATATCAATTTGAAAATGAGGATTTGATTTTACGATAATAAGATTTTTTACATTGGATGAATAGGAAATATTAGCATTTCCTCAAAATGCGGGGATTATCTCGATTAACACTCATTGATACCAAGTAAAAGAACGTTCTGGCCTGAAACAAAAGACAAAAAGATTTCAATTTTGTGACAAATCCTGATCTTTCATTTAAAGAAGTAAAGAACGGAGAAATAGGAGAGGAAGATAAGGTGGGTTGTAGAAAAATGAGTGGTTTTGTGGAAATTCAAAGTGATTCCAGGTAACAGCTCTTTGAAATTGTAATAGAAAGTCTGTGTAGAAGTGAGGCTATTTCTTACAAGTTGTGTATGTTGATTTGTGTTGATCTCAGAGTTGATGAATATCACTACGGGCTCTGAGAGATTGAGGTGTCTTTGTGTTTTGAGTGCATGCCAAAATGGTAAATGTTTCAGAGTGAGTCTAGAATATTGATGACAATTGCATAGGCAGTGAAAGTCTGTCTATGAACAAAACGGGTCTGAAACTGCTGTGACTCCCTCTCTTACTCAAATGGAGAGAGTGTGCTGAGAGGGGTGAGTTGATTGCGAGAGCCAAAAGGCGGTTATATAGATTCAGGCAAGGGAGGCATTTTATGGACTTTCATTGTCTCCATCCGGCTGAAGAGAACACATGTTTTAATGAATCCTGATTGGCCAAAAAAAGGGGATTTTTTTCACATTAGTTTCCTTCTACATCCACACTTTGCTCTGCTGCTGCTGATTTTTCTTTGATTCAGGCAACCAAAATTTTCGCCTTTTTTCCACTGAGGTTTGGAGCCTCTTTTTTCATACATTATAAAAGTCCTGAACAAGGGCTCTCCCAAACGTACACATAAGCTGCAAATAAATCAACAAATTAAGAGATAACAATTTTATCAACAATAAACAATTTAATGATTTAGAAATAATTATTTTATAACTTTTCAGAAGTAAACAATTTTTATAAATGGCTTTGGCACTATAATACAATATGGTGTTTGTTAATTAATCTACGGAGATACTACCGGAAAGTTTGAGCATTTTGGATTTACAAGTTAGGATTTCTTGAATTAAGAATTCAAATGACAATCTTTCTTACCAAATTTTTTTCTCAAGTAAGTATTAAAGAGGAAATAAAGCTAAAAATTCTGGAATCTGAAAGATAAGGAAATACGAAAATTGAAATGAAACCTAATTTGTTTGGATAAGCTTAATTGATGGACAATGCCAGCCTTATCTAGCTGTAGCGAGGAAGAAACATACTTTTTGAAACATATTTTGACTAAGAATGTAAGCAAAAGTTGTGAATCATATTAGTGGCTCACTATATATCCGGAAATCAATTTTTTTTTCCTCCAGCCGTATAACTTTCTTTGTGTAAATTTCTCCTCTAGCTTAGCTTTCATTAGTTAAACCCTGTCTTCAAGTTCACAATAATTTCACGCTAGTTTGATTTATGCTGGCTGAAAATTGCGATCCTCTAGTTTTGTGGTGATATAGGCACTAACTCTAGTTAATCTGGAAACCCCTTTAAAGACCAAAGAGGGAAAAAAATTGATTTTTAGAGCTATATTAAACTGCTACCACAATTCACTATTTTTGAGACAGCCACTGGTTTATTTGTGTAGAGAAAGGTGTAGCTTGAATTTTTATTATGTCCAAATTTGGCATGTGGTAAATTTGCAATCGAAGGTGCCATCTGGAACTGAAAATTAGATCACACAAATAACTCCATGATCATTCAGTAAAAAATGAAACGATAAATCAAGTTGTCAGTCCACAATATTTATTTTAAACAAATAAAGCCTTTTCTGTTGAGAATTTCTTGTCAGGCAATGATGACTCTTCAGTTAGAGAAGAATAAATTTTTCTAGAAATTAAACAAGACATTATTTCCAGATTAATGAACGAATAGATATGAAACCAAATATCATCTCCATAATTTAAACACTCAGATGCCAGGGAAGAATCTTTTGTGGAGATGAATGTTTTGAAATATCAACAAGAGTCTTAGTCATATAAATAAACCAAGAAAGTACAGTGGTCCCAAATTGGTAATATGGAGTTGGGTGTGATAGACCCCTTTGATTTGTTGGCCATGTGACATAAGGAAGGCTATGGTGGGAGGTCCTCAGCCAATCAAATTGCATCGTGGGAGTAAAAAAGGTTAGTTTTATCAATTCCACAGAATTGCGTAGAGTTCAAATGAATTTCTCAAACTGGACAGTAATCATACCCATTGCAACTTTCCCTCTTCAAAAGACCCAGATAAATAGACCCAAAAATTAGTTCTTAGCCAGTTAGCCTGTAGATTGTAACCCAATGCTATGAGGACATGCTGCCTCTATGCATCAACCCGACTTGGAAGATTCTGACTTGAAGTTGCCCAATTCCCCTATGAAGTCTGAAGCTTAAGTTAGAGAGCCTAATGTGACATGGGTGACAAAAGTCCCCAGATGGCTTTTGCTGTCTAAGACCAGTCCTGTCTTTCCTGCTGCTACATATTCGTGAAGTATAAGTTTTCTGAAATCATCTGACCTGTTGTGGTTCTTAAGGGGTTAACTTGAATCAGTAACCCTGTCATCAATGAACCTTTTTGTTCCTGTTAGGTCTCCACCATTTTTTCATTGGAATGTTCATTGTTCCTGTTTTTCTAACCACCTCTGTACCGTGAAGACGTTTCAATCAAAGCCTTCGTCAATTGGCTTCTATGGATCTTCAAATCACAGCACGGGCATGAAAGTCTGGGACAAGGTGGAAGCAACCAAACAACCTGGGGGTCATGATCTTGGAGCACGCTATATATATATAAATATATATATATATATATATATATATATATATATATATATATATATAAAATTTTATAATTATAATGCTCCTCTATTCAGAGTTAAGCACTCTTTAAGTGAGGTAAATCGTACATTGTAAGTATTATGCAATGCTCTTCCATAGGAATAGAGTACTCTGGTGGATGGGGGATTTAAGCAAAAATAGAATATATGGTTTAAATTCAGTTTTACTGACCGTTCAGTTCTGTGGCTCAGTGGTAGGATTCTGAAGTGAAGGTTTCAATCCTACCTCATGGTACTAGATGGGATAATGGATTGTCTATAGCTCCACTGAAGAATGAAACAGCTGTCTGTGGATGACAATATATATATATATATATATATATATATATATATATATACCTATATATATATATATAGGTACCTCAAAACAGTTCCATGGTAAACAACTCTGATGATCCCTACAAGAAAATTCCATTTATAGTACTGTGAAAATCAATTCTGTATAAATAATAAAAAAGAAATCCCTGTGGACATCTTTTGAGTAACAATGATTGAATAATTGATTTGCATGACATAGATAAAATAAACTAATAAACAGAAATAAAGAAAATTTTGTATGTTAGATATTCAGGTAAAATTTACACAGCAATGTCTTAAATACTTTAAGACTGAAAAATTTTCTACGTTGATAAAAGAAAAAAAAATCCAGCAACATCTTTAGTGTGTAAAGCTGCAAAGCTTTCAAGACTATATCTATCTGTATGTATATATGTATATATAGGGGGAAACTGAGGCACATAGGACCAAATTAAATCAATTATAGGAAGAATTTTATTTTATTAATATATTTGGGAAAAGAAAAAGGATGATCAATTCTGTTGGCTGTAAAAAAGATTAAATGAAAGAAAGTAACATTTTTCCAAGTTAGCAGCTGGCAAGCAATATGTTTTTTTGATTATTTCTGATCCCAGTTCTAGTACACAGTAAGTCATCCTCTGGGAAACAGTGAATCAAGATAAGATTGAATGATTCAACTACACATTTTTATTAAAGGATTGCTGAGTCGTAGACTGTTAACAAAAAGTGATCCTAAAAATCTCTTAAACATTTATTGGCAAAAATTAGACTCACTAGAGCAAACATTTAACACAAAATCACATTCATGTAGCCTCGAAAACAATTCAAGAAAAGAAAAATTAATGATACAAAAATAAGATTAAAATGCTTTTTCAGTTTCCTAGTAAACTACAAGAAATAAATTGACAGGATCAATTTTAATTAAAAGTGTTCAATTAACTCAGTCCCAGAAGTGGTCCACTGTGCCCCAGTTCACTGTGTGCCACACTCACCATTGAGAAGGATAACCTTACATTATTTCAAAAAGCAAACATAGCAATTGCAGTTTGGACAATAGATAATCCTATTACAATCTTAATTTGATCTCATATAGGACAATTATGAAATTCTGAATAGTTGTTGCTCTATTGTGAAAGTAAGTGTAGAACTTTTGGCTTTAGGTCCCTTAGCTTGCACACTGTACAGCAATGCTCAAGCAAGCAAGTCTTTCACAAAATAAGATAGTAAATGTATTGACTTAAGAGAAGGAAATAGTGGTCGTCCTGTTATGTATTTGTAAAAAAATCATGAATCACTGTGCTCTTTCATCAACAGTACCCCAGAATTCCATATATATATACATATATATATATATATATATATATATGGGATGAATATATCGTGGATAGGGAATTGTGTGTAAGTAAATATATCGCTTAAATTCAACCTTACTGACCGTCCAGTTCTGAGTAGGGCAGAGGTAAAGTGCCAGCCTCTGGATCTGAAGTGAAGGTTTTGATCCCACTTCATGGTACTGGATGAGATAATGGATAGTCTATAGCCACACTGAAGAGTTGTAATACAACGAAACTGCTATCCGTGGATGTTTCAATCATTTAATTATTATTATATATATATTTATTGAATATAAACATTAGCCCCCTGCTGTTTTACACCCACCTTATTTAACATTAGGCTCCTTTTTTTTGAACATCAGTCCCCCTTTCTTTTTGGACATTAGTCTCCTTTTTTTGGACAATATCCCCTTATTAATTAATTATTAATCCTTTCTTCTGAAATTTAATCCCCTTTCTTGAACATCGGCCTCCTTATTTTACATTAGCTCCCCTTTTTTAACATTAGCCCCCAACCCCTCTTCTAACAGTGTAAAGATAGAATGATAAACCATTTAAAAAAAAAATCAGATTAATCACTGTTGGAAATTTCCATTGGCCAATCAGTTAGCAGTGTAAAAATGGAATTGGCGACCTGTGTTCCAACTCTGACTGAGACTGAGACTGGCAAGAATGAATTTGGGAAAGGCATGAATGCGTCTCCACATCCCAGCTATGTCAGCACAAATATGTGCTGGCGACATTGTATCAGACTCCATTGAGGTATCAGTAGGTGGTAAAGAGGGCTGTGTTCTAGCCTCAACAATTTTCAATACATACCATTCTACAATCACCCTACATACGCGTTATCACTTACACAACGAAGACAGTGTTGCTATCAACTACTGGCTCAATGGCTGTGTCTACAACGTACAAAGACTGACAGCCAAAACAAAGACCTGGACTTACAATACGCTAATGATGAAGCATATCTATCTTCATACCCCCACGTCTCCAGAGGAATTTAGACTGCATGATCAACGCCCACACTGCTGGAGGGTTGTGTAATCAAAACTGATGAGACAGAGGTCCTCTCCTGCCGTTTGAATCCTACCAACTGATTAGGAGATACTCCATCATACTTCACTCAAAGGTTGAGAACTGTAGATTCGTCCAAATATCTTGGGAGCATCCTAGTCACCTCCTGTAATATTGAAAGCAAAATCCAAAGCCGGATTCACTAAGCAACTTCAAACTTTAGCAGAATCAGGGACCATGTTTTCCAGAACCAAAACTTGACCATTAATACCAAGGTCAAAGTTTATTGAGCTCTCTGCCTGTCAGTCCTCTTTTACAGCATTGAGACTTGAACACTCTACAGAGCTCAGATCAGAAGGTTAAAGGCATTTCACATCAATTGCCTACAAAGCATCTTTGGCACAACCTGGTAGAACCATATAGCTTTGACTTATGATGCTTTGTATCGTGGGTGTGCTGTCCTCTACAGTTGCACAAAGACGCAAAAATATTTCAGTGTCCATGAAAAGTAGCGGACAGTAAAATACTTTCTGGTACAATGTAGGGAATGTGGTCCCAATTGCAAATTGTAATGTTTCGCACCCTCACTTATTCAAAAAGAAATAAGAGAAATAATAAAAGAAAAACAAAATTTGGGATTGAACACTATTATTTGCTGATAATAGTGTCTAATCCGAATTCTGTTTTCCATTAATTTTCAAAATTCCTTCAATCAGGATCACCTTCCCTTCATTGAGCCAAAAAGGCTTCAACTGTCCATTGCCTTTGAGAGACACTAAAATATTTTTAGCATCTGTAGCACACAGCACACCAAAGATACAAAGCACCATGTGTCATTGCTGTAATACCACACGTGGGAATCCTCCAAAATGCTAGTATCACTAGCATTAAGTCTGTGATTGTCACTTGACAGATTAAATGGGTTGGTCACGTCTTCAGGATATCAGAGGATCATCTACCCTGCCAGATACTTTATGGAGAACTAAAAGAAGGCATAAGTCGAGCAGGTGATCAAAGGAAAAGATTTAAAGACCGGTTGGAAACTCTCTTCTAACAATGTAACATCAACTCCAAACCTTCTTGAAGGTCTGATAGTCAATTGCCCAATCTGACATTCCTTGGTCTGTCAAGTGGGCGTGGATTTGAGGTCAACACACACTGTTCGCACTCAACTTTGGCTTAAAAAGCCACCAGCAGAGACATGGATGCCATAGACTGAACCTTGACCACTGATGAGTATCAAAGGAGAGACCAGGGATAATTCAAATTAAATTGAATCATTTTCAAAATAGAAGGTGGGGAAGACATTGTCATTGATAACAACAGATTGCCTTAGACTAGACTAGATAGCGTGCCTGACAAATAGATAGACAGAAGGTGTGACAATTCTCACTTATACACTGTACACCCATTAAAACATAGAAGTCAAGGTCCATAATTTTCCACCTCATTAAAAGTGAGTCCATGTTGAAATGAATTTTCGACTTTAACAAACCTTGGTCCAATCCCCCTACCAACTTCTTTGAAAAGTGATTTGTGCAAAAATGAAGGGAAAAATGGGGGGTTTAGGGTGAGACTGGTCTGGTAGGATGACAGAAATAAGTATTGAAAAATTTTCAAATCATGACACCTCACCAGGTTACATTCTAAGAAAACTTAGATACATATGTAGCGAGTGTCTAGAGTAGGAGTTAAACAATACGTTAGTAATCTTTTTAGTGACAGATGAAAGAGAAAAGGGCCTTGAGTTTTGTTTATTTACTACTGAAATGTTTTTGTCTAATTCATTTCCTTTTTACAGTTGGTGTAACCTGATTGAGTAGAGCACTTTCTATCTTGAGAGTTTGCTATAATTTTGAGAGCCAAATTTAGCGTTTTGAAAATTGGAATTTTGATGTCTCTAGATGTTCTTTTGACTCAATTTTATATGTTTTCCTGTGGAAAATGCGATGGATTTTTTTTTAAAATTCAAATTTTGACACGGCAATGTTCAATTATTGACTGTGATGAAGAGTCTTTTTTATTTATGCTTTGTGGTGAGAAAAATAGATATATAAGGAAATACGTAGCTCCTATACTGCACTGATTGAAACTAAATATTAATAATTTAGATCACAATGCACGAACTAAATGTGCTTGTTGTCTGTCATGAGAATATCTTTTGCCAATTGTTTCTTTTAGTTTCACTTCAACTGGAAGTATTTAACTGTCAGATATTCCTGAAAAATCTGACTTCACACTAGAAAACATTCTCATTTTGACTGTTTTTATTCTGTTTAATTTACTCATTTTCCAATTTGTATTCTAGAAAGTCCAAATGTTTCGGACATAGAACAGTCGCCCCGTAACACTTGGCGCTCTGGGCGATTTGCCGGTACCTTAAGCTGGACTTGCGCAGAGAGCAGGAACTGGGGTAGAAAGTCAGTCCAAATGTGGGGCGTAAGAGGCAAAAAAAAAAATCAAGATCATTAGTACGTCAGAGTTGCTTCCCTTGAACGCCTGATCGGAAGCAGAGGGCGTGCTCGTCGCCAAATGACGTATCATCGATGTTGTCCGAGGTAAGAAGGAGAAGTATGAAGGAGCAAAGCGATGGTCGCCGACGATAATAAAAACAACAACCTTATTACTACAACACGGTAACCAACACCTCAAAACATGACTGATCTGAATGAATTCGGGCCTCTCGAGTCGGCGGAGACGTCGCACAAAGGTCAGTTTTGGTGGCAAGATGTATGAAATCTTAAGTAAAAGTGACCCGGGGGGTTGAAAATTTCTTCTTCTTTTTCTTAAGGTTGATAGATTCACTTTGAAAAATGGTTCGATTATAAATAAGATGATTGCGCTTGTGTGTGTTACTTTATTGTATTACGAATAATCAGGCTTTGAGGAATAATCCTGGCGATTTATGTCGAGAAAAAAAGGAGATAATGAAGTGTGTTTGGATTTTAGAAGCAAGCATGTATGGTTTGTTCGTCTTAGCTTTCCTGATCATCCTCATACATTTAAAGTTCAGTTTCCAAAATACGTTGGTTTCCGTCCAGTGTTCAGACGATAAACGATTGTAACGATATTTTTGTACCTTTTTTCAAAATCAAAATTAATCTATATACCCATTTATAAAGCATTGCTCACTTAATACAAAATATACTATGTATCTTGAGAGAGGAGAAGAAGAGTGTTTAGATTTTGGAAGCATGTATGATTCGTCTTTCCTAGCTTTCAGGTTGTAATTTAAATGTTCATAGCTTCTTCTTCGTCTAGTTTTGACATAAAAAGCTAGTTCGATGATCTTTTTCGTGACTTTTCTAGTTAAAATTAATTTATACCCTCCTACATAAAGCATTGCACACCCAATAAAATCCGGAATATATACTGAAAGGTTTTAAACATCAGTTTACAACATCGAGTTGAAGTAGTTCAGTAATCACGGTGCAGCAATTTATAGATTCGCTTTGATATTGGTTCAATTACAAATAAACTGATTGTGTTTGTATTCGTTTCTTTATTGTATTACGAAAAATAAAGCTCTAAGGAACAATCCTGGAAATATATGTTGAGAAAGGAGAAGACAGTGGATTTTTGGAAACATTGTAAAAACATGGTTCGTCTCTGCTCGTTTTTGTAGATGTAAAACGCATTGGTTTTCGTCTAGTTATGGCATGAAAAGCGAGCCTAACGATTGTTTTCGTACCTATGTAAGTTAAAATGAATCTATACCCCCCCCCTACAAAGCAGTGCACCCCTATTTATACAGAATACACCCTGGAACGTTTTCAACAACATACCACAGGGGTGCAAGTCTCTCTTTATCTTGAGAGGTTGTCATTATTCACTTAAAATTGATTGCTCAATTATAAATAAAGGTGATTGTGTTTACTAAGTGTTTATAATATTAATAACAATAATCAAGCTTAAAAAAAAACAATCCTTGAGATATGTAGAGAAAGAGGAATAATGTTTTGATTTTAGAAGCATCGTAAAAACAATATGAATGCTTCTTCGTCTTCCTTGTGTCTAGCAGTTGTTAATTCATTGGTTTTCGTCTAATTTTGAGATGAGAAGCGAGCATAACGATCTTTTTCGTACCTATCATAATGTAAGTTGAAATTAAATCTATATCCCCTATACTCTACACAAAGCATCACACATCTATTAAAACAAAATATATACTTAGTAAAGGTTCTAAACATGGGTTTTACGTATCGTTTGTTAAATTAAAAGTAATATATCTAAGTTAATCAAATAGTTCTACATTCCCTCAGCTTATGAATTAAGAATTGTTCATACGCTAAAATTCCATGACCGAAATCTCATATGCCTATAAATATTACTATACATACCCAGATTAACCCTATTAGTGTTTCTATTTGTTCCAGTAATTATTTACCAAGTACATATTTACGTTTAGTCTTATTTTTATGTAAGTCAATTTTCTGCAGCCCCAAAAATGTATATATAGATAACTAAAAAACGTAACGATGTGCTATTTCATGGCAAATAAACACATGCATAAAAAATAAAACCACCCTAAAAAATAAGTCAAAATACCTACTTAAAAATATATATGTATTGACGCAAGATGAAAAAACAACCCCCAAACAACCGTTGTCCGTCGATTGCAATAGCATGAAACTAATCAGTTAGAATAAAACTGAACGAATATCTATATATGGAACAAACGTAGCCATCAAAGGTGGCGAAGGGTTCTTTCCCCTTTCATGTGTGGATGTGTTTGTTTATGTGTTCCAGCGCTCCTGGCCATACCGTTTTGACTGCAGACTTGAATGTTGGCATCAGTACACCACTAGACCCCTTCTGAAAAACTTTTTTTCTATCTTTTGGAAAACGTTTTTTTTTTGAGGGTGGGGGGCTTATTTTGACGGGTTTCTTTGTTTGCGTATTCTAGCTCTCCAGGCCACGCCGTTTGAAACTTGGCATCAGTACTCCACTATACCATTTCTGAAAAACGTTCTTTTGATTTTTGGAAAAAAATGCTTTCTGACTTTTTGGGGGACTTATTTTGATGGGTTTGTAGATGTTTTTTTTAACGCTATTTTAGTTATTTTTCAGTGATATCAATAATAGAATTTGTTCTGACCATATCTATTCTGCGATGGAATTTATTTACCACTTCAAATTTTGATGCTATGATTGTTCAATTATTGACTCTGATGGCCAGTAGTTATATATTTATGTATATTTACATACACACACACACACTCACTCATGCATATATACTCTCTCACATGCACATAGATACATCTGTACTGTAGGTGGCCATTTTGACAGAAAAAAGAGAGAGAGAGGACGTTCTTGTTCAGGGTTCCCAACCTTGAGTCTACAGACCCTAGGGTGTGTGTGTTCCACAAAAGTTTTATGAGGGAAGGGTCTTTGGGCAATTTATATAAGCTTTTTAGTTGGACCCCCAAAAAGAGAACCAAAGTATGTCTGGCTCAAGGTGGCACCAGATGGAAAACAGTACTCAAAAGCTATATGGATATGTGTTGCTCAACGTCCAGCTTATCTTCCGGTGAGTAGAACGTTGAACGATGTGGACATTTAGCTGACAACATATAATACTGTACAAGCCAATTATATCATATAGGACCATAGCTATATTACTTGCACTGACTAAATAGCCCAAACTATGTACTATATATTCCATATAGTCTCACATAATGTGCATAGTATTAAATAGAATATATTTTAAATGAAATATAAAACGTGCATCATTAGGCTAGTTCCATAGGCTGACTTACAAACCAAGATAATCTGTTTACAATTTCTATTCTTCATTCAGCATTTTCAACAGAAATGCTAGCAAGTATATCTTTAATATGAAATAAAGAACTATCAAACAATTACTATCAGTATTACAATATAGTTACATACAAACAACAGAAGATAAACATTGGTAAGCTTTGTGTTGGTCAGCTCACGTTGACAAAACTTCATTTTTTATTTACATTAAGCATTATCAAACATAGATATATATTACCTATGTATTGAAAAGGATTATGGTTAATCTGACAATATGAGAGTGAAATGACAGTATCAGAAGGCTTGCTGTAACAAATGATTCTTTATTTCTACATTTTGCGCAGACTGGACTTTGTCAAGAACTGATGTGGTCATACAAAGAAATGTATTTCTATAAGTGATCTGTGAATAGTGGTAGGTGGTTTGGTAGTTAATCAAGTGGATGATTGAGCAGACCATGTATATTGTAGATTGTGTAGTGAGATATGTGTGACGAGTCCCTAGGTATATCGGCTTCCAGGATTGGGAGGTCATGTAATCGGCTCCTTTTTTTTTGTTTTTTTTTTCTAAAGATGTGTGTTTAGGTCAATTTGAATTTGAGTAATAGATGATTGACATGAGGTTAGAAAACTTGGTGATGGGGAGATGCTGGTGTTGTGATGAGAATCTGACCAAGTGTGTTTGCTGTGTAGTGATTGTGGGCACATTGTGGTCAACAAGCTTGGTGAAAATGTGTGTGTATGTATATATATATATATATATATATATATATGATTACTTGCATGTATAAGTCTAATGGCCACTCAAATGGGTTTACCCTGGGGGCTAAAAGAATTGTCTATCAGGATGTCTCGACTGTAGGCTGAACATGGGATAGGTTGCACTGACCTTTGAGTTTACTACATGTGGAGTAAAGGTCAGGACTGCTGTTCCCGGGCCAAACTGCAAAAATAGATAAATAAATAAACTTTCATTTGAGAAAAAAAAAAATTAATGCCATTGCCATGACTAAGTGGTTAGCAACACAGAAAATAGATATGGCAGATCGGGTTCCAACTCTGACTGGGAATATTTTTAAAAAATTGTAAAAATTGAATTCCATCTTAGGTCCCATAATTGCTCATATTTTGTGAATTTTTACAAAGGTGAAATAGAACTATTTTTGTAATTGTTTGGAAGTAACAATTCTAGTGGAATTAACATTTCAAATGGAGATTGTCATCATCTTGGCTTTTTGAACACTGGCTATGATTTTTTGAATGTCTGTAAATACGGGCAATTGCTGATGTGCATTTTGTTTACAAACATTAATACATTGATCAGACAGTCTGAATATCATTGAGTTGGCTAAAATCAGGGATGGGGGAAAACATTTGGCTGTGATCCATTTGTCTGACAGGTAGTTTGGTGGTATGGTAGATTGAACATGTGATACTAAATAACAAATGTCTGATGTTTATTGATGGGATAGTCTGTATGGTGTAACTAACTACTAGACTGCTCATTGGTATCATCTTAATCATGTATGAAAAGCTAATTTAGTTAGAAGAGATATGAAATATTGAAGGAATTGGGATGGTGTAATACATGGATAATTCAGTCTGAGGTTAGTGATCTTAGAATGTGTTGTCAAATTCTTTGGTTGAATATATTGGTAGAAAATCATCTTAAAGATGATATAAGTCCATTTGCATACAGTCTGAGAATAAATCTAACAGAATGGATTTATTTCTATTATTATTCGGACTATCCTCATCTTGGTTGTTTTTCATACAACGTTTTGGCCGTTGTACTCTACGGTCTTCATCAGGTATCATCTTCCCCACACCTACCAGATGATACCTGATGAAGGCCGTAGAGTACAACGGCCAAAACGTTGTATGAAAAACAACCAAGATGAGGATAGTCCAAATAATAATAGAAATAATAATAATACCTCCTCTAAAAAATTCAGAGATATAAGAATGGATGTAATATTTACGTGGGTAAACAGTCAACAATGAGTTACATCTATTGCTATATTTACTGATCCCTCATCATGGAATACATTTTTGGGGTAACCCACATGAGTGAGCCCTGTTCCCAAAAATTAAATGTGTAGTATAAAATAACATCCATATATAATGTTATGATAATACTGTAAATAGAATGATAAACTACAAGTATTATGTCATGGCCCTAAAAAATAATAAAAAGCTATATATCAAGATCAAGGGAGTTGGTGTTTGATCAACACTGCTGGGGTGCATGTTAATATAACTGTCTTGTTCTTAAATCCCCGAAACGGTCACATGGTAAACAATTGATAATCCAAACAAGTATTTGTTGATGAGGGATCAATAAGTATAACAACAGACGGGACTCTTTGTTTGTGACACTTCTATTGAGTGTTCACCCATGTGAATATCAAATCCGTTGTCAGTTTTTATGTCAGACTGTATGCAAACCAACTTTTGATATCATCTTTAAGGATATTAATTACACAGAAGAACTTTGAGTTGATTTTCTACCAATGTATTCAATTGGAGAATTTGACAATTTTTTTCACTAACCTTAAACTTAATTTTCCCACATTGTAAACCATCTTGCTTCCACATTGTATACCATCTTTTTTTTGGGGGGGGAGGTTCCTCTAAATTATCAAATAAATTAGCCTTATATACATGGTTGAAACAAAACCAATTTATATATATATATATATATATATATATATATATATTATTGTATAATTTAATTACATTTGCAGTTCATATTTCTAAATGCATAGTGGTGCTACCTTGAGTATTGATCACCTGGGTGTCAGGGTGAGTGAGTTGTACGCATGAAGGACTGCGTGTTCAAAGGGTCAAAGCAATCAGTACAAAATATAGTGAATTGATGTGGTTGTATTCATTTTAGATTTTTAGAACCTTGGGAAAAAATATGAGAAATACCTTATTAGCGCATTTTTGATTAACATGCTAACGATATTTTATCCCCAAAATTGAATGGTGCCTCCATTATAAGCTAATTGAAAATAATTAAGGGTCAAGATTTGATTTAGGTTATTTAGCTGTTTTTCCTGAAGAAACTTTTTTTTCCTTCTGATTTTATGAGCTTTCATTCTTATAGATCTTTAAACCTTCCAAAATTTGTCGATTTTGTGAGCAAATTTTTCAAAAGGTTTTATAGGGAGGCTTCTATTTGTAGTGTAACTATAATGCTAAAAACTGGACCCTTGCTATCCATTTATCGTACAAAACTGCGATTGTGAATTTTTCTCTATTTATGGCAGTATTTTTTTTTTCTTTCCAAGGAATCTGAATACAATGTTAACCAAACCCAACAATAAAACACTTTTCCCTTTGAGCAAAAATCCTAACTCCAAACCAAATGTGATGATAAAACAAGGGTACTACTTGAATCTGATGGTCCTCTTTGATGTATGTACAACTAATGCCAAAAATTAGCAATTGAATTCTAAGTTTTCAGAAAAGTTGATTTTCCAAGGTTCTAATTTTTTTTCAAAACTAGGAGTCCGTGCACTCACTTTTGAGAAATAATAGTGTCCAAATAATTTTTACTTTTGGCAAAAATAGCACTCTGTACCATACATGGGACAAAATACAAAATCCTGAAGCACTAAATGCTCTCTAAGAGGGACAACCACTTTTCATCGTTTAGTAAAACATATTTATTACTACGTATTTTGGTGGATAAGGTGACCTTCAAATGAGATGCAAAAGTAGTTTCTCTCTTTTCTATAACTAACTTTGATATTTTCTATCACAGTGTCGGCCGAGTACGTACTCCAGTCGAAGGAGGATTTATGACCATCTGCAGATTGTGTTCAATATAAAATTTTTATTTGTTTTTGTTGAGTTTTTCTTGACCAATATCCTTTTCAAGGTTACATTCGAAGGAGGTTATGTTCTTTTGATATAATGGTTGTTAGGCTCAGTTTGTTCCACAGAGTGATCACTCTAGCATCCATGAAGTACCCCCTGGGTCCTTTCAGTTTGCAGCTATGTCCTCATATTTGTTTACTAAGTGCTGGTGGTAGCATAGACTTATTTGATATACTGTGCAATGTGTGGATTTGTTCAGAACATGATGTTCTGAGATGATGTTTTCTTGCAGTCATAACCAAAATTAGACCTGCAAAGGAGATACTTATAGCAACATGTTTCAAAAGAGCTTTAAAAAGTGTGTGTAGGTATCTAGTAATGGATTTCAGTGCAAAATAAAAATTGTGTATACTACGACTTGTTTTTTTTTTTTCTTTTCTTTCAAGACTGAAGACTGCAGCATACTTTTCTGTGCATTTGCAATCTAGTAGCAAAGGATCTTGGAATAAAAACATCCGTAATGAAGGAAGGGCTTTGAAGACCTTCAATGACCAATGGAATAGTGTCGTTCAACTTTTCCGACTCTGGCACATTTTCTTCCATTAGTGCTCGGCCACCATCACCAGTACTATTAATGCCAGTTTATTTGTTTGTTAGATGTTTAATAGAAGGGTAACTTGGGTAACTTGAAAACTTGTTATTGGGTGGGGTTATGAAACCAATCAAATGGTATTTTGAGTCATAGTTGTTGTATCTGGCCTATAGGATGACCCACTTTTTGTGGGTGTTTTTTGAATGCTTCGAGTGTTGTCTTACCCGCCGAAATGTCCATTAAATCAAAAAACTTGAGCAACAACCTACACAAGATGATGTAATTATGAAGGTACCCAGATACTTCACATCAGTAGTTTCGTATGACTGACTGGAAGAGGGATTAGCAATATAGCAACATTGTGAATAGAACACCCCCTCTAAAACCTTTAAAATTTACCCTAACTGAATCTTGACCCAATTCAGGTTGTGCTAAAAAAGATCTTATATTGTACTCACTTTTTATCCATTATGTTTTTTTTTGGTATGTGTACATATACTTTTGACAACAGGGACAGGCAAACTACATGAGATTTTGAAAATCTGCAAAAATCAATTATCATCGGATTTTGATTAAGAATTTCCAGTATTTATTCAATTATGAATTAATCTAATGATGTACAAAAAAAAAGTTGTAGAAATATTTCAATATTTCAATCATCCCCCCGCCAACTCTTATTTGATTTTATGAAATGTCGAAGAAATATAACTTGTTCTCCTGTGTTTTATTTGTAATTATTTTTCCTCAGGAAGCTTATATTTATTTATAGATATAATGGAGTAAGGATTCGCTACACAAACATACTTATGTTTCTGCCCTGTTTAGGCTTCTTTGGGTGAATTCAGGATATTGTATTATATCATTATTTTATAGTGCATTCCTGATTGGTTATATATATATATATATATATATATATATATATATATATATATATATATATATATATATATGCACACGTATACCAGCTGGGATACCTGATGTTGCTGATGTTGTCAGGGGAAAATAATTTTAAATATAACACAGGAAAGTAAATTATATCATATAGAGATTTCATAAGATTAAATGAAGTGCACCCTCCCTGTCTGTCTTGCACATGCAAAATAAATCTTCAAGTACAACGAAACAGACTTAAATTTGTAAATTCCTAAAAGTTGATTTGTCTCCCTTAAATTTGAAAATGCCAAAATTGACCTGACTTTTAGAGGTCAATGCCATCTATCCCTGGAGTTGAATTACACATGTGCACAACTTTGCAACCTCTAGGGTGCAGCCATTCATGAGTCTATAAAATGCAAAGTAATAGATAATTGGAGGTTCATAAAACTCGCGTCATGCAAAATTAGTTATCAAATGATTACTCAATTGACAGGGGCCCTATTTTCTAAACCTAATATACAAGTGTACATCGGCCAGTGAGGATCAAACTCACTCTGCTTGCCGAGCTTGTTACCCATTTACACCAGGGTTCTTCAAACTTTTTGGTGTCGTTGTCATTTTTTCAACCATGTCATGGCGTGTTCGGATATTTCGCTGACTCACAGTTATCTGATAACCGTTTTGTCCTGTGATTGCTGCACCGAAAACCTCTTTATTGAAATGATGTTTCGCCGACTGACTTTTCACTGAAAATTTTTTCTAGTTGGAACGATATTTGCATTTTATTTTTTTTACTCATTAATCTACTTGTTCATTGTCTCAAAGTATTAATATTTCATTTTGCGAAAAATGAATGGATAAAATTGGACTGTTTCCGAGTCAAGAGTTTAGTTTGTTTACTTATATTATCGACAAGACATCAATATATCGTAATTGATGATTCACAGTTATTTGATGAGTGAGCAAATAACTTTTATATGCAAGTTTATTTGTTTTTTTTTTCCCTCTCATTGTGTATCAATATCCTGCCATCCTAAAATAAGTAAAAATTATGCATGTTTATGTCACCTGATTATTATACTCGAAATGTCGCAAATCCTCACTAAAAGTGAGGATGTAATACTCCCTCACGCACCCTCTAAATGTACACAAATATCTTTCCTTATTACATTAGTTGAGTTCTAGTCCTTTGTAAATACTTGCAAAAAATTGTTTTGAATTATTTTTTTTCATGTTCAATGGCTTGGCAAAAACATATTCTGAAAATCTTAATCCATTCCTGAGATACAACATAACATAGAAACAACTTTATTTTACATCCGTATAAGCAAGGATTAACTCATTTCTAGTGTATCTTGGGAATGGATGAAGATTATCTGAATATATTTTTGCAAAGTGATAATAAACATGGTAGTAAATATACTAAAGCTTTGACTTTGAAACAATTTGAGTTTATTTATTTATATTTTGCAATAATAAACTTACTAATTCATAAGTAAAAAAAAACCCAAAATAGAAATATGTTTCTGATGTGAGAAGTTTAGTTGGTGAAACATCATCTTGGTGAATAGGTTTTCGGTGAAGTGTCCACATGATGAAATGGCCATTAGCAAATAGTGTTTCGGCGAAAGGTTATTCCACAAAAAACCCGAGAGCCTGCCAAGGCTACTATTACTATCATGATTCAATAGTTTAACAAATAAATTATTGGTGACAAAGGTAATAAGATTATTAGACATATTCATATTCTATATCTTGATTATTTCCTTTTCACCATGGTTTTTCTCGTTCACTTTTTATTTATTTACTTATTTATTGTAAACTGCGATCCAGTTAACAGGTCCTTGCTACTCAGTAATAGGTTGGGACCAGTACTTTGAAGAACCCTGATTTAGACTACCATGGTAAGATGCCCAAACTGGAATTTGAAAGTTTACCAAGTGTAAGAAGAAAAAAAAATGTAGATTCAATTTTCAATGGATGCTTTGAAAAACATACAGAATCCTAATTCAAAATGTAGAACAGATTCATTTTTAGATAAGCATTAACCAAACACAGCTCCCTTCTCGTGGTATTCTGACCCGGAAATCAACAACTGTTGATTGAGGACTGGGGATCTGTTTCTCAGTCTGTTTCTCCCCCCCCCCCATGCACGAAGAGAGATTGTCAGGGCACTCCCTAATATCTGTGGCAAAGACTGGGATCCAGTTTTTAAAAGTTTTGAAAAAAAATGGCAATTTTTCATATTAAGTGGTGATACACTAATCAATTCAATGATCTTAGTTTTATCAATAAATAAATAAAAATGAACGAAGGACTGTGTGTTTTGATTTTGTTAACAGGGCTGCCTATAATCATTTTGAAAGAGTACCAAAGCTTGCATGGAAAGGTACCAAAACACAAAAAACGTATAAAAATTTTAATTTCAGTATAAAAACCTATGAAACATCTTGATTTGATAAAAGACCATTTTGCTTACCTTCTTTTGTCTTGGGAAGGACAGTCACGTAATAAATATCGTTGAAGAAAACAAACATTACATGATTGCACCACATTTATGCTCAGTCTTTAAATCCACTCTCCGTTTGCTGAATAAACTTATTGATCTTCATGAATATGTATCAGATGTAAGAAATGTTGACATTTTAAAAATGAGAGTGGAACATAAAACTTTGAGGCTTTCAAGTAGAAATTTGTGTTGACACAAAATTCATAAAATATACCAAAATATCGAGCATAGTACCAAACATTCTATCCTTTTTTTTATGAGTGTTTGTGTTTGTGTGTTCCAGCACTCCTGGCCATACCGTTTTGTCTACCGACTTGAAAATCAGCATCAGTACTCGGGTTTTAGCCCCCTAACTGACCAGTAGCACCCGGAGACACACAGGCAAAAACAAGCAAAGAGAGGAGAATCTGTAGCCCACTTGGCTGGTTGGTCAGACAGGCCATTTGTGGGGCTTCAGTGATTTGATTTGTGACAACATAAGTTTTCTGCAGTGGTTTTTAGTAGTTTCACATAAAGCAAAGTTTTTTTCAACTGTATGGATTTTCTATCATCAGTCTTTCAATGTCCGTTGTTGGACATTGATCATCCCCAAGATTCATGAAACCTCTCTATCATGGGTGTTGCAGAGCCAATATTTTCTTAACTTGTCTAGTTTGTTACATCATCTAATTTTTTGCTGGTCGCAGTTTTGCATATGATCTCTGGGGATCCAAGTTGTGAGTGATTATCTGCCATTCTTGCAAGTTAACTAGCCCATTGCCATTGAAGTTTTCTTATGGATCTCACGATATCTCATACTCCTGTCTCTTTTCTAATGTACTATGCTATCTTGTGATCTTTCCATGTGATTTTGTGTATGATTCTCTCGTGTGCATGTTGCATGGTTCTTGGTTTGAGGATCAATCTTTTGGTTAGGTTCCATGTTTCAGCTTCATTGGCAGCATTGATTGTGGACCCTTATGGGATTTTATTGTTATTGAAGGTTGAGCTTTCTCTGCCGGAAACTTGCTAACCTTGAGTGATTCTTTGCCTGATTTCTTCTTTTGGAGATTTACGGATTTTCGCTGCCCCAAGTCGATGTAGTAGTTCACTTTCTGTGTTTTTGATTTTGATTGTTGTATCTTTGTCCTCGACATGTTTTTTATATTTTACACTTGTTTTACAGAAGTTAATGTGAAGACCAACTTTGTTGCTTTTATCTGATGTTGTTAGTAAAACTGAGGTTACTCAGGTATTTGCTGTCTATTCTGAATCCTTCATTTGCTTGGTTTAGGTTTTGGAAGATCATCTGGAGACAGGCCGTGGAGAGTTTTGGTGAGCTGGTATCAGCTTGTCCCCCCCCCTTTTTTTTTTCGATCTGAAAAGGCTCAGTCTTTATGTGGCCTGATAGAAAAACTGCTCTGTTGGTATATATGTTGTAAGACCCTGTCAGGTATAGCAACAATGATCTTGGAGATTCTCATTGAGTCAAAGGCCTTCTTGAAGTCAGTAAATGCTACAGTGAGTGGCATTTTTTATTCTGCTGCTTCAGAAATATTTGATGTGTTTATTTCTGAAAAATTGATTATTTTAGAAGACAATATCTGCAGCTTTTTAAGAATACGCATATTACAATTACAGTTTTGTGGTAATTTTCATTTCAAAATAAGTTTCTTAAAGACTATATTTTATTTTCTCTCGATAACGTCAATTAAAATTTGTTTCATTATGTTATGAATATCATGTAGTCAAGAAAATGGGTCAGCCACACTATACTTTGATATATCAGCCTTTAGAAATAATATTGACTCTTGATTAATAGAAAATTAAATATTTGTACCTTGCATAAATGAATAACCATAGCCTGTGTGTGTGTACCAGAACTAATTGTATCTTTAATATATATATATATATATATATATATATATATATATAATTGATATTAGTATCTGACAATGTGAATTAGGAAAGACAATTTTAGGAACTAAATTTTGCTCAAAATCACTCACCACCATGAATAATTCAGTTCAAGCAAAATTTAGTTCCTAAAACTGACTTTCCTTATTCACACACAAGCACACATATATATATATATATATATATATATATATATATATATAAAAAAACAGGGGGTCCTGGCATTGCAACCTCAAATTTGAGAACATGAGAGGAGAAATAATGCTAAACTGTAAGTGTGAGGGTGTAAGGAGTTATTTTATCCCCAGGGAATCCCTGCTAGTTTAACATATCTTTATAATTCAATGTTCAAATTTTGGATTTCATTGAGGAATGGTAGAATTTAACATCATTCAGATCCTGGGTGTCAAAATTTAGCATCTTTCACAACTTGGGTGCCGGAATTTAGCACCATCCAGTGCCCGGGCATCAGAATTTAGCATCTAGTTTGTGATTGCTACATAATTTTTTAGTATTTGACCTTTCCATGCTCAGTGTCTATTGGTAGCTGACCATTGTCAAGATGTCAACCTTTTCAAACTGTCCTGCGGAAACCCGTCTGATGCATCTGTTACATTGGTAGAAAGTTTTTTCCACTTGTCTCTGATGGTAGGATTCTTTGAGCATTCTCTTATTTTTGTCCCATAACATTTGTTACATTTGCTTGTAGAAATATATAGATGCAACAACAATTATGGGACAGTGTACTGAAAAAAAAAATTAGATTCTACGTCAGAGGAAGCCTGAACCCTGATTTTCTTTGTTCATGAAAATTCTGGGATTCATCTAGACCTCCTTACCAAACCTGGTATATAATCATTAAAAAATGACGACATTGTTCCAAGAAAAAGAAGAAATAGCAACAAACGTCTTTATTCAAGAAAAATCATGTACATTAAAACAACACGTGCACTGGAAGGGGAGTATGGTCTTACTTTGAAGTTATTCTTCCACCCAACTCCCCCCAAAAACGTTACAAGTAGACACAAACTTTTTTACTTTGAACTTCCTACATCAAACAACTGTGGCACCCCAGGGAGCCATGGCGCACAATTTGGGAATTGCTGTACGGAAGTTACTGGTAGAATTTTATTCAACCAATCACCATCCTTTTGTCTGACATATTGAAATTCTCCTTGACTTCCTGCCCAATCCTTGTCAGTCCTGTTCTGTTCGTCTTGCAAATAATTTTGTTCTCTTTATATCTCTCGAGGCACAATTGGCATCTTGTTCTAAGCTGACACTCCCAAGTCGTGATTTTTCAATCAGACTATTGCAGTGTTTCTTGAAACTGGTGAATTATATTTTTGGGGGAAGTGAATGGAACTACAGGGTTAAATGAAGGGTAAATGAAACACGAAAGGGGTAGGACTTAATTTACTCTGGTATTTATACAGGAATACCTTGAAAAGTGCTGTTTTTGATACAGTACGGTCAAGGTATTGCTGTACAAATTCATGTAACTAAGTTTAATCCCCCCCCCCCAATTCACATTGAATTATACAAACACCTTGAAAAGTGCGGTTTTGATTAGTGTGGGTTTTGATGTAGAATGGTTAGGTGTACAAATTAGTTTAAGTATAAGCTAAAAACAAAAACTCATTAAATTAAAAGAAAACCTTGAATAATACGGAAAATTTTGGAACTAATTAAGCACACTATTCCAGATAAACTTGTATTTTTTGTATATTCAGGAAACTATTTCCATTAAAGTGATAAGCAAATTCTTATCGCTTTTCAATGGCAATTGAGCTGAAAATTTTATCTTAAGATGTGTCTACACATCTCAGGCACTTTGCGGTCTGTCAATCGGCGCCAGTTACATTAAACCACAGATATAGGAAGGAAGGAGTAGTTGTGATGTTATTGTAAGAAATCTATTTTGATTGATTTTTTTTTTCAACAAGCTGCTAATAACATCATAATAGTGTCCAAGGTCTGCATTTTTGTATACACAAAATGACAAAAAAACCCCACAGAAAATGGTCGTTTATGATTCTTATTGCAAATAATACTGGCAGAATATTTCCTTATTGCAATACTTCACAAGTATGAGAATCTATTGACTCAAAGAAAAACTACTTGCTCCTTTTCCTCCTCCTCTTGCTGCTACTACCACCACAAATGGTGAACGTGTAGTTGAACTTATGGTTCTTTTCTTTGCCAATGGTTTCCTTAGTTTCAAGGTAGCAAGGTATTATCTAAGTATACTATGCTACAACTAAACAAAATCTGCTGATGAAAAGGAATTGATTCTTTTTGTAAAAAAATTATACATATATAAGCGAGAAAACTTGAAATGATGAAAAATATAAGATTTTTGTCATGGGTGAATGAAATTTTGTGATAAATACTCATGGGTGAAAGACACAAAAGTTGTTTAAGAAACACTGGACTATTGTCATCTGATTACATTTGATGGAATATGTTTGTGTGTATGCACTGTAGTTACTGAATAATTTCACTTTATATGGATTTATTTTATTGGATGAAGTATTGAAAATCATTATAATTAATTTTTTGCTACTATTTATCTTCATCTTAATTTCTGTTGCTTTTTATCACAACTAAACTCAAGCTGTGCACCCTTCAGCTATGTGTAGATAAATTAACGCTTAATGAGTTCCAGCTGAGAATCAAAGGTTAAGCCAGCCACCTTTCAGTATAGAGGGTCAGGAGTTCAATTCTCGCCTAGATCGGTGCTGTTAAATTATTTACTCCCTGCTGAAGGGAAACCCAGCTCAAGGTTAGTTGGGATAAAAGGCAACATCAATTAAGATGAAGGAAAATAGTAGCAAAAAATTGATAATAGCTGGCTATTGTACAAAGTTGACATTCGCCAGATATATTGGTCAGAATGCGAAGCAATGCAGTGTTGTGGTTCTCAAGATATCTTACGAAAATTATAAAAAAAAAATAAAGATTATAGATCTTTTATCTGGAATTATTGATTTAATTTTAGATATAAAAGAAATCTAAATTAACAATAGATCTAAATTTAGGTATAAAATATCTACGTTGCTGAGACTGAAGAGAAGTGACCAAAGTACTTTGAAGCTGTGGTTTTGTATGATGGACGGAAAATTATTTTATATGACTATTGGCAGGTTGCTCCGGACACCATAAGGCCCAGCCCCTTCTAAACATGCACCTTTGGAATGGACGTAGCCTTAGTTTTTAAGATTTCTTTTTTAGACATACAGGGTTAGCATAAAGTCTATAATTTTGCCCTGATTGAGTACAATCATATCTTAACAAGAAAAAAGACCGACTCAAAACCTGTGACTTTATATATACAATTTTTGACTGTATTTGGCAACATTTGTCAATGTAATAAAAAGATTAATACTATTAAAAGATATTTGTTTCCAATTGATTTTTCAAATTAATCCCCATTTAATCCGTCTGAAACAAAAATAATCATTGGATAAAAAGTAAAAGGAAAAATATTGTCCAAAATGCAATATAATTCATTGGCAAAGGAAAAAGTTACATATATATGTGTATATATATATATATATATGACTAGACATTCTGTTCCCTTTATGAGCTTGACCATAATGAAATAATAAAGAAAATTAATGAATATTTTAATGAGAGTATAAAAATAGAATAAAAGATTAATGTATATTAAAATAGATAAATTTGTAATAATGTTAGTAATCAAAAGAGATGGATCCAGTCAGTGTGAAAGATCATTGTATTGACTGGAACCAGGGAAAGGGGAAAACATTTAGCTCTGGTCCATTTGTCTGATTGATAGGTAGTTTGGTTGGGTGTGAAGATCAAACATGTAAGTGTAAGTAACAAATTGTCCAAGTATATTAATGGAATAGCTTTTTGAGGTTTTAATACTTGCTAAAAAGTGGTTCTGTTTTGTTTCAACCATGTATATAAGAATACTTTATTGGATAATTTAAAGGAAAAAACATATTTATGTTTATACATTGACAAAGAAAATAACCAAGTTGTTGTTTAATGATTATACACTGCTGACCCATCATAACACATAATCACTTATAATGCGGTTACAAACCTGGACCCCAATTTTCAAAACGTTAAATTTGGCTTTTAAAATAATAGCTAAATACAAAAAGAGAAAGACTTCCCAAGAAGTGTCATGCACTGGGTCCATCAAGTTAAATTTTGAGTATTTCAAGCCTTGAATGTGTCTTATATTTTTGCTCTACTTCCCCCACAGAGTGGCTAGTCTAAAGGTTTTATCTTTTTGTTCAATCTTAATCTTTTTAGACGAGTGGAAAGGGGTGATGAGTTTCATTTATTGACTACTGAAATATTTTTCTCAATTTCATTTCCTTAGCCAACACTGTTGACTCTATTTTTTTTTCGTCCTCTCCTCTCTCATTTGTCTGGTCTTGGTCAAAATCCGCTGAATATATATCTGTATTGTCAAAATGTAAGCTTTTGGTGAGGTGCCACTTTAAAAAAAAAATTTTTTTTAAATTAGTATTAATTTCTGGCTTTGTGCTGGACTAGACACACTCTAACCCCATGGTTCTCTCTTCATTTTTGTACAAATTACAAGGGTTTGTCTTGAAGTTGGAATCCTTTCAGATCTGCCATTGTATGTTATGTATTTACAGTATATAATGCTGTAACTTTTCACCTATTTTCACTCACTGTTGGGAAATGACACTCGGCTTTCTCAATGCTGCAAAGACCAAAACTCTGATGAAGGTTTATAAAAATGGAAAATTCATTACGACATGGACTTGCTTATAAAATGATAGGAAATTATACATTTAGAATCACTGTAGTTATATAAAGGCTTCAATTCTCATGAATGAAGTAGACTGGTTTCAGGTTCAAATCACGCTGTTGGGTACTTAATTAGTATTTACTTATGTATTGGTGTGGTATTTACCTAATTGCTAATGACATGGAAAATGTAATCAGTGAAAAGAGTTCACATTCTGGCTAAGATAGTTCCACTTTGCTCTGATAGTCTTAGAAAAAACGAGAATCCACTTTTCAGCCCTATAGCTGACATTCCTGGGTGTTATAACACAAAAGCAATTGAACATGGAGGGGGAAAATCTTCATATGGTTGATGTGTCAATGTTCCCTCTCATGGGGGGACTGAACACCATTAGTTGGTGGTCTGGTCCTTCTCAATTTTGATGGTCCCTACTCCCAAAGAGTGAATGGGGGGGGGACCATTTTTGTCAGAATAGCAGGGAAGATTAGCAGGTGCTATATCTTGCCCAAAGGAAACCAGTTTCTGGGCAAGGCATAAGCATTCAGCTCCCTGAAGTATTTTCTGCACACTCACTCTGAATTATGAAAATGGGTAAAATGTCATCTACCAGAATCTTTTTTGTCAAAATCCTACAATTGATCATTTTCAATAATTTTTGCTTCTATTTACCTTCATCTTAATTGTTGTTAGTTTTGACTTTATTTTCGTTTGTTACAACACTAACAGATGACAATGACCTCACCAAAATATAGTGACATCATGCATAAATAATAGTAACACAGTAGCGTATGCAAAAACTGATGATGAATTCACTCCCATTTCTAAAGCCCAACTCGGGTCGATTTGTTCTGCTAAAAGTTTGCAAATCTCATCTGTGGGAACTATTAATGAACAATACGCATGCAATTTTCACTGAAAAAATCGTTACCTGAGAAATTCTAGAACCTGGCGAAAATCAGCATATTGTTTGATTTTAATGAAATTTTCAATACTTATTTGTTTAAGAACAAATTTGAATGAAAAAAATTTTCTATTTGAAATTTTGGAAAAGAATTTTCTTCTATATGATTCCTACTCCACTTATCATTTTCATGATTTATTATGTTTTTTGCACATTTATTCTTATAATATGAGGGCTGATGGGGACTCTTTAATTGAATCTTTTATTTTATTCTTAGATATTTGATTTCATTTTTAAATTGTATTTTTTTCTTAAAGATTCCTTTTGCGTGGGTATATGTGAAGTAAACTTGTATACTTGGTCAAAGATAAGATAACTTACAGACTAATCTTTTTCAGCCACCCCCAAAAGGATGACAGCTCAAGTAGATTTAATGACAAGATAAGGTGTGAAACCCCCACAGATTGATAGCCAGTCACAGCCACTAGACATTATGAGAAAGAATCCTTTTACACTGACCCTTTTCTATCAACCCCTTTTCACTTTCTAATGACGGAAGTGAGAAAGATAGGCAGTGAGTTTAGTGGTGTGAGAAAGGAAAGAAATCAGGAGAAAATTGAGGAGAAAAGGGTAGATGATCATTTAGTTATGGTATCAGGTAAAAGAAAAGGGTTAATTTTGTAAAATAGACAGCAATAGATAGCAGTCCCCTTCCTTATAAATAGGGGACCAAAGGTTTGTCATGAGAGTAACAGACCAGCCAAGAGTACACCCAAAACAGGGTTGGACGGTCTACAGGCCGCAGGGCCACTGGCCTCTGGCAATAGGAGGACTGATTAATCTCCCTCTCTCTTGACAAGTTCACTTGCACTCTCTCTTGCTGAGTGAGGATTTCGTTCGGTCTTCAAATGGACACTATTGATGTATTTTTGGTTGGCCAAAGAAGAAAAAAAATAAAGGCTCAATTTTGAATCCTGACATGAGTCTTGCATCTTTCGTTCCGTCTCTTGCTGCAGCCACAGTGCCACCAGAACGGTACATTGTTGAAAAACATCTCCTCACCATCATCCTTCATAACAGATAAATCCCTGGAGATATCAATTATGTTTACCTTTTTTTAGAAGAGTTCTCCGGCCTGCTTGAACCTGGAGTCTTACTTAGGGGATTAAAATTTGGAAAATAAGTAAAATATTTTTCTTCTTGGCAATTTTTTTAGTTTTTTTTTTTTTGATTAGTTATAATGTAGACTGTTGATCTGGAAAGAAAAGTTTTTTACTGATTATGCAGACTAAACTATTTTGTTAAATGTATATTTTTCATTCTTTCTATATCTTGCTTCAACGGAAACTTATAGATGAAAATTATGACAAGGATGAATAATTAAAAATAGCAGAATAATGAAAAAAATATTTACCGTCATATTTATCATATTTTTTTTTTTTTGTTTATGTTAATTTACGGGTATTTCATATTCTGGGAGGTTGTGAACTGATGCAGACGATATGATGTGAGTTTTTTTTACGTTTCATTGTGGTACATTTTGCTGCATATCCTCTTGGTTTTTCCGTACTCAGCAGAAAATGCCCTGAGGGTCAAGATGGATTATTGATATCGATAGCTTCCTTGGAAACGTGCTGATTGTTTGTGTTGAGTGTTTTTTTCATTAAAAAAAGAACAAAAACACAATATTGTACATTTTAGTGCAATTCAGTTGATTGATGATAAAACTAAGAGTTTTTACTGAAATTATCTGAACTTGATAATAACTTTTATTTGGTAGATTTTTAACAACAGAATTTTAAATTTCTAAAAATGTTTTTCACAGTCGTAGATGATGATATCATTATTTCATATTTTTTTTTTTTCTGCTGAATAGTGGAAACCTTGAATTTTTAGCGGTCAAAATCTACATTTTAATTAATGGAAATGTCTTTCTTTTTGCTTGGAGAAAAGTTGGGGCTAATTTACTTGTACAAAAACATTTAATAAATCAACGGATTTTAAAAATCTGTTGTCACCTTTTTAAAATCAGGCTGAGATTTCACATTGAAAATTTTTGTTTAAAATTATTCATGCCCACTAATAAAGGAGTTGAAATGGGACACATAGTTTGGGAATAATATCATATGGAGAAATGAATTCTGTTTTGTTTACCTTTTAGATTTTAATGAAGCAACGGAGTTTGACCTTAGCACAGCCAAGCTTGCCTTCCTTTTTAAAAAAATCTTGGTGATGTAGAAACCGAGGAAATTACCACGGAAATGTTCCTCCTTGGTTGTTTTTCTCGTGACCTGTTCAAATAGTTGGTTATTTACTCAACAATGTCAGGTGTCTGCTGGTCAGAAATGACAGCAACCTACCACCCCCACTAATCATGACCTACTCCTCCTCCCCCCTCGCTCTACTCAGGTTCTCTACCTCCACAGTACGTTCCCACTTGTGTCGCAGAAATTATCTTGTTCCTAAGCAACGGCTACAACCAACAGCTTGCTGTGTAATGATTTTTTTTTGTTTGTTTTGTGATTGCATATTTATATTTTTATTTTGCACTGCCTGGGTTACAATATAAGCTTAAGACAAAGCTCTTGTGGTTTACGTCCAAGAAAAGGTATATTTTTTTTTTGTTTCTTTTTAAAATATTAATCCTTACCCCTGGTCTCCATTCACTGTGTCCCCAATGGAGAACCTTACACATCTGATTCTCTCTCTTACCACTTTTGTCTTCTGGGAATTTTCAACGTAAGAATTCCATGTGTTTCAGGTATTTTATCGTCATATGACGTACACACACATTTATGAGGTCTGTCCTTAAAGTATCCGTCTACTCTGAATACCTCAATAACTGTTAGCGTGGGTTTGATGTAACTTGGCAACCAATTAAAGAGGACCTGATTGAGCATGTGTGAATACACATGCTCTCTCAAGGGGTTTCTCAGTTGACTCTGAGATGCCAATAAGTAGGCTCATGTGATTGTTGCATTCACAATGACTGAACTATTCATTCTATACATCTTGGGCTGGGTCTTTTGGCAAAACTTTGTGTCACCCAAGTCTGTTAGTCCTACAGTCCATATTCAACTATCTCTGACTTCATCAAAAGTCTTACTTGATATGTCTGAAACATTACCATCTAAAAACATTTTTTTCATTTTTTTCGGGGGGGTGGTTTAAGGTCATTTCAAACCAACAACGCCCAAATCTTGTGCTGGTATTTTTTTAATTTAGATAATCTTAGATAAAAGATCTTAGTTTGTTTGGATTATTTTAGATATAATTTTTTAGATAATTAGTTTTGGTAGATGTATGGGCTACAATGATGCATTTATGTGAAGTACGGATATATATTTCTTAAAATTTGCTATCAATTAACTTATAATTAATTACATGGTGTTTTACACATAACTTCTTTGCTTTTGTGATGAAGACAAAACTTTTGTTCACCAGTGAATGTGTTTGGCACTTGTAATTGACTTTTGATAGGTTTTCATGTGTAACACTTCGGGACTCAGAAGTTCCTATTAACCATGGTAAATAATGAATAGACAGATTAATTCACGGTTTGTTTTTGGTAACTATATAAAAGGGGGTTCTATTGTGCCTTCCTTCATTGTATTTTTAACAAGTCTTAGAGTTCAAATCTGTTTGTAAAACTTTGTCCATTAATACAAAATGTTTAAAAGGGAGTAATACTCATGACTCTGTATTTTGTTTTCAAGTTGTAAAAAACTGAATACTTTGTAATATATTGCATGGGTGTTAAATCTTTGTCTTCGAATGGAATTCCGTTTTTAGTAAATGAAAATTTGGCATTGTGAAAATCACTAAATTAGTGAGGAAGTGCTTTAACATTTTTGGCCATTTTTAGCAACATTTTGGTGTGTTGTTTTTTTATTTTTGCTTATTAAAAAATAAATTGGGGGTGCTGTCAAACTAGTGCAAAAATATTTTTTGAGTTGGCCACACTAAGTTTCAGTCTTGGCAATTTTTTTCTGCCAGCATCCATGTTATTGTATACTGGTTAATATTTTTTGCTAAAAAAGAAACGTTAAAGAATTATTTATCAATTAGTTTTTATACGATTGACAATGTTCGCCGACTTTCTCTTATTATTGCTCGCCCTTGATAACACAGCATCAAAGTTATATAGTGGTTGGCTTTCTTGGACCCCAGCACCTGCCTTAGAAAGTGGTATAACTGTATACTGTGGTTGGTGGGTAGGAAAGGCCATTAAAGAAGCCTACCCTGTGAAGGTCAAACTCATTAGCAATAGCCTGTGAGATGAACTTGTTAGCTTTTGCTCTACGACAGGTGTCCATCTTATTCAGTAAAGTATGCATGAAAGACTTCTTGGAGATTGGTAATAAACATAACGAGATTGAGATATGTATCAGCCTATTGAGGAAAAACATCTGTTTTTAGATGAGTCCAGGGATTTACTTTTAACTTTGTGAAACAGTTTTTATATACTTAGGGAATCTGGGAATTTCTTGACACTAAGCTACTAATTAAAAATCGTCAGCTAAAACCGTCAACGTAGGTTTCTTCATTTTTCAACTTGGTTTGGCTGGTTATGTACCTATGTATCATGCATACAAACCTTACCTGTAGGAGCTATAGGGGTGAAGATTTCAGTCCTTATGCCTTTAAAGAACTTTTCTTTTTTTTTCTTTCTTTTAAATGTTTTCTTCAACCACCCTCTCCACTTTTGGGGGTAAAGTTTGATCTACTATGTACGTTTATGCTAAATTGGTCCCTAATTTGTGCTCAGCTGCATTTTTTGTGATCCAACAAAAAGGTGGAAGAAGTAACTTATTCAATGATCTCCCCCAACATAGCATGCCTCCAAAAGAAATGGGTCACATGACAGTTTCTATTAAGTGACCAACCAGACTTGTTCTGTTCTTTTTTTTCTTCTCTTTCATGTGTGCACACACACACACACACACACACACACACTCGTACTTGCCATTCCAGAAAACACATGGTTTATACAAGGACACTTTTAGGACAACTGTTCATTGCAATCCCGACCCCCCCTGACTACACGGCTGTTTTTTTATTTCCCCAACACTTCGGATAAAGTGTCAAAATAAGAAAGTAGAAAGCATTTTACTGCAATTCCTTGAATAGTGCGGATTTTGATGTAGTTTGGTTAAGGTATTGCTGTACAGATTTATCTAACCAAGTATAATCATAAGACCTCGAACGGTGAGATCTGGAACAGTACGCAACATTTTGGAACGGATTAACTACACTAATCAAGGTACTAGTATATTTTCCTCAAAAAATATACGATACTCTCAAGATTCAAAAACACTTATCGCTCTATAATTTTTTGAAAATAACATCAAATCCAAAACAGATTGTTGTTTCTTATTTACAAGGTTTATTCCTTTTTTGAAAACTGCGAACAATTGCATTTTTTTTGTATTCTCTTCCAACTGATGTTGGGGGTTGGTGATTTTTTTTTTTTTTTTTTTTTTTTTTCAAAAACGCAATTATTCACAGAACAGCTCTTAAAATTTGTGAAAATGGATTTAAGTTTGCAAGTTTAGTATCTTATAAGAGGTAAATATCTTATCCTTATTACTTTAAACTGAAAATCTGTACAGAATCCTATAATCCATAGTAATTCAATGATAAATAGGTAACAAAGAAGTGTTGTGTATGTGATATATATATATTTATATTTGCACACACACACACACACACTAAGATTAAACTGTGTAGGCTGGAAAATGTATATATATATATATATATATATATATATATATACACAGATATTAAACTGTGTTTAAACATAATAATACTTTGGGGTAGTTCTTGCATACACTGACTTACGTTCACTCATATGGAACCAGGGGAGGTTAAGTAAAAGAAATTAACAAGAAACAAGTCTGGTTAGTCATTCCACAGAAACCATCATATGACCAATGTTTTTTGGCTGCATTCCATGTTGGGGATGATCAATCAAAAAATTGAAATAATGGGTGATCCATAAATAAGTTACTTATCTTGCCTCTTGTTGGATCACTAAAAAGTTTGAATTTTCAAAAAACGAGCGGGCACAATCTAGCATAAACTTACATTGTAAATTGATACCTTTTAAGAGGGAATTTTGACCCCCCCCTCGAAAAACGTTTTCCCTGGACATGATAAAGAGTACATTTTTAGATTTTCAGTCCTCTATCTCCATCAGTACTGCCTTGTAGGCATAATACATATATACATAAATACATAGCCAGCCAGACCATCTTAAAAACTGTAGAAATGTGTTTTGACGGTTTTGGTTGACATTTTCTAACATCCCTTGTTTGTGGCTTTACATACATAATCTATTTTCCCACTTTCACATATATTTCTTCACAAGGATGGATCAATAAATCTGTAACCAGCCATTGTTATTAGCTGGATTTTGATCTGAAATTTTCACTGCATAATGTTCGATCTATATAATTAATGGAAAAGTGCTGGGTTAAGTGCATTAACAAGGAAGGTGATTATGTTGAAAAATGAATATTTATTTTGTAAAAAAAAAAAAATGCTTTTTTCATCATTAGGTTATGGACTTTATGTACATATTTAGGAGACGTTATAATTTGTATCATCTTTTATTTACAGTATATAGTCAACACTGACCATATCACATCATCTGCATGCAATAGGAAAGGTTGAAAAGTTGGAAAAAATGGGTCTAACAATGAAATACTCCATGACAGTGCCAGATTCCAAACTTGTCAGCTGACTGTTTCTAAGCTTAGAGAATTAGGATGTGAAGTCTTGTGACATCCTCCATATCACCTGACATTTCTCCCACAGACTGTGATCTTTTTAGGAATTTTAAACTTCATCTACTCATATAAAAGCCATGTGTGCAAATGAGTATGTTCAATTGTATTGTTGTATGTCCTGTTCAAGTCCTGTTATAACCTCAAAATTATAATGGATTCTTCCATGTGAAATAGATTAACGTAGCAAATAAAAACAAATATAGGGTTGTAATAAAATGAGATAGGCTGTTATGACATAACAATAGATAATGTCACAGAAACTCTCCAGACTTTGTCTGATCACTTATTAAAACGGTTTGAGTTGAGTTGAAATTTTAAAAAAAAATTAAAATGTTTGATTTATAAAAAAAAAAAAAAAAAATATATTAGCTTTATACTGATCCATGTATGAATAACCCTGTCATTTTTTATGTGTGTATGCTAGTATCCATAATAAAAAGCTTTAAGAGTAGGGAGGCCATAATTTGTGCTTTTACTGATTTATGACCACTAAAGCTAAAGAATTTTATAGGGCTAGCTGATTATTATTGGAGGATTATTGGAAAAAGTCATTGCTTCAAATGAGTCGTATCTTGATTGAATATTGACTATTTTTGATGTTTGTATCTTTCTTCATCTCATTATTAAAACAAGAAAAAAAACAGATTCTGTTAAAAAACTGCGACGTTGTTTATACCTTTTTGACAGCATTTGTTTCTGTGATAAAAATATTTGTTTCCAGTTGAGTTTTCAATCTAATCCCTGTTAGAATGTCCCGAACAAAAATAACGATTACATCCAAAATAAAATGAAAAATATCGTCCAAAATGCAATATAATTTATTGGAAAATGAAAAAATGAATTTAACCTCTCTCTCTTCAGGTCACTTGATTTACTTACAAAGATAAGGCAAGATATATAGCAAGTAAAAAATTTTTGCACATTTTTGTGCTTGTATCTCGCTTTCTGTTTGAGAGTTTTGTTTATTTTTTTTTTTAATCGTTTTTTGGGGTGCGGAGTCAGCTTTATTCCTGGGTCTTGAGCAATGAATTCGTTCCATCATCATCATCGTTATCAGTCTTTTAATGTCCTTTGTTGGACATAGACCTTCCCCAGAATTTACCAGACCTTTCTATCATGGGTGTTGTGGAGCCAATACTTTCTGAATTTGTTCCGTTCGTCTTCTCATCTTCTATTCTGCCAGCCTTGGTTGTGCATGTATGTTGTGTATAGTATTTTAACTGTTTTCATTTCAAGGATATCAAATAGGCTTCTTATTATTTTAGTTAATTTTGCAGCTTTTTTATCAATTTTTGATGTATGATTATGTAAATGGAGTTTTGATGTTATGATTATGCTAAGGTCTTTTTCTTGCTCAATAGTTTCAAGTTTTTTATCTGTCATGTAGTATATTTTTTTGCTGTTTTTTTTTTTTTCCTTACATGCATTACTTTGCCTCTGTCTGTATTGAAGTGCAGTTGCCATGTTTCAAACCAATCTCCTAATTCTTTTATGCCTGTGTCTATTTTTACTGCATTGTGTTGGTCTTTTACTGTGTTATGAACTTTTGTATCATCTGTAAATGTGCAACAATTGGATTGCAGAGTTTTTGATAAATTGTTGATGTATAATATAAAGTGTATTGGGCCTTGCAGCACACCTCTGTTTATTACTTTTTATTCTGACTTTGTACTGTTGATTGTCATGTATTGTTTCCCTTGGCTGATTTGAAAATTGGTCTTAACAAAAATTTTCCCCATTCTAACAACTGTTGACTTTTCGTTGCAATTAGAAACGATGTTTCATTCGTAACAACCTAATACCTTTACGGCAACAAGTTGCCGTGGCCTATCCTATCCAAATGTTAGAAACAAACCTGAACGTGAGATGGAAGGCTTGTCGGGCACAGTTTGAAACCAGGATCATTATCATTGCCGGAAGTATTAAACCATTCGTTTGTCGATTATTCCCAGATTAGAAGACTCTTCTTTCTTTCTTTTTTTCTTTCTTTCCTTTTAATGAATAGGTTTTTGTGCTTTTAAATCTATTAACCAGTAACACCAGGGGTGCAGTGCTAACTTTTTGGGTGCCAGAGCTGCCAAAACATTTGTCATTTCCTCTCTCTCTCTCAACAGTTTCCCTGTGAATGAAATGAGCAGTTATATGAATTTGAAATGTTTTCTGACACATTCATTTATTTTATCTTTAAAAAAAAAAATTTTTTCTCAAGGGGGTGCAAGAGCGGAACACCGGTGAGCTCCAGCAGTGCTACATCCCTGAGTAACACTTCCTTACCTCTAAGGCAAATTAAAATAACCCAACAGCCGTATTAAGCTTAATTAATTTGAGGTTACTAAGATTGAATGAATGACCTCTGTTCTGTCTCTGCTGACGATCGTGCATGCTTGGGCAAAGTATACGTAGATCCTGGGATAGGTTTGTGTCTGGCAGCATTTTTTTTTTTTTTTTGATTCTGACATTTTTAGTGTTCATTGCCCAACAAAAAGCGAGATAAGTAACTTATTCATTGATCTCCCCCTTTTCCAATTTTTTTAATTGATCGTCCCCAACATGCTGCCTAAAGATGTTAGTCATGTGATGGTTTCTATCAAGTGATTAACCAGACCTGTAAATTTTAATTTTTGATCTGTGCTGTTTATTCACTGTCATAAACTGATGGTAGAAGAAAGTTGTGATAAAACCCGTGGTGAGCAGAGCTGACAAAAATGTTAAACTGATTAACCACTAAAAATTCATTTAATTCATTCCATGAATTTTGCTTTGGTTTGTTTTTTTGTTTTTTTTCCTTCGGTGTTGGGGGGCTTTAAAACCTCAAAAATAGATCTAGAAAGCTGAAATTTCAATACGTAGTAGTTTAGACATTGAGTTTTCCCAAAAAGTACTGTATGCCAATTGGGATCAATGTGTATATAAATAAATGATTGAATAAATGAAATCAGATGTTAGTTTACATTCAATATACAGTTTATTTGAAGCTCTATGCCTAAGCTACAACATTAAAATTTCTGTTCTCTAGGTTTGTTTTAAAGGGTTTTAGAGCAAGAGAAAATGAACTGAAGTTAAATTCCTAAAATTTAATGGCTATCCTTGCTTCCTCTAAATTTTCAGCTGTTTATTAGTTCAGCATTTTTGTTAGCTGTTCCCATCACGGGATAAAAGTAAGTAAAAAAAAAAAAATTCCAGATGAAAAAAGATACTAGTCAAATAATGGTTAACAATTCTTCCTCTAATAAAAAACTAAATCTGGATCGTATAAGTTGTTTCAACTTATGAGTAATAATCTGGCTATTACTCACTAGTTAGTATACATTGTTGGCATGTTTTACTGCTGCATGACCCATATAGTTTTTTTTTTTTGTGTGAAGATCTAGCATGGGCTTTCCTTATGCTTTACGCCCCCACCTTAAATCATTTGTAAGCGAAAAATCAACTATATAACAGATATATATATATGTATATGTATATATGTAAATGATTCTGTCATTTCTCTCTTTTATTTATTTATTTATTTTTGATGGGTACTACTTATTTAATAAAATAGTGAAAACCTTAAGATTAAGAAAAATGTCTTTGGAATTTTTATTCTAGGGAATGCTATTTTGTAACTAGAGATAATTGCTACGTTCCAAGGACGCCAGTACCTGGTACATCTCGTTTCATCTTTAGTTGCCATTCTTTAAAATACTGACTTTTAACTTGTAGATTTGATTTTTGTCTTTGTATCTTTTTTGCAAATTTTATTAGATTCACAAGCAGGGATGCATCTTTTGGTACTTTTGGTTCTTTTTGGAACATTTGGGACTATACCTGGAAATTTTGGTACATTTTGGCCTTTTCCTTCAAATCTATATTTTATGCCATAGTTGAGCGAAATATTGAAGTAGATTTTGTTTCACTTTCTACTAGGCACTTACAAACATCACTAGGTAAGGTAGTAATATGATTCAGCCTGAAACTTATGGACCCCCAAAATACCTTGGTGGACTTCAGGTTGGGAACCCTTGTATAAGCTGTTGATGTGAACTGTGGCATCATAGATCAGCTTCATTAAACAAATATATCAAAATGTTCATTCAACAATGACTATATGCCATCCAGTCTTTTGGTCTTTGGGTCAATTTGTTGATAGGACCATCTGTCATGAACTCCATTTAACATTACAAAATTGAATACCTGCCCTAATGGGTGGAGCAGATTGTGGTAAAAAAAAAATGAACAAAATTGGTGGAAATCAGATAGTGTTTAATTTGATTTGTTTTTAAAAAGTGATATTTGTGACTTCTAATAGTTTTGAAGTATCTGATTATTTCCTTTGTGAAAATTTCTTCCACTTGTCAATTTTTGTGCTTTCCCCTAAGGTTGGGGCTAGGGTATGCTATGGGGCAATCACACTTACAGTTCCTTCAGGAAATGCAGGCTCTAGTCTATATCTAGTACTCCATTCAATGAATGGACTTGGTGTGTTGTTATCTCAGGCAAATATATGCTGTGTCATCTTGTGAAGCTAAATTTCTTTATCTTTTCTTTTTCCCTTCTGATAAACTTCTGTTTCTGGGCACAAACATGCAGTCCCGAAATATTCGAGGTGACTCTGGAAATAGCCGTTAAGATAAAGATAAGATATCACAGCTCTGCTATCGCATCATACAGAAGGCACTGTATATACTGGTATATATGATGGACATCTAATTTCTAAAAAAACGGTACATAGATACCACATATGAACTCCTGCTTCACAAACATTAAAATAAGATTTTAAACTTAATGGAAATTATATAATGTTTTATCTTTGTCCAATTTGGACACCGTAAAAAAGCTGTTCACAAGTGAATTGCACTGTTACAAGTTTGTAAGTAAGTGCCTCTTGATAGAGGATGAGTTCTTTTTTTTTTTTTTTTGTGGGCGAAAAAAGGGGGATGTATGTGGGTGAAACAACTATCTGTGCACTTGATGCGTGATGGGGATTTTTGAAACTTTTTGGTGTCTGAGCATGATGGGTCAAAAATGTGTTATTATCCCTTATCTATATAACCATTAATTCTAAAAAGAAGGGTGTATAACTAATGCATCCTCCTCATAGTCACTTATGGAGCTGAAACATGGAACCTAACCAAGAGACAGATCCGCAAATTGAGAACTGTGCAACATACACATGAAAGAATTATGCTGGGCCTCACATGGAGGGACCACAAGACAGCACAGTACATCCAGGAAAAGACAAGAGTTAGGGACATCATAGAATCCATTAAAAAGCTCAAATGGCAGTGGGCTCGCCATGTTGCAAGAATGGCGGGCAACCGATGGACATTGCAACTCACGACATTGATCCTCCGAGATTGCATGTGCAACTGAGGCCGGCAGAATATCAGATGGAGAGACGAGTGTGATGAGCTAGACAAATTCAGAAAGTACTGGTTCCGCGATGCCCATGATAGAGCAGTGTGGCGAATCGTGGGAAAGGGTTATGTCCAACGACGGATGTTAAAAGACTGATGATGATGATATAACAATTGGAGTATCTTTATACATGATTTTTTCTACTTCTGAACGTAAACCCTATCTAATGCATTGTTTTCTGAAAATAATCCTACCTCGTTTTACGAATTATCATTAAGAATGAATTACTTTGTGAAGGTGCAGTTTACCTTTACGTGTATTCACTCGTGTTAGTCTGTCTACTCGATATTTCAAAAAGTTCAAAATGAATCTCAATGACATTTTGTAGAAGGGTTGGGCAACAGGCCAAAGAAGAGTTGATCAAATTTGGGGATAGATTCGGACATTTTTTTTACAGCTCCTTTCCCTGCATAATAGCTATACACAAACTGATCTTCATTCAGTTTTCAGTGACAATGTTGCATTGGTGGAGGTATGCACTCTCTGAGTGCTTTCTGTTTTCAATTTTGATCTATTTATTCATCTTTTTGGGATTAAAAATTGTTCAATAACTTTTCATTGAAAACATTGAGTGTATCCTTTAGTCTCCCACGTAAGAAATACCCTTTATAGTTCAAATTTTCATCCCTCTAGCTCAGTCGGTGTGGCCTTTACTTGTGATGCATACATATGTATATGTAACCAGCTAGACTGACTTAGAAATTGATGGAACCTATTTTGGCAGTTCTGATGACAATTTTGGTCAATGGTCTCTAACTAATACACTATGCTATTAGTTACTTCTCAGAAAACAATCAAATTTTATAACATAAAATGTTTTCAGCATATTAGTAGTAAGCATAATGCTAAACTGGACCCTTATTCTATATGCTATTCTATAAGGTTAGTTAAGCAGAATTTTTATCTCTCTGTTTAGCTGTATAAACTATGATCTAGCTGAAAATCCTGTCTGTATGTATGTATTGTTGTTCTCTGCTCATACCCTCTTAGAGGGTGTGGCAGGGTCTGGTATACATGGGCAACTGTCTGGTTTCCCAGGCCTGTTGAACCTTTGTTCTGTTTACAGCACCTGGTATTCCCCAAAGGTCGACCATCTTCATATTGCTTAACTTTTATGATCTTATAAGATTGTAGCCAATGCGATGTAACCCCTTAGGGAGATGTTCCTCAATCCTAGTGCTCGTGCTGAGTGGATAGGCATTGAGTACCTTTTTTAAAGTCTTAGGTATGACTCAGCAGTGGATTGAACCATGGCCTACTGAACTAGAGGCAAGCACTCTACCACTGGGCCACAGAGTAGGTAGTTACATTTACTGCATCATTATTTATTTCCCATGAATTCTACCCTGCAATGCATCAGCAAATACATCCACCCAAACACAGACGTACAACTTATCTCTGTTTAATCAATGATCAAGCATTGATGTTACATTTTGGCCTCACGGACTGATCCTGGTGATGCACCACCAGTTTTAACACTGGATCATTGAGTATGCAGACTGGAAAACCAGATGAGACCAAAATATGATTCTATGTCCATTGTGTTGCTAGCTGAACATTTTTGGACTACCACACCCTTTTAGAGTGTATATTCAAACAGCAATCCCTACCTATAAAGTTGGTCAAAAATGCTACATTGGAAATTATACTATTTGAAAAAAGTTGATAGAATATATCTGTACCTTGCATAAATGAATCACCGTAGCTTGTGCATGTACCTAAACTATTTATGTAAAAAATTATCTAAAAAAAAGTAGATCTTCTATCTAAAATTATCTAAAATATACCAGCACAAGATTTGGACATAGTCGGTTCAAAATGATTATAGAGACCCCAAAAAACTCTTTAAAAAAGAAAAAAAAAAAGAACCCCCAAAACCCCATCTTTAGATGGTGCTTAGTGGTGCACTCCCACACATTTTCAAGGTTATAGACCCTCCCCACCAATGTAATCAGGAATGCCAGGAGATAAACACATTTGTGGGGCTGAGGTGAGTTGATTTTTTTCTATGTCTATTGCAGTGTTACCAAATCTTTTTTGGACTACTATCCTCTTTTAGGGCATATACTCCTTCAATGCTACCTCCCCCTTAAAGTTAAAAATGATACATTGAAAATTAGATAATTTAAAAGAGTTGACAGAATACTTTAAATCAAACGAATGGAAAGTATTGAAATTTCCAACAAGTCTACTGCAAAGTCAGCTTTCCTGATATACTTTCTGAATGGGAAGTATCGATTTGTATTCTTTGCCCCATGACTACACCCTGCCTTCCAGCACCTGTTAGGTCTACAGAATCAACAAGTAATGCTAAGTGAACAAAGTTTCTTCCAGCGTCACATGGCACATGGGGCACTGATTATGTCTCCATTTCTCTTACGATCCATTGAGACCTGATCATTATTTGTAGTGATCGTGGGTTTTCATGGGGTCGAGGTGCTAACCCGATGCCCAATACGGACTGCCTTACAGGATTGAAGGACTTCAACTGCCCTGCTATTTTTACCCATAATTTAACCATAGCTGGGGTGAGAAGTAGGTTCATGCCTTCCACATGGACATTAGTGTGGTGTGAATGCGAACTCAAGATTTAAATCCTGTTCATTGATTCCATTGTCTATGCTCTTAACCATTAGGACACCTTCTCCTCGGCAATTGACAAGGGCTGATCTGGATACCTGAGAATATGGAGAGTTCTTGAAAACTGAAACTAAACACTTAAATGGATCATAATAAATGTTTCTGTGTAATGTGACCATAGTCGGGCTGGGGGACATTTGACTTGTGGTATATCCGCCTCGGTTATTGCTTGTTCTCCTTGTCTCTCTCTCTCTCTTAGCTGCTTGTTCCCCTCTTACTCTTGGTAGCTCCTTATCTCCCTTCTTTTTCCCCTCCTCCTTCTGCTCTTTCACTGCTGCTTGTCTAACCTTCTTCCCCCCCCTCCTCTAAGTGACTGCTTGTCTTTCTTTTTTCCTTCCTGTCAAGTGGTCATTGAACTCATGATTCTGTATTTCTCAACCTGGGTGATATCGCCCACTGGTGGGCAATTTCAACTCTTGGGTAGGTGATGAGTAATGTCTGTGCAGAATATGGTGGGCGGCATAGAATTTTGAGTATTAAAGTCTGTAATTGACAATAGACAATGAAGTCGACAACATTTTCTATTATTAATTTACCAAGCAGCTCTGTGATATCGCAATGTGTCTGCACTAGTTGTGTCTTACCAGATACAGATTGCATTGCTGATATCTAAAAACGGTTTTGTTACTACTATACATTTTTTTCATTGAAGATATGGCAAAAGATGTTCATTCTCATTGTTTGTAAGTTGCTGAAAACTTTCTGGTATCCTTTCGAATATTCACTATAGAGATGGGCTGTGGAAAATTTTCCATGTAAAAGTAGGCAGTGATGCTAAAAAGGTTGAGAACCCCTGTTATAAATGCTCACATACTAATATCTAATTAGCTTCACCTGGCAGGATTTTCAGCTTGATGTCTACTTCATTCGGTTTAAAACAAGAAGATAACAATTCTGTTTAAATGACCTGACAGACACACAGTAAGGGTCCAGTTGATCATTATACTTACATTGTAAATTGGACCTCATGCTAAAAATTGGAAAATTTTGGAATTTTCAAAAACTAATATCTTGAAAAACATGCTCTTGGGTTGCATTATTAATCACAGAAAATTTGGTGGTTTTAGCTCTAAGCATTCTTCAGTTATGCAAAGATAAGCACTTGGTGAATTATAATGAAATTTGTTTTCTGAGAATGAATTTGTTGTATTTTATCCGTGTACTAGTTGGAAATAGTCATCAAAACTGCCAACAAAGGTATCTTTTTATTTGGTCTGGCTGGCTATGTATGTATGTATGTATGTATGTATGTATGACGTATGCAAGCTGCACCAATAGAGCTAGAGGGCTGAAGATGTAAACATTATCAACTCATTATGTCTAGATAAAATCTCTTAATATATTTCTGAATTTTTGAGATGAGGTATTATTATTATTTCTATTAATATTCGGACCATCCTCATCTCAAGAGTGCAACGGCTGAAAGGTTGTATGAAAAACAACCAAGATGGTCCGAATGTTAATAGAAATAATAAAATCTCTTGTTTTTTCAAAATCACCCCCCCTTTATATTTTTTTTAGTGGGATAGATCAGTTTGTATTATAAGTTTATGCTAAATTGGTTTCAAGTTGGTGCCAGGCTGCATTCCCGCTTGTTTTTAAAAAATTTGGACTTTTTCAGTTATCACTTCCCAATAAAAGCTGAGGGAAATAACTTATTCATTGATCACCCCTTTTTCCATTTTTTCAAATTGATCATCCCCAACATGGCATGCTGCCAAAAGACATTGGTCACATGACAGTTTCTTTTGAGTGACCTACCAGACCTGTTCTGTTATCAATAAGTCAGATAATTTATGAGAAAAAGTGCACCTGTGTTTTGGATTGTTGTAATTTGTTCTGATGTTTCGTCTCTTTCAGAGGAGCTGCGGATTCTACATGAACGTCTTGCGTATCTGGAGAGGAGAGAGCGAGAACTTATTCATGAAAAAGAAGATCAAGAGAAAGAGTTTGGTTTAAAGAGAGCCAAACTCAAAGAACTTTTCCTACAGAAAGAAGGTAAGTCGAGACGAGACTAAGAGCATTTATCCTCCCGTTGAAATACAACCACCGGGATAAATAAAATGAATAATTTTTGTTGTAAGAATATAATTACTGTGGTTATGTCGAAACCCTGGCCATAACTAGATTTCCTAATATTGGGTTAAACCAATCAGTGGGGTAATCTATTTTAGAACGCTTTTCTCCTCAAAGGCTATCTGTATAATATACAGCTAAGGTGAGTGCTCACACAGTAAATGTTCAAGGATTCCTCTACTGATAGCATTGGAAATAAACTAGATTTTATTGTATTCGATGAGTAAGAGTTGAAATGAGATAAAATAGAGAAGAAAGATAATAATAGATAAGAGAAGGGAAGAATGATACTATTGCAATAATCATGTTTTAGGTAAACTATTATCAAATGTATTCAATGAGGGTGTAAGATGATTACTCCCCCTCCCAACTCTCCTCCTTATTATCCTCAGTGATTCTTAGAGTCCCATGTTCCATTCCTCCCCTTTTGATCCTAGGTTTTCACAATTCCTCCCCCATCTTCAGTAGTCATCTAGTAATTTTTTTCACCAATTTACTTTGTGTTGTATGTTCCTCCTCTGACTGAAAATCTTTCCCAGTACCTACCCTTGGGAGCCAAGTGGCTCCAGTTTGAGATTCATTGCTCTAACACAAGCCTTTTCCCAATGTTTTCCAGACATTTTTTTTTCAAACTAACTAGCTATAAAGGTAAAAAAGCCAGTCTCTGAGAGTGTGGGCATTAGGATAAATAAACGCTTTCAAATCACCCTAGCCCCACAAATCGCTCAACCAACCAACCAACCAAGTGAGCTACATATTCTTCTCTTTTAGTGTCCATGTATCTGTGTTTCTGGGTGATTGTGGTCAAGTTTTTGGAGCTACAGCCATAAAAATGTACAGAAGTACACAACTAGGCACCGTCTAAAAACGTTTTTTGTTTTTCCATAAACATATTTTTTGTGGTCCAACAATACCCATATCTTAGGCAATTGGTTCTGGTATTCATGCAGATTATAATAATTCATTTATGTGAAATATTGATATTATTGTTTTGGAGTTAATTTATATCAAAACCCAAAATCTGTTGCTGTGTAAACAAAAAGAATTTGTTTTATGCAAAAACCTTTTTGATTTAAAAATTAAAAAAATCAATTACATTTTAAATGTTTTTTCATTTTTCGATCAATACACCTGTATTTCTTTGCCTGAGTTCGTGGTTTTGAACAACATTTTTCGAATTTGTTCAAATTATTTTCACACAGTATATTTGAACATTTTCTGATAGATTATCCTCTGATGAGTATCAGTTAAAAGAAGCCGTTAAGGATTATTTTTAAATAAACAAAACAAATTTAAAACATTTTTCTTCCTGTTTTATGTTCCAGTATGCAACTGCTAATTAGGGCAGTGTTATTATTTCATTAATTCTTTGGACTAGTATCTTCATCTTGGTTGTTTTGATCACTACAATTTAGCTGATGCATTCTCTGGTCCTCCTCAGGTGTATAACTCAGCCATTTTTCAAGACTCCTGGGACATGTATATCCCAAGGTTTCTCTTACTGCTGGGATTTAT
>OY735235.1:4641574-4821574 GCA_963457665.1 Thysanoteuthis rhombus | reverse complement strand
AGTTTGCAATGTAACTTCATGCTACATCGATCCCTTAGTTTGTGTCCACTTGTTTCTTAAACTTTTTTAAGGATCACTGACCAACTTCTGCTCGTTCTGCTAAATTCCACTGTCTAACCCTGGGATCTGTTTCAAAGATTTCCTCAAAAGCATAAATTTTATTCATTAGCTATTTAATATCAAAATAATGTAGTATAAAAATAAGGCAAATGGCCCAGAGCCATAGTTATTTGGCATATAGGACACAGCACCCGTAATGCTGAGCACCTTTTTCTATCCCTCATTGAGGAAACTTAGAGCACTGTGCAAACATGAAGTCAATGTTCTTCAAAGAAAGTCCCCATTGCTTTTGATAGAAATGACATATGTCTGTAAATATGTAAAATATCTTGGACAATTGAACATCATGTTTTATACATTTCAAGTCAGCCGTAGCCTTTTCTGGCCTGACACAGGATAACACTATTGGTCCTTGAGTCATCTTTACTTCATTTTTCAAAACAGTGGTTTCAAAATTTTAAAAACTCAAGGACCCCATCCATGAAGGAAATATTCTGGTGGACCTCATTTTCAACATTTAGTTTTAGAATGTAATCAATGATGTACAATAAACAGTTTTAAAATCGTATTCATTCTAAATGGATTACGTTTATTTGAATTCTAATAGTAGGTGTCTGTGTAGAATAATTGTTTTCCATTTGCAAGGATGTGAAAGTGTAATCTATTATGATGCTTAAAATTACTTATTGGTTCCTTCCTGTTGAATGATGATCAGCAAACTAGTTTAATTCTGATACAAACATTACAGAATTTATTTTTTCATATGAAGATAGTTTTCTATACATTTGTTCATCTTGGTGAGCAAAATGAAAGTCTGTGTCCTTGAAGAAATATTGATAAGCTTAGCTTTCATGAAATTGATGTTTTTCATAAACTTTATAAACTTAGATAAAAAATATTACAACTCAGTAGGCCAAATATCCATACCTCACGTAAATGAATCACTGTAGCCTGCATGTGTACCAGAACTAATTATCTAAAAAAAAAAATGATCTAATGTATATGAGCACAAGCTTTAGGCATTATTGGCCCAAATTGACTCCAAAGACACCAAGAAGCACTTTTTTGAAGAAAACAAAAACAAATGTTTCTTAATGGCATCCAATAGTGTGTGTACTTCTGTGAATATTCATTGTTTTAACCCTGAAAATGTGACCAAGAGACACAAACAAGCAAAAAGAAAAGAATCGGTAGGCTGGTTGGTCTGACAGGCTTTTTGTGAGGTTATGGTCATTCAATATGAATAAAAATACAAATCATTTATGTATAATTTATTATTATAATTCACGTAGAAGAAACCTGAGGTTTCCATGGAACTCCCCTTGAGAAAGTTTGTGCCATAGATTGTCTGATAGTAAGATAGTAGGAGGATGATGTCAGCAGTGGTAGTAATTACAAAACTCTGTGCTCCCTATGGATCTCCCTTTGTGAAGAAATTAGTGCCATCTGTTGTTACTCAAATGAACCAATATTTTTTAAGCATTTGCAAATTAATGAATAAATAAAGGAGATTACTCTATAATTAACAATTAAAAGTCGTCGCCTTTGACAAATCAGTCATTATGATATCGAGGTGAGCATGAACGCATGTCCAATACTATTATTATGTTTCAAATCACCCTGACTTTTTTTTTCTGCATTTTCTAGGTTACGCATTTTAGTAGTATCTTAATTCAATACCATTGACTTCAGAGCACAGTTTCAGCTATTAAGATACCACATGCAGAAGAGCCAAATCAGTATTTTATTGATAGAGTGATAAACTAACTATCTGAGACCTCCACCACTGCAGGAATATGCGTGTGGGTGTGTGTGTGTGTGTGTATGCTTTTAATGTGGCACCTGCCTACTGGGGGATGGGAGCCACTGAAGCTTCCTCTTTACCCTTCCATTTGGTACTGGATTGAATCTACTTTCCATCCAATACGACCAACCTACATTCCTTGCCTCTAATCTCGAGCAGCTTCTCTTTGCAACTTCCTGGTTGTCAGGCAGACAGGGAAGTGGGTAGAATAACTGATGGCAGGTGGGGTGGGGGGCAGAGTAGGAAGAATTATTGCATTGGGCCAGGCTGGGAGTGTACTTGTTGTGTCGGAGGATGGTGAAATGTAATAAGATTTATTAGAGAGATTTATGATCAGGGTTGCCAAATTAGCCATTTTTGGCTAGAGCTAGTTGATCTTTTTTTTTTTTTTTCCTCCAATTCAGGCGATTAAATCTGATAAGTTTAATAAAAATACTTGTTCAGTTTTCATCAATAATTTGTTCTGGAATTGATATTTTATTGAGAAATGGATATATGATCTGGCAGATTATAAATTGCGTTAAATTGAAAATCTATTCGAAATGATCTCCCATTAAGTGAATGTATCATTTGGCCTAAATAACATAAATAGAATAATCAATTAAAGAATATGGGGCTGCTGTAGGAACCCAAGTGGACAATATGGAAAATAGTATTTAAATCAAGTTTCTTATACTACCGTGTTTCGACTATGTCAAACAGTAATTTTAAATGAAACAATATTGTCGTTTAGTGTACAGCTATACTGCAAACACTGAATATTTTAAAGTATGGAAAACCTTCAAAACGAAAAATGGATCCTTATATTCGGAAAATGGGATTATAGAGGGTTCTCAGGGTTATGTTTTTGTGTGATTAAATACTCAGTTATTGTGTGTGTGCGGCTATTTTCGAATGATTGAATTGGGTGTTTAGCCAATTTCAAATTGATTATGATTATGTTTGCTGATTATTGTTTTGCTAGAATATACCTTTCAGATGATGGTGTTATTTACACATAGATCGGTACTAAGGAGCCTAAAACTATTTTATTTGGTAATTTATTTCGAATAATTCAAGTATTCTCATGTTGAGTTTTTTAAAGTCTCAACTCATCTCAAGCTGTTTTAATGTGTGATGATCAGACATGAAGTTTTTAGAGTTTCTATGGCGTATTTTCACCATGTCATAATAGGAAGGTAAATCAACCAATGGGATCATCCCTTATGAGTGCAAACAAACAAATGAATGAACAGAAAAATTAGCATATATGGTCATTATATGATTAGGTGTTGTTTCAGAATTAATTTGGATAGATGAAGGGATATGTTGAAAAATCCTGGTCTTGTATGTGTATATGTACATATATATATATATATATATATATATATATATATATATATATATACTCTCACAAGACATAAACTACAGCATTAAACAGTTGAACCAGTGAATAGATACAAACAATGCCATGACCTGGTTTAATGACATCAAGCTGAATAACACTTGTGCATTAGTACAATTCAATACAGACTTAATATCTAAAGGAATCTCCAAGGAAGCTGTGAAATTCACAAAAAACTTTACTAACATCAGCAAAATCAAATAGAAACAATCAAACACTCTAGACAGACAGTACTATTCAATAACCAAGAACAATGGACAAAAAAAAAAAAACATTTACAGCTTTGATGTTTCATGGGGAAGTCTGGATTCAGGCAAGATGTTGGACTTGATTGTTTTGTACATTTTATACAGGAAATTAAATTCTAAAAATATAGGACTTTGCCAAGACGATTTGCTAGTTGTCGAAAATGGAAGCAGGTAAAAATGCGAAAAAATTAAATGCGTTATTAAAGAAATTAGAAAATTGAACTTCAGTAGAAATTAGAGCCAACATAAGAATTTACATTTTTTAGATATGACTTTTGACCTAGACGATAACATCCACAAACCATGTATGAAAATAAATTCTGAACTTGTATATGTTAACTCGAAATGCAACCACCCAAATTTATAAAAAAGATCCCTAAATCCATAGAAACTAGGCTAATATACAATTCTTCGAACGAAACAATATTTAACAATGTTAGCAATAAATATACTAAAGCCCTAAAAGACAGCGGTTTTACTGAGGTCAATTTTGAATACAAATGAACAAAGAGAATATTGTGAAAACCAAAATAAAAAATCTGATGCTTCTAACAAAACCAAAACCTCAAGATACTATGAATGAAATAATCACAAACATGAAAAATGGAAAGAGGAAATTGAAATATAATAAGGCTTTAGTTTTCACTTTCAGATTTTTCTAATTAACCTAATCACTTCTATAGTGTCACACCTTCACCTATTGTCCACTGCTTCAGAGAATTTAATCAAAATTCAGTGAGGACTTTTTGAGATATTGTTGACAGTCATGAGCATGTGCATAAATGTTACTGAAAAGAAAACCCAGAAAAATATATCTCAATACAAAAATGATTAGTATACTTGATAATGAATGATGTGATTTTTTTGGTTGGGTGTCCGTAACACTTGACTCTGTCACTCTGGAGGAAAAATTTTACTGATAAAAGAACCTCCTTCCCACCATTTTGAAACTATGGACTCTTTCTGCAGAAACAAATTCAAAATTACTTTTTCTTAGAAAATAGCTTCTTATAACCTCAAATATAGCTGTGAATTTTTTCACAGATATTAACTAGTACAAAGTAAGATAAAATTGATTTATATTACAAAATAAAAAACTCTTATTATATTTATTTTTGAGGAAGTATCAAATTTCATCCTTTATGAAATAATTGTTTTCATCTTCATATTTTATATCTCATAGTCTTTTAAATAACAGGGATTTCCACAGGTTTCACGTTTGTGAGTGAATGTGTGTAATATCTTGAAAGCTTTACACTGGATATTAAAAAACTTTTCTTTTTCTCTTTTCTTTTTTCTCACTTCATTCCCTTATTTACTGATATCTATTTATGTAATTTAAGTGATTTTCTTCAGTGTTTTTTCTGTTTTACATACATAGTATCATATTAATAAAGTATATATATATATATATATATATATATATATATATATATATATATATATATATATATATATATACACACACTCACACTGGTATGCACACTCAGATGTGCATACACAAATATATATGCTCCCCCCATATCAATAAAGTAACATATAATATAAATATTTGGGAAAACTTGTGAATATATACAGAAATGTGTATACTAACTGCATGTACAGAAAATTACATGCAAATATATACACTAAGATATTTGCAGCAATATTTCATTATTGTGGGATCAATAAACAATGATAAAGAATTATTTTAGCCCGACATCCATCTTTTGATTACTCTACCCTCTGTGACCTCATGCCGAACATTAATTTGTCCACCCTCTTAGGGGTCAAACCTATTCAAATTACCTCTGAGAACAGTGGAAAGTGAAATCCAACAGCAACTACGTATAATAAGATACGTCAAGGATTAATGTATTTCTGTTAGATTTTGTTGCCGTTGACAACACTATAGATGAGCTGCAGAGTAGAGTCCCATCGTCTGCAAGTGGGAGAGGGTCAGTAAGTTCGCCGAAGACTGATTCGCTTTGGAAAAACTTCAGTGAAATTTTACAAAACTTACTGCCAAATTGCAGTCATATATTGACAAATCAACAATTCTAAGTCGTTTGTATATTTAAAACCAAACTTTTATATATTTACAAGCCCCTTTTAACAATTTGTCCAAGTCCTCTTTTTCAGTCTGCTGTATCCTTCTTTTTGGAAAAGACCCCACCTTAGATCTTGGTCAAGCTTGACATTTTTTGCCAGGCGATATGAAATTTTATTGACATCCATTTTTTAGTCTGCCTGATTTAGGTTTTGAGTTTGCGTGAGATGAAGAACTACATTTTTGTTAGAATTGTCTTTTTTGTTGCTTTAGATTTGCAAACATCTCTAATATCTATTACTGTTACTGACAGATAGGCTGACATATTGAAACAAAATTTGCTGATTTTGCTCATTTGTAGCTAGGTTTAACTATATTTGGTGCATATATCTCCTATGAATCATTGTCATATCTGAACAAAATTTTAAAGGAGGAAGGGGCTGTTATGTGAGGGTGCTTATGAAGTGGGGAGCTCTGAAACGAATGGGTTTTCAGAGGAATCCAAGAGATGGAACTACTGCATCTGTAGTCTGACTTTCAGGCTTGTTACTAGCACCATTATCTTTGTTACTGCTCGGTTGCCGACATCATCATCGGTACTTTTGTTTGTTTTTGTTTCTCTCCTGTTGTTGTCTGCAGTAGTAACATAAGTATTTTTCTAAATCCTTTTTCCATTCCCAACACCTGGCACTGTGTCAGCCGATTGCTGAAGTATGAATGAATTGATGGTACTGGTTGGTAAGGAGAAAGACTTCCATCTATTTACAGCGTCAAGAATAGTATTCATGGGCAAAAAACCAGGGCAGGTGGGAGCTTTTCTTTCAACAAGCGTGAAAGTCAGATCATAGATGCATTAGTGCATAGTAATTTGAAATAGTACTCGCTCTGTTTTTCTTTACAAATTATGTCAACTGACGGATGCCACCAACATCTGACCGTATTTATTTGCATGCAATGTGAGAAATTTAAAATAAAAAATGAGGGTTAAAAATGATGATAATGTTTGTACCTTACGTAAATGAATCACCGTAACCCCGTGTGTTCTAGATCTAATTATCTAAGAAATTATCTTTAAAAAAAAAAAGATAATTTTATCTGAAATTATCTTAAAGAAAATATGAGCACAAGATTTGGGCATTGTTGGTTGGTCCAAAATGACCCTAGTTTTTTTCAATTTTTGCTCAGACTGATTATCCTGCAACTAATACTTAAAGATGAAGGTTAGAAATAGTCATAAAATTGAGTACAAAAATAATTTTTCATTATACTTCATCAAATGAAATTGAATGAAAAAAAAAGATGTATTAAAAAACTGGATTTACAAGCATAAAAACAAACATGGCTGCTGATTGGGTTGAAGGTGTCATTTGAACTCCTGCCATCTGGTTGAGTCTTGGTAGTTCAATTGGTAGAGCAGGTGGGCATTAACTGTGAACACCCCATAAAAAGGGTGTAGGTTCAAATCTCACCTTAGTTCTATTCTTTAATTTCTGATTTATATTGTTAGTTCACTGCTGAAAAGTAAAGGGTCTGAGAAAAAGTAGCAATAAAAATCAGCTCATGTATTAAGTTGAAGGTGAAAAGTCGTCATAAAATTAAAAATAAAATCAACATGCCATTAACACACACACACATAAGAAAAAGGATAGAACCCTTTGCCATCATAAAAATAGGTGAAAAAAATGTATTTATTTCCTTTGACTTCTTTGTTTTTTTAATTTTCTCACAAAGTCTTTGTCTGCTATACCCCGGCCTTCCTTGGGTGTCTGTCATATTCTTGAATGTTAAAATATGTTTATCCTCCCATGTTACAAGATGAAGTGTTTGATGTAAACATAATGTTGAAGACTGTCTTCTTGTAGTAGCCTCTGATCAGTAGGAGACCAAAATTAAGACTGTCTTCTCATGTGATAAATGGGAGACTAAATTAGAACTTACCAGACAAAGGAAAAGGAAAGTTATTTATCTGAGCAGACCAGCCCAGAGAGGGGATACAGAGAATGACTAGCCACATCCAACTGGATCTAAGCTTGTAATTTCACATACCTTCTTTGTGCTTGGTTCAATTGGTGTGGGAACCATCATTCAGGTATGGATGTAGGTTAAGCATATGACTTGATATGTGTATTGTTATTCCTTGTCTTTAGTGACATAGAAAAAGATATTAGAGTGGAATTAGCGTCTAGAAAGGTTATTCTTATGCGATCGATAGAAATTGTTTGTCGTTTGTCATTGAGTGGAACACTGTTTGGGACTGCAACTGATGATTTGATATGTTCCCTCGAGAGGTGGTTTCAATAGTTTTCTGATGCAGTCGTCTTGCACAAAAACATGAGTGTAGTTATCCAATTCTTTAGGTAGTACAGTAGTATGTCATCATTGGAGAAGATTGGTTGCAGATATATCTGTCATCTGATTTCTTATATGACCCACATAGTAACTACGATCTATTCTGTCTTTTAAAAGTTAACGGATCTCTCTCTCTCAGTTGACACAAAGAATAAATGAGAAATGCTTTTTAATACATTGTGTTTGCCTTATTTTTCCAGAGAGGGTATAAGACAATTAGCATCCCTGGTTTCGCAGTGTGCATTTTTGTCCATGGCACTTTTTTCTCAGCTGTATCTGTACCCCTGGAAATTTCCCTCCGGAAACTTGATATCATTTGATTCAGTCAATGCAATAGCATGGTAATGCAACAGGTGTCTCTATTTACCCGAACCTCCATGAGAACAGGGTGTGACACTAGGTCGTTTTAACATGCTATCGAGTGTGGCAGGAATTTCCTCAAAAACTTTCTTGAGTCCTTGCCACAATAAGTTAATCCTTGCAACATGAAGGTACTTGAGTTGATTCCAGGGCAAACCTTAATCCCACTGGTCTAGACTACACAGTGATGACAAGGGCATATCATCTGCGTTTGTTTAGTCAGAAATAGTCTTTCAAGTACAAATTAACACAACAGGTATCATATTTTGAAATGTTGAAATTCGTTTTTCCTCCCGCCCATCACATCAATTTACGTCTGATACTTTTCTTGGGGAATTCTTGAAACTGTTAATCCACCGAGCCTTTGGCCATCTGACCAATGTATTAGACTTGTGATTTTTCAGATCAGCCGAGGTGAATCGTTCATCAGTTTAAGAAGCTCTATTCTTAGTATTTCATACAAATGAAAACTACAGAAATATCCATACTGTGCATAAATGAATCATCATAACCTGCACGTGTACTGGAACTTATTATCTTAGGAATTAGCTTAAAAAAAAAAAATGAAAGAAAAGATTTTTCTATCTGAAATTATCCGAAAAAAAATGCCAATACAAAATTTGGGCATTGTTGGTCCAAAATGACCAATGCTATTATCATCATTTTGGGGGGTCAGGGAACGCTCAATTTTCTTTTTCTCATATGAATTGATGCTAATTGTTTTTTTGTCTAATACTTATGAAACAATCTATTTTTGGATAGCTGGGGATGGATGGAACAGTGTACCCGAAGCTATCCTACTTGCTCCAACTAGTTGACTTGCAAAATTTCATGAAAGCTGACTTACTTGATTTATTTCTTCTTAGTGTTTCAATCATTCTGTAAGAAAACATAGAAGAGAATGCACTCTGTTCAAAAACTGCGACGTTTTATATACATTTTTGACAACTCTATAAAAAAACTATTTGTTTCTAATTAGGTTTTCAAGCTAGTCCTTGTTGAAGAGTCCTATACAAAAATAATGATCGTATCAAAAATTAGATATTCATTGGCAACTGAAAAAAGTTGTAAATATATATGTAATTATAAATAGAGTGTATACATAAGTTAAAAACTCTGTACTATCTGCTTTCTTTCTTTCTCTCTTCTCTTTCTCCCTTTGTTTCTTGTACTTTCTATTTTTTTTTTACCTCAAGAATTGATTAAAAAAAAAAGTGTTGTAAAAAAAATAAAAATAGAAATAGAAATATCCTTCTTTCTTAGCCCACACTCTGTATTCTATCATTCTGTCTTCACCGATGCTATGAATCAATTTAAAAAAACAAAAACAAAACAAACACTATCTCTTTAACCACTCTCTCTTTGGGTTGCTGAAACGCTGTTGACCGATTTGAAAATTGGTCTTAACATTCAATTTCCCCCATTCTATGAACTGTCGGCTTTCGCCGTAGTTAATAAAATGTTATGCCCGAGGACTTTTAATTACTTGTATATTTGAGTCGGGAGCTCCGGGATTTGGGGTATGTGTGTGCATTGATAAGATGTGTAACACATTTCATTCATTACTATGTTTCATTCAACTCTTTCCTCTACTTTATTATTATCAATTACATGCAGCTGTTCCACGTACCTGGGTGGTTAGGATTACTGTATTTTCTTATTGATAATATCTACCTCTCTCCCTCAAGGTTGATTACCTTTTTCAGCTTTATTGACTTGCGTGAGTTTATTTAAGTTGATTTCTTTCGGTCAAGTAATTCAAAGTCAAGTGCAGAATGTATCCGATACGTTTCAAAAAAGTTCATTTTAACATTCTCGTCCGTCTTTACAACGAACGAAAGAAATAATAACAGAATTTATAAAGTACCGTACACTACAAGAAAAAAGAAAAAGAAATACCAGAAAAAAATATCTTCTCTTAATGAATAGCTGGAGCTCACTGGAAGAGCACGACTCAAATATACTAAAAACGAAAACAGTGAACAACCTCAAAAATAAATAAGACCAATGAATGACACTTTTAATTAAACGGAAAAACTTTTCAAGTTAATATCTTCAACAGTGTTGTGATACAAGCAAAAATATGACTATCATTTTTACTTGCAAAAAAATGTCTATATCGTTTTAAAATTGACAGAAATTGGACCAAAGACTCCTGATTCTTGTATATAACCCTTCAATGTTCAAATATTTTTTTGATTTTTGTATCTTTTCATTTTTGGTCCCAATTCTGTCAATTTTGAAAGTGTATAAGTTTGTTAAAATGAACTTTTTGAAATGTATCTGATACTTTTTGCTCTCACTGTGTGTGTGTATCGTTTGATTTTCTATCAAACTCCAAGTTCAAAATACAAACCTTCTTTTTCTCACAGTTATACAATGATCGTTTTTTAAAAAAAACAAACTCTGTTACTCCATTTGTAGTCGATAACAACCCCTTTTATTTAATTAAACAAGGAAAGAAAAGATTCAGTTAAAAAAACTGCGACGTTTACATAATTTCTGACAAAGTTATTGAAATTTCAATAATTCTGTATTTCATCAAAAATGAAGATTTTGTAATAATATCAACAAAATTATAGAATTTTATCGTTTGACTGACGTGAAATTAGGTTTATTGTTGAAATGAAATTTATTTCCTAGAAAAAACATTTACAATACATTTTTTTACATGTTGATTACGTTTCTAAAATCATGTATTGATTTCCCCGTGAAAAATGTGACAGTTGAGTTCATGGCTATTGAAGAATATTCTTTGCGTCAACACTGTCGATTTAATTAACTTTTGAGGCGCATTCATTTATATTTCTGCAATATTTTCCCCAAATCAAAATTGAAAAGAAATATGAGAATTAACGAAAAACACTCAGAAGTAAATACGTTAATGAATTGTTAAAATGTTATTTGTACCCCGTTTGTGAGATCAAATGGGCGATAGTGTGAAACTTTACAATAGGGACAACCTTACCTACATTATGCCAAAATTTAAAAAAGATAATAGTTAGTTCACGGATAGTCTATTAATTTAGAAAAACAACTATACAAAACGTAAATGAATAAATACAAAATAATGTTTAATTTAGAATATGTAATTTATTTGAAAAAAAAAATTCAATTTTGCAGTTGTGAAAACAACTTTATCTGCTTATCAGTCATTTCAAAACAAATCTAGTTTCTTTTTTTCTCTCTCTTCGGTTATTTTCTTTTTAACTGCGTTTTGAAAGGAATTGAATGACCCAAGGAGAGAGTAGGTTTTTTTCTTTCTTTCTTTTTCCTCACTTGATTAATTTATTTTTCTCCCTCTCTCTCATTATCCCCCTCCTTCGTATTCAGATAACAACTTTCTTTCTTTCTTTCTTACTCAGGAACACCCTCTATCTCTCTTTAAACCCCCCCCTCTCTCTCTGGTCACTTAATTCCTTACAAACGCTGTTAACTGATTTGAATTTGATCTTGTAGAAATTTTTGAAATTTTTAGAACTGCTGTCTTACATAGCTTTCAAAGATATTTGGTTAAGATTTGGATAAGTTGAATATCCAAGAGAAAAAGAAAAACATTTATTTTGCAAGTAATTTTTTGTTTTCAATCCATGATACCTTACTTACCAGTGGAAATTTGTCAGTTTTGAGAGAAATAATTTATCAAGCTTTTGTAACTATCCTGCTAAACTAGACTATTACTTTACGTCTGTTGTACCGAAGTTTTAAAAGAGCTTCAAAAAAGTGTGTAAATATTGCTAAAGTATTACCATTGAAAATTTGCACCCCTAGGCACATCACCAGGCACCTTCTAAAAATATTTTTTTTCACAAAAAATTGCTATTTTGTGTCTCTATGGTCATTTTGGCCCAACAATACCCGAATCTTGTGATAACATCTATTTTCTTTTGGTATTTTTTTTTTTTCTTTTTTTGTTAATCATTCTGGTTTTGGGTGTTGGAAACTGTCAACTAATATAATTTACATAATCATTTCTGGTACATGTGCTCTTATTTCTATTGATGAAAATATTGAGTTCTAGCATTCCAAGGGAAATTATGAGTTGCCACTACCCATATATGCTTCTCTATACCTAGTAAATAAGGCAGTGGTGATGGTAAAATTGAATTGCTTTGATAAAAATGCTACCCATATGGTTTGAATGGTAAATTCAGGATTAACCCCCCCCCCCCTGGAAATAAAAAGCAAAAAAAAAACTCCAACAAAACTGCCCTGGTTAGTCTCTCAGTATCAAGATACATGCTGTGTTGGGGGTGATCAATCAATAGATTGGGAAAAGAGTTGATCAATGAATAAATCACTTCTCTCACTTTTTGTTTGGCAAGGATCACAGAAAAAAAAGTCTGGATTTTGAAAAATCAAGTGTCAATGCTGCTGGACACAAACTAAGGGACCAATTATAGCGTAAACTTGGGTTGCAAATTGAACCCCCATTAAAAACCTAAATGGGGGGGGGTTCAGAAAACAAAAAAACACTTTGTTTCGATATAATAATGAGTGAATGTTGAAGTTTTCAGCCTTCTAATAAGCAAGACCATCTTAAAGTACCAACGACATACATAGCCAGCCAGATCAACTTGAGAAACCTATGTTGGCAGTTTTGGTTGATAGTTTCTAATATTAAAGAATTAGGGAGAGAACGCAATTTTCACAATTTGTACAAATACTGAGTTACATCCCTTGAAATCTAGATTTAGTCAATCGTTCCTCCTTAACCTTTAATATAAAATAATAAAAATACCTCTCAATCAAAAATACATCTCTGGATGCATCCAAAAATTTGATCTCTTCTTCTTTACCTCATGTCCCACCCTTCCACAAAATTTAATTGAAATTCATCGAGAACTTTTGGAGATATTGTGAACAGGCAGAAAGACCCACATGGAATAATACATATACCTTACCAACTTCATTGACAGAGGTGGAAGAAACATTTGGAACTACGTGCAAGGTATAGATTAATAGTGTGGTAACTGGAAGGAAGTGCGGTCCCTTCTACAGTGCTTCTAGTATTGCTTCATTTTCGTTTCCCAAACTTAGATGACTGATACTCAAATTTACAAGCAGTAATTATAATTAATTTATTTCAAAACAATTGAAAGTATCAAAACAAAAATGAATTCCAAGCATTAATTATTAATTCATTTTGGAACATTTTTTAGGCATCGCAATGAACATGAATTCCAAGCAATAATTATCAATTTATTTTAATACCATTTAAAGCATAACATACCATTGGGAAATGTGCAATAGTTTATGGTCAAAATATTTCCGAAATTCCTACTGTATCTCATTAGGTAAGAGGTAGGTTAAGGGAACACGGTCATTGGAGTATAAGATGCGAAAATAAAGCAATACTACTGGCTGTATAGGAAGGACCACGTTTTTTTTCAAGAAACCACACTAATCATCATCATCATCAGATTTAAGCATCTGTTGTAGGACTTTCCCTAAGATTCACCAGAAACATTAGTGAAGCAAAAAAGTCAAGAAAAGAGAATTCAGAACTGAACATTCCTGATATTGAACTAACAGGTCTCCCACTCTCCTTATGAATATGTGTGTGCCAACATGTGCCTCTAATCTTGAGATAAGGCATCATTCAGTTTATCCTTTGTATATCAGCAACGCAATTTCTGATTTGATCAGGGAATGTTCTGGTTTTATCAGGGGTCATTGTTGTTGTTTCAGTTTGATATTTCAGTCGCATGAAGCAGAATCTTTTTTTCAACTCTCTGTCTGAATCTCTGCCTCAGTGGGCAGTTTAATTGCTGTCAAAAATAAAGATTGAGAAAATAGAAAGATCGAAATTGGATAGTGTTTGATCTGATTTGTTTTCAAATTGTTCCCTTTTAGATTTTTGTTTACAATCTCAAAAAAATGATGAATGTACATACATACTGCTTTAATAAACACAGTCATTCTTCATCTTATTCTCAGCCTCTCTCTACAAACTATACCAAAGCACCCACTGTAAGTGAGATAGAGCATTTGCATTCAGAAGTTGATATCTCTGTCTTACTCTTCCCTCCTCTCTATGAATGATACAAAGTCCCCACTCACTATACGATAAAGCAGTTTTTCATCAGCACATTAGGGCAGCAGGGTTCAAAAACTAATTTGCTGAACACCTTTCCCAGGTCATATTGGTAAACAAAGAAAATTTCATGCAGTTATATTGCATGTTTTTTTTTTTTTGTCTTTTTTGGCAGTAAGCACTCACGTATAGACAATCAGATGAACAAACTTTTAGATTTTAATAAGATTATGGTCATGAATCAGTTTAGCAAACTTGTGCATTTTTGTCGGAAAATGTGTTTGTTAGATGTATTTTGATATGTTTTGAATGAATATGACCATTATTTTTCCCTCAAATGTTTTATTTATTTTTTATTTTGGAGAAAAATTAACTTTTAAAACAGGGGTTCAATTTACAATGTATGTATAATATTAAACTGGACCATCATTTTGTGTTGTTCTTTAACCTTAAATGTTACCCTTAACCCTTACTTTTATTCTTAACAGTTAAGTGGTATCAAAAAAGTTGAGATGGCAACCTTCACGTGTAGAATACATGATGATGAGAAAGGAAGTAACCTAATAATTTTGTAAAGACAGTCACAAAATAAGGGGCAATTTTAGCATTATATTTACATTGTAAATTGTACATTTGCTGTCAGATAGACAACAAAGCTGAGGTCTAGTTTTGCATTGCAGATTCAATTCCTTCCACTTGAAAAGTTATTTTTCTCGAAAATGAAAAATTTTTGATGTAAATTGTGATTAGCTTCAGTCAAAATTCATTAATTTCCCCTCCCTTGCTACCCCTTTTATAATCCCCCAGTCCTTTTTGAGCCATTTATCAATTTACCTTCAATTTCTCCCCTTTCCCTTCCTACCCTCTTATATTCTGTGTAAGTTTTAAGCAATCATCAGCTGAGCCAGTTAGTGTCCTCTTATGCTAATCATCAGTGTAAGGAAGGGTCATAGACTGGTATTAATAATTTCCTGTACTCTGCTTAACTTTGTAAATCTGTGGTTTTTAACCTTTTTACCACCACGGCCCACCTTTTAATAGTTGAACCTTGCCTTCATGCCCCTCTCGCATCTCCCAACCAAATGATTGATTTTGAATTTGTCCTACAAATCTGTGAGTAGAAATGAATTTTGATGTATTAAGTTCATTACAATATTGTGCAAACACTTGTTAAGGGAATCTCCAAATAATAAGAAAGATCCTTACTTCTTCCCGTGGGCCTGTGCCACATCTTGAAATTATCCTTCCCCCTGAGATAGGGTCTACCCTGGTTGAAAACTCTGTCTAAGCAAAAGTGAAGGGTTCTGTTTAGAGACCGTAAAAAGTTGTTTGCCATATGCCAATTATTCTAACTGATAAAATCCAGAGAAATATTTTGATTAGCAAAGAGAAGATTTTTGACCTGCAAAATTGAATCCTACCTGTGTCCCTATTAGATTTGTGTGTCCCTTTGATTTGTGCGTCTGTGTCCATAATGCTAATTGATATGCAAACTTGTTGCTGTTTTTCAGAGGAGCTAAAGCGAGAGAGGGAAACAACAGCTGAGGCTTTGGGGAAAAACAATTCATTGCTGTTAGATCTGAAGAAATTGCAAAGTGAGCTGGAAGATCTGAAGGCGGCGGCTGCTGTATCAGAAGAAAACAAACATGATGAAGTCGAAGACATTAGACGCCAGTGCCAACAGGAAATTGCCAGTTTGCAAAGCATCATGAAAGGTAGAACCATTTTCAAACAGGAATTGTAATGATATTCATGGCAATAACTAGCAATGGTACCTGGCATTGCTCAGCATGACATTTTGCTTTTGAAATTGCTTTTGAATTAAATTTCCAGTACAATTGTAATTCTGTGGTTCAATTTGAATTGTAGCTTCTTTGCTGAGAGCAAAGTGTAGTATTTGTTCTTATCAGCTTAATGTCTGATATGTGTCGATGTGAAGACTTGGATTGGCATTACAATAGACAGCTGGTCCTTTAATCCTAGTCCTACATTTGTTTTCAGGTTAGAAAGGTATTAAACATCAGATATTAATTTGATTAGAAAGCAGTGTTCCAAATGGGCCACAGAATCATGATGGTACCGAACTTTCCTTGGGTGATTTTTTTATGTTTTATTTTGTCTGGTTACCATTTAACTTTTTTTTGTTTTTAAAAAAATTTTTTTCATTTTAAGCCATTCTAGCAACTATTTTTTATTTTTTGTCTCAAGGCTTAAATCACTATATTTAGTGGCCTACAAGACAGATCGCTTACAAGGGTAGTTGATGGGGACTACCGCTCATTGTAACTCATCAAAGCCACAGACTTTTCCACTCACTGCTTTGATAGATAATATCTGTGTATTGTATACTATGTAATATTGATATAGATTTATTTAAAAATCGAAATGTGGGTTTTATATGTTGGTAAATATGGTAATACGGATGTCCTGTGTAATAACCGAGCTGTGATCAATTTAGCTACTCTGGAGCTAGATCTAGCTATTTTGGAGTTCATTATCCATCTGCATTATAACATGAACCTCACTATAATGACCAGCGTTATAATGGGAGGCCTGTAGTTGTAATAGTTACAGAATTAAACATTCAAATACATATATGCGTTGCTTAATGTCTGGGTTATGCAACAGTTAGTAGAACCTTGAGCGATTTGGATGTTAGGCAAACATTGTATTACGCTGTACAAGCCTATGACAGACTGGATTATAGCCACACTACTAGTACTGACTAAATAGCCAATAGTATGCACTTAATTTCACTTATCCTACATGATGTATGTATTTTCAAGTAGGGTATATTCTAAATTCTATCTATAATGTGTATCCTTATTCTAGCTGCAAAGCTTATGCTAGCCTAGGCTTGCTTATGTGCCAACATCAGCTGTCTGCCATTGCCAATCAGCTTTCTGCATTTTTAGAAAGCACTGTCGCAAGTATACTTTTGATATGAAATTAAGAAATATTGTACAAGTACAGTCTGTATTACAGCACATTTACATACACTCAGTAATAGATAAGCATGAGTAAACATGGTGTAGGCTAGCCTATGTTGACGAAAGTTTGTTTACATTTGTCAGGTGTTCTAAATTTCAGTACTTACGTAATGTTTCAATACGATATGTCTTGCAATCTTGAATGCAATTATTTTCTTATCTTTAAGATGTACTGTCAAAATTATTTTATCTTATGTGAAGAAACAAGTGTTGGGTAAGTCTTTACTATCCAAAAATGATAATCCAACAGTTATTAAAGGAATTTATGAGGTGAAAAAACCCCTAAGTACTGTAGCATGTTTCTTGATACAGTATTCTTATAAAGATATCAGTTGATTTCAGTAACTGTACAGTAGAAAATAGCATAGAATGTGGTCAAAATAGAAACAATATTGGGGTACATTTTCGTGGCATAACAATGCAGTTACTGGGGTACAAAATTGATCTTAATTTGTGCTGTAAACCCTTATGCAAAATATAATTTCTTCTCAGTACTTTTTGAAAAACTTTTTTATATTTTCAACGTTTTGGTTAAAACTTTTGTAAACAAATTACCCCCACCCCTATACCTGATCATGATCATCAACATCTACAGGAATTCACGCATTTTCCCCTTCATAGGAAGACTTTTCAGGTCTAATAACTGACTTCGAGTCCTCATCGGCCAAAATCATAACATCACATCCTCCAACACTTGAATGATCTGGCTGAATCTCTTCTTGGGGAGAGTTTTTTTACAAGACAGCACAGTATATAAGGAAGAAAACAGGTGTTCGTGACTTCATAGAAACTATTAAAAAACTCAAATAGCAATGGGCAGGCCATGTTGCAAGAATGAAAGACAACCAATGGACATAACGTCTCACAACATGGATCCCCAGAAATCACATGAGAAACCGAGGCCGACAGAACACAAGATGGAGTGATGAACTTGACAGATTGAGGAAATACTGGCTCCGCGATGCCCATGATAGGGAATTGTGGCGAATCCTGAGGAAGGTCTATGTCCAATGAAGAAGAAGAAAAGAAGAATAGAAAAGGGGGAAGAAGAAGAAGAATAGAAAAGGGGGAAGAAGAAGAAGAATAGAAAAGGGGGAAGAAGAAGAGGAATAGAAAACTAGGAAGAAGAAGAATAGAAAAGGGGGAAGAAGAAGAATAGAAAAGGGGGAAGAAGAAGAGGAATAGAAAACGGGGAAGAAGAATGAAAAAAGGGGAAGAAGAAGAGGGATAAAAAGGGGAAAAAAGAAGAAAAAGGGGGAGAAGAAAAGGAAAATGTAGAAGAAAAAGGAGAAGAAGAAGAAGAAGACACCTCATTGTAATGTAATAGCACATTAGTCTTACAGATCATTAGTAGTGAATTTGATTCTGATTGTGTGGGACTATGGAATAGATTACTGGAAGATCTACTGCTATCGACGGTATTTTTTTTTTTTTTGTCCCTAGGCAGGTATTCTTGCATTTTCCAAGTTTCAACTTTTTTTTCCTCTCAGAGGTCCTTATATATTGACAATGTCAGTGCGTGACATCATATCAGCGAGATATCTCGACAGTTGCTCTAGAGTGATCTCAATCCTATTCTCTGCCAGAATAAGACCGAGGACAACCAACTATCTTTTTACCCCCCCCCCCCCCCGCCCTCTCTGTAAAATTCGCTGTGGACGTCCATGATTTTCTCTATATTTGAAAAATATTTCCTCCTTATGTTTTCTTGAAAGTACTGGTATATCTTGATTAATGAGGTTAATTCAGTCACAGACTTGTCTGCACCAGTCAAAATCTCACCGTTAAAGGTCTTATCATAATTTAATGTGTTTTTTTTTGCAACTTATACTTAGTTACATTAATTTGTACAGCAATACCTTAACCGTTCTTCAACAAAACCCGCACTAATCAAAATCCCACTATTCAAGGTATTCCTGTGATAGTCTCGGAAAAAAACCTTCCAAATTACTTGAATTATACCTTAAAATTCTAACTTTTCATTAATCCGCCTCAAGGTTGAGGTATATCTTGATTAGTGTGGTTAATTCATTCCCAAATTTTCCATACTGTTCAAAATCACACTGTTCAAGGTCTTATTTAATGTTTTTTTGGGTCAGCTTGTTCAGCAATACCTTGACCCGACTGCATCAAAACCTGCACTATTCAAGGTAATGCTGTAAATATTCTTGCATAACTTTTGACTGAAGATGTTTAATCTTTCTTCTCTTTTGTTTGTTTCTTTTGTTTGTAGAAGCTGCTGATGAAGCGTCTCGGACAACTGCGGCTCAGTATGAGAGTGTATGGCAGAGGATGATGAAAGTGAATGAGAAATCTGAACAAGAGCTCCAAGATCTGAGAAAACAGTTAACACAGGAGAGGTAAGAGAGGCATTCCAACCACTTCGATGGTTTTGTTTTCCACTTCATCTCAGCAAAACAAAAACAAAAAAAAAAAAACGTCTTTATCTATAATCGTTACAGGCACAGCAAATGTGGTCTTGAAAGCAGTAGTTGTAGACTTAATTTCTTGTGTATATTTTTTTTCCTAATTGATGGGGATTTATGTTTAATGAAAAGAAGAAGAAGAAAAAAACAAACACTATTATGCTGTGTTTCTAATTCCAGTAACTTGGTCACAAAATTAGATGGGTGCAAATTAGAAGTTGATAATACTTTCAATATAGAGAGTCTATGGATGTGCATTATCCTACCTAGTATTACTAAGCTGGGGGTAAATTTTATGCTTCTCTTGAGTTAAGGAATCTGGCTTTATCAATGTGGTAGTCCTTGTCTAACTCCAAGAAATCAGATTAACAATACATAATTTTTGAGCAGAAGAAGAAAAAATTAGAAGTTTTATTTATATAAAAAATATAAGCAGCATATCTATCAACTTCTCCACCACCCCCTTTCCGGGATTTCATCTTGTTTGTGAGTGTCTGGGGGTCAGAATCATTTTTTACCTTGGTTAACATAGATGTGGGGTGGCTGAACTGGTAAAGGCTCAGGGAATGAACTTGGCAAACTGGGTTCAAACTCAAACTGGGATATTTTGTGTTCACTTCTTACTAATGGCCTTGGGAAAGGAATAAATCCATCTAATCCCCAAGTCTTGGGTGACAGAAAGATAAAGACTTATAAGGAAGGGGTATTGTGAGAAAAAGGAAGCAACTTGTCTATGGTGATTCGTTTCTAGGCAGAAATGGCAATATATTCAAAGAATTAAACACTGAGTATTTCATGAAGCTGGAAGAGGATCTCAAAGGATATTTCCCTAACCTCTCTACCACAATTGAATGGAGATCTTACTTAAAACAATAACATTTTATGAATTTTTGATCCTTTAATTTTTTTCATGGGAACATGTCAGAAATGTCGGATGGGTAAAGAAGAACAAAAAGGTTGGGAATCCTAGTTTAGGAGATTTGATGTCCACTCACTCAGGTCTCTACCATCTTCTTTTTCTGGAAATATTAGCTGTATTGAAGGTGACTAAAGATACATTTGAATCACTGTTGCCCCACAAATGGCAGGACCAACCGACCAACCAACCAACTGATTCCTCTCTCTTTGCTTGCCTGCGGGCAGCCCTGATCACATTTTCGGAATACAACCTTGAAAATTTGCATGAGTAAATCACCAAGTACCATCTAAAAACATTTTTTTTTTTTTCCTCCCCTCTTTCTAAAAAGTGCTTTTTTTTTAAATTTTTTTTTTATTAGGATCTCTATGGTCATTTTGGACCAACAATGCCCAAATCTTGTGCTGGTATTTTTCATTAGATAATCTTAGGTAGATCTATAATTCTATTTTCAAATTTAAAAAAATTCTTTTTTTTTTTTTTTTTTTAGATGAATTTATGTAATTAATTCTGGTATATATGCATGCTATGGTGATTCATTTATGCGAGGGACGGATATCTTATTCATTTTTGATTGGTATTTCTTTCATCTTAGTTTATCGTTGCTTCAGACCATTATTCTGCAGCTATTAAAATGAACAGTGGTGATTGGAAATAGAGTATAAACAAAAGTTGATGTTGTATCCTTTTTGCCTCAGGACACTGGTCAAAGGGTAACAGCTGCTATACCGCTTGAGCTACGACAAAAATGGCGTGCAATTTCAGGTCACGCTGAAAGCTTCTTCTTCATTTCCGATCTGCACTCTTTACTAACGCTAAGCTTTGTAGATAAAGTGGCTCCTCATTGTAGTGTAATAGTTAGTACACTAGTTTTGCAGATCATCAGTAGTGAGTGTGATTCTCACTGGGTGACCTTTGAGTGGTGGAACAATGGAATAGATTACCAGAATCTGTTGTGTTATCAACAAATGTAAAGGATTTTGAAAAGAATTATGATGTTTATATGCCACTGCAAATGTTTAAAGGCCTTGATATTGTGTAAATATGATTATCATGTGTGCTTGTATGTACAATTGAATCACTATAGCTCTACGAATTGCCCGCCTAGCTAACCTGCCAAGTAGGCTACAGATTCTTCTCTCTTTGCTTGTGTGTGTCAGCGGACGCTCTTGGTCACATTTTTTGGGGCTGCAACCTTAAAAATCTGCTTGAGCACACCACTACGCACCATCTAAAAACTTTTTTTTTTGTTTTTTAAATGCTTTCTTGGGTCAGTATGGTCATTTTGTACCAAAAATACCCAAATCTTTTGCTGATATAATTTTCGATTAGAAGATCTATTTTAAAAAATTTTTCATTTTAAATGATTAGTTCTGGTATGTGCTCAAACTACAGTAATTCATTTATGTGAGGTGCAGATATATATATATATATATATATATATATATATATATGTTTGTATACTTTTTTTCTTACACTAAAATAAATGTTCTAAATGTTCTAATAGCAACTGTAGAAAAACGGTCTTGAGATTTCCTCTTCTCTGTCATTTTTTAGAGGTCAGGGTCATTTTTACCCATTCTCTCTCTGTTAATTTCTCTCCCTGCTTTCTATGATGACCTTTCAGTGGGGAAATAACCTGAATAGTTTATGTACGACTTCCATTTTGTATTTCCTCATACAGAAACCTATTCTGTATTTAAGCAACAGACTCATTTAGGAGATGTGTTAAGTCTACTCACTCTGGCCTACATGTTTTTTGTGGGTGTCGATACAGAGCAAGAGGGCATCAGTCTCACCTTTTTTAGCTGATTTTTTCGCCTTTTACAAAGCTTTTCAATCCTTTTAAAATTCATCTTTGCAAAGTGAAACTACTCAGTAAGTTTTTATTGTCATGGAAGCCAGTAATCTTCTTGACCTATATCAAGTAATATCCACTGTTAAGCAGGATTTTGTAATTACTTCTGCCAACCAAGTTGGAGAGATATGTTTATTATCCTGTATGTTCCTTTCTGTCTGTCTGTCTATTCATGATATCTTCAAAGGTTCTCAATGAATTTTAATGAAAGTTTGTGGAAGGATGGGTCAATGTGTAAGGGAGAAGTGATTGAATTTTGGGGGCGGATCCAGGAATTTCTATTTTTGATTGAGAGATATATTTCCATTTTTTTTTTTCTTTTCATGCATTTATGTATTTTTGTTTGCCCATATATTTCCAAAAGTTCTCAATTCATTGAAATTTTCTGTAAGGATGGGCCATAGGCTAATGAAGCACTGATTTTGGAATTTTTTTTTTCTCTTGAGTTTATGTATGGCATTGTCTTCTATTTGGTGATATGGTTAACAAGCTGCCCTCATGCATAATTATTAGTGTGGTTGATTCTAAATGTGTGTACCTCATACACATGCAGATCAATAGTAGTGAGATTGATTCTCACTGGGTGGCCTTGTGCAAAAACTATGCTTTCTATTAGTAAGTTCGGTGCTTTGTGGTGGTATCATGGTTAGCAAGCTGGGTTTGCTGATCATTACTGTTGAATAGTGAGTTGGATTCTCACTGGGTGCACCATGCTTGTGTCTTTGTGTCCTATCTAAGCTGAGCTTAGTCATTAATTACTTATAAAAGATTGTAAACCAAAACTGTCAAAATAGGTTTCTTCAGTTTTCAAGTCAGTCTGGCTGGCTATGTATGTAACATGTGTACATGCAGCACCAATGGAGCTAGAAAGCAGAAAATTTAGACATTTCCCCCATAATGTCTACAAAATTATTTTTTCCCCTCTCTCAGTTTTATTGGGGGGGGATTTGTAGTTTAAGCTTATACTAAATTGGTCCCCAGTCTGTGCCTGCTTGTTTTTTGAAAATTCAGACTTTTAAGAGACTACTGCTTAACCGAATGTGAGAGAAGTAACTTATTAATTCACCCCCTTTTCCAATTTTCAATTGATCACCCCCAACACACTATACTGCCCAAAGACATCGGTTGCATGACAGTTTCTACTGAGTGACTAACCTGACCTGTTATTTATTCTTTCATAGAATAAATCTTGTATTCCTATCATTTTCCTCTCCTGCTCAGAACAACACAAGGGAGGTAACTCTATTTTCATTCTTTTTACAAGCTTGAAAGTTATATTTCCTCCTTAACAATGACTGATGACAATGACCTGACTAAAAACTAGTGACATCATTGCGCATATAAGAGTGGCACAGTTACGTATGCAAAAACTAATCACAGATTCACTCCCATCTCTGAAGCACAACTCTGGTTGACTTGTTTTGCTCAAGTTTGCAAATCCCATTTGCAGAAACTACTACTGAAGGAGTTGAAATGGTACAAGTAGTTTGGGAATAACATTGTATGGAAAAATGCATTCTATTTTTGTTTGATTTTTAGATTTAGATGAAGCTAGTTTGACCCTGGTGCAGCCAAGCCTGTTTTTTCTTTTTTTTTTTTTTTCTGACTACAACTCTCAGGTACATCTCAAGTACTTTGTGATCAGCTTCGTATTTATATCAACCTCACATTGGATCCATAGTTGTTTAGATCATTACATCGGATCCACAGTAATACATTGGACCGTCACTGATCTAGCTACCTCTAATCCGGTCCTCTCACTAATTCGGCACTACTCTCTAAATTTCCCACAGTACCGCACCAACCGGCTGTGTATATTTTTGGTTGTACTAGATCTGTTCACCTGTTAACACACTCTTTTCAACATAGGTAGGCAATTCTCCTGCATTTATCAATATCATTTGCTATTAATTTAACCCAGTTATGGCTCCAGTCAATAAAGGGAGTGAATTCCGTTCTGTGAAGTGAAAACACCTCACATTATCGATTAAAGATAAGGTTGAACTCCTGAGAAATCTTGACAGTGTTGTATTGGTGAAAAGCTTGTGTCAGTGTTACAGCATTGGCTCTGCAACAGTATGAAGGAACAGAAGAAAAAACCTGCTGTATTTTTTTTTGGTTAATAGTGACTCAAAGAAACGTGTGTGAGGAAATCAATGAAAAAAAAAAAGAAATTTGGAACTAAATGAAGTCACTTGAGCTTTGTGTAAGTGAATTTGTTGAATTGTCTGGAGATATATTGAAAGAACAAGCTAGAATATTTCATGAAGAACTTGGAGTAGATCTAATGTTTCTAGTTGCTTATTATCTAACTTGTACTGATTTACATGATATTCTAAAGGTATGATGAGGTGATTCGTTATTGTTTAGAGGTAATCCTTTTGTGTTTGGGAATTTTCACTAATATGGTACCCCTCAGTTCCCAATGGTGCAGGTCTACTGTATTCGGAAATTTTTTATTCACTTTTTTGAAATTTGTATTTTCAGAGTAAGTATAGATGGTGAACAGTTGAATCTTCCTATTCTCATTTTTGAATCACTGTAGCAACACAAAAGACCTGCCAGACCAACCAGCCAAGTGGGCTACAGATTTTTCTCTCGTCTGTGTCTCTGGACACTCCTGATCACATTTCAGGGCTACAACCGTGAAAATTTGCATGAGTACACCACTAGGCACCAGCACTCTTTAGCTCTCACACACCTTCAGAAATAAATCTACATTGGGACTGTAAAAGAAAAATGTAATTGCATTAGTAAATCTTTCACTTTTTGCATTATTCTCTATGATGTAAAAAAAAAAACAACCAAAAACTGACATGATAATAATAATAAATTTTAAAGAGAAGTAAAATATCTGTACTTTGCGTAAATGAATCCCTGTAGCCCTGGCTCTACCAGAACCAATCATCAGAAAAATTATCCAAAATCATCTAAAAACTAAAAAAAATAGATCTTTTATCTAAAATCATCTTTTAATAAGATACAAGTACAAGATTTGTGCTTTGTTGATCCAAAATGATCATAGAGACCTGAAAAAGCACTTTTTAGATGGATTCCTAGCAATGTACTCATGCTAATTCTCAAGGTTGTAGCCCCCAGAGACACACACACACACACACACACACACACACACACACACACACACACACATAGATACAGATGGGAGAAGAATTGGTAGCATGCTTGTCTGGTTGGCCAGGTGGGCTGTTTGTGGGGCTACAGTGTTTTGATAGTGTCAGTTGAGATCCTATGAACATAAAAAAATGTCTTCATTCACATGTTACAATGGATTAAGAAATTGTGTTAATGTTTGATTGCCTGTTTGTATTTGGTGATTGCAAATGAATATTCAAAGGTACTTGGATCACAGAATTTTCAATTTATTGTTTTGTTTGTTTGCTCTTATTGAGAGATTTTTCAACTCTTAAATTCATGAACTGATTGAAACCGACGACAGAACTCTGCAATGAATAGCATAAAAAATAGTGGAACTCTTCTGTGAATTGAATTTAAAAAAATTCACCAACTAGTCAAAGAGAGATAATTTCAATCAGGAGTTTTTTTTACTTTGAACTTGACATTCTTTGTATGAATTTAAGAGTTAATACTTCTGTGTATTTATGGTCCAAATTCTAAATTGACCAATCTTACTCACTCTATAGTTCAGCCCTACAAATTGAAAGGCTTCCTAAACTGTTGGAAAAGAACAAAATGTATGTATGTATTTGGGTAGGTATCACTAGAGTGCTATTCCCCCCACCTTTTTTTTTAACCCTTCCAATAGTCATCTTATTGGTATTGTTTTTCTGGTTTGCCAGGTAACAATACAATGCAAATAAAACCTGAAAATAACTGGATGAAAAACTGGGTGCTCCACCATGCTGAGTTTTCCCCATTGTTCTAATTAATCCAGGTGATAGGTGTCCAATTTGAGGTGTATTGTTCACTTTTTTTTCATAAAGGCATGAAACTTAGTACTTTTGTGGAGTTAGCTGTCCTGAACCTTTTCAGAAATGGAGTCGTCGCAAGAATGCCTCGTGGTGGCCATGACGGCCATTTTACTAACTGCCATAATCTAATTATGTATATCTTTTATCATATCTCCTGAACCGAACATGATGACACAGAATAGCTGATGTTTACCCGTACGTTTTCTTGGTCAAAGAGAACAATGATGTATGACATCATAAATTGTTCTAATGAATAGTTGATGAGCTGATGGGAAATAAAATGGCCGCCTTTTCTGAAAATGTTCCGGGTCCCAAACTGTACGAGTTTCATGCTTCCTAAAACAAGTGAAGGATTTTTTAATTTATCACTTGGACTAAATATCATCTCTGTCAGGACTTTTGCTGAAAAGTAGTTCTCAGTGTATTGATCTTAAATGCGTTCCTAAAAGGTAACTATTGGGATTCCAAAATCTGTCCGGAAATTATCCAGCCATTTAGTAATAATGGAAAAATAGCTTACCTCGTTCTCTTTCAGTATCGTCATTGACTGCCTGTTTGTGTTCTTCCTAATCTCATCCACAGTCTGAACTTTCCTCCTTTTCGATGGTGAAAACCCAGAGGTTGGAAAGAGTCAAATCTAAACTGTTTGGTCAAATCATATGTGTTGCTTGAAAAAACCCTGTACTAGGTGTAAAGAATGGGTAGGTTTGGTAGTTGTGAATGCAATAGTCACACAGTACACCAGCTCACTTAGTAGTGTCTCACTGATGACTGAGTAACTCTACAGGAGTGTCTGCTCAGGCTAAGATCTCTTTGATGCATTGCAATGTTACATCAAGACTATACAACCAGTTCTTGAGATATTCAAAATGGCTGAATACTTTGTGGACAGACCCTGTATAATCAGGATAACTGGTTATAACAGTAAAGTTCCATATATTTCAGAGCTTAGTATCTAAGTAAAACTTGAAAAAGACAAATTGTTTTCAAGACATTGAAAAAGAACTTTTATATATGTATATATATGAACTATAAATTACGTTATATTACATAGAAACTTATTTGAAATGATTTCTTGTCATCACTCAGTTAATATATCATTCAACTTGGACAATCGTTACTCAGTTAATATATCATTCTATTTGGACAATGTTAACATGATAAACAATTAAGAGAAATAGGGCTGCTACAGGAATCGAACCTGTGACCAATAGGGTAGCTGCTTCAACATAGCATTGCTCTTACCATTGATGAACAGCCCGCCAGTAATGCAAAGGTCAAATAACTGCTTTCAACCCAAATTCTCATCTCGTTTATTCTCGGTCTTTTTTGTCTCTTTCAATGCGACAGTATGTATTTGAGAAATGGACGTATATGGTCTGACAGAATGAATTATGAATTACATTATATGATATAGAAACTTACTTGAAATGATCTCCCGTCTTACACAGTTATTATATCATTTAATTTAGACCATGTAAATAGAATAAACAATTAAAGAAAATGAGGTTGCAGCAGGAATTGAACTTGCCACCAATAGAGTAGCCGCTTTATTAACTGTTTAACAATGACAGATCATTTCAAATAGGTTCCTATACAGTACAACGCAATCTATAATTCATTCTGTCGGACCAAATATGTCCATTTCTTGAATGTGTGTGTGTGTGTATATACATACATATATATATATATATATATATATATATATATATATAGTATTTAAGCTGCATCCCTTCTTTTAAACAAGTATTATTGAAAAGTATAGACATTTTTTTTGTCTGTTCATTTTTCTAGTTTCCTGCAGTTGTTTCTTATAGTCAGTCCAAATAAGTGTAAGAATTTTCATTAATATCGTATTGTTATTATTATTATCATTATTCTGAGTAACTTTTGACTATCACCTGCCTTTTCTAAAGTTGCTTTTACCCAGGCTGTATTTGTCTCAATTTTTTTTTTGATTTTTAAAGGTATTAATGATATCTCATGTTTGCTATGTCATTTCAGTTTGTATTAAGTTGTTTTTCTATTTGATTTGTTGTGTTAATGGAGGTCGTGTTTTTGTTTTATAGGCATATCAGAATGAGATTTTGTTTATTTCAGGTTGATTTGTTTTAATTGCTTCCGATATTTAGAGTCTTTTTATGTTGCATGAGTTTTCTAGGATTTTTGTGTTTTCAGTGAGTATTCTACAGATATTGGAGGGAGGGCAATTGTGTTTTTGATTTATATGTTGTGTTGACAAATGGAGCTGGTGTCAGATAGGATTGTGATGTTAAAATCAACCTTGAAAAAGACTAGTGATAGTCGAAAGTACGTGGAATAAATACAATGAAAATGATACATTAGTTTTGGCAAATTCTTTCACTCATTTGAACTGACTGTAAGAAACATTATCAGAAAACTCAAGAAACTTACAAGAAAAATGAACAGACAAAAATGTCTATACTTTTCAATAATATATATATATATATATATATATATATATATATATATATATGTATGTGTGTTTGTATATATATATATATATATATATATAATGTCACATGACCATGTTTACAAACCTTGTGATTGTGAATTGCATTTTGTTTTTTTATAATTTTTTTGTGAAATTCTATCCACCCGTCTTTCCGACTGAGTGTACCTGTGAAAATAACAACTCCGCCACAACCTCCACTGATCAATCTGTCTGAAAATGTTTAGTAGCGTATTTTTGTGCCCGGAAAGTAGTTGCGCATTTTTGCGCTCAGAAAGAAGTCGTATATTTTTTCGTTCGGAAATATATATTATATCTAATATTTTGGAGTAGACAATAGGGATGGAATAAGTTGAAGAATTTGAAAGAGAAACAATGAATATGATTTGATAGTTTATTTCACATTGTTATGGTTAGCATAACAAAAAAACTCATGCTCTCAGTTTTCTCATGTTCAAATCAGTGATGTAGCAAGGGTTCTAAGTATCCAGGGGCAAAGGGGCCAAGGGAAAAGTATAATTATCAATTAACTGAGAGAAGAAATTTTGCACCTTTTAACACCTGCACCTGGGGATGACTGCCCCCTCTCAACACCATCTCTATATATAGTCTGCTAGACCAGATTTTTTTGATTCCTACAATGTAACTTATTTTTTTATGAGTTTTTATGAAAAAAATTTCAATGGTTCCCCATCAGATTTGAATTTGCATGACATACTTGAATTGTTATCGATTATAAACTAAATTATCGGTCCAACTTGTGTCACTGGTTCTGGGGTTATAGCCTCTAAGTCCTATTTCACATGTTGCACACATAGAAAACAAGATAAGAAAGGATTGGCTTTTAAGAAAAAATTTGAAACATTAATATGGACTCTCCAACAGCTTTTACGATCATATGTAAAAATAGGAATTTGGTAATTGGGAAGAAACATAAGAGGAAAAAGAGCATGGAAAAAAATGATGAACAAGGTATGTGATTTACTAAGTAGGGACAGCTTTGCTGTACCCACTGTAAAGGCAATATATGTGTATATATATATATATATATATATATATATATATATATATATATATATATATATATAGACTAAAGAGTTACAAAACCTTTTGAATATGCAGTGATCAGATATCTTTATATTATCAGGCTTTATTGATCAGTGTTTCCATATTGTTGTTAGCTAACCAATCTGTCTTTTTAAAAACAAAATGTTTGACTTGAACCTTCTAAGACTAACCTATTAGCATGCTTAATGTCAGAATTAAAACATCCCAGTAGACTTCTAGGAGAGATCTACAAGACATATATATTCCAGCAGCCATAGAAACATTCATGTCATGTTAACAACACAAACAGCAAGGAAAGCAATTGTCTGAAAAACCCTTTGAATTTTAAAGACCCTTTCCAAAACCATAGATAGTTATAGAAACCTTAGCATGTAAATATATGTCCTAGGGATCTTGAAAGGACTAAATGGCTTTTCTCTGTTTATTCTTTATAATACTGAATTAACTTGCACATGTATGTACAAAAAGTAGTGTGTATTACATATGAAGATGGTTGAAATCAGAAAGTTTGCGGTGTGTATTATAATAGAATGCATGTTGTATTTAAATTCCTGCAAATAAATAAATAAAAGCGTTGTCCTGATTCATTTAAGTCTCTTTGTTTTTATGTCTTGTGTTTCTTTGTCATTTCATAGTAAATCATTCTTCCATTCTGTTCTCAAGGGTTAAGTTCAATTGGATGTTTAATCTTTTAGCTTAATGGATCTTTAACATAGCTTTTTGATAGATCTTCGTTATCACATAGTTAAATACTGAGGGAGCTGGTGCATGGGTGATAAATCTCTGTCTTCAGATAGAATTCCTTCTTTGACGAATAAAATATAAGTTACTTGTTTTGGTAGTGCAAAAATTGCTAAATTAGCACAGAAACGCTTTTATGCCATTTTTGGATCATTTGTAGCATCTCTTGGCTGTTTATTTATTATTTTTTTTTTAATTCAGTGCTTTTTGGCATTCAAACTAGCGCAAATATATTTTTTGAGTTGGCAACACTGAATTTCAGTCGTGGCATTTTTTTTTCTGCTAACGGCCATGCTGGTACATTTTGTGTTTCCGTTGGAAAGGTCCAAATATTGATGATATCCATCTTCATAGGAATAGATACAGATTTCTTTGTACACATGTGTACTAAATTTTGGTCTATTGCTTGTTGTTGCTCTGCATGACCATTTTTAAAATTAATTTTCATTGCTAGTCAGGTTGCATTCACTCTTGTCCTGAGTAGAAGAATGAAAATCTCAGTGTTTTATTTGGCTAATCTTACATTTTTATTTGATGTCTCTAGGTTGGCTAATGCATATATATATATATATATATATATATATATGAACAATTGATAATCCCAATAAGAAAAATTCACACATAGTACCTTATCGAATTCTGGGTAAAACATGATAAAAATCATATAAATTGCATTAACAGATATTGGGATATAATTGACTGAAATGATATAAATTTTTTGAAAAGTCTTTTTTTATAGACTTAGTGTTCAAAGCTGTGAAGCTTTTCAGGCATCCATCTATATATTTATATATATGTATATTAAATGGAATGTAAGCGTCCAGTTTTGCATTATAGTTTCATTAGAAATAGAGAAAGGTAAGGTAAGGTACAGTAATTTCTCGTTTCTGTTGCATGTGTCAGCTTGGTGATCCATGCAAGTCTCAAGTGTGGACAAGACCTGGACTTAAAACCCACCAGTTTTTATGACCACCCCCTTGGCAGGATACAAGTCCATCATGGGGATGCCCTTGATCCTTATCATACTGCTTATAATGTACTCAATCAGCTGCTGAGTGCATAGGGAAATTAGTCCTAATGAAAATTTATCCACAATCTTCACTCACTGTGGGAATCAAACCCAGGACCTCCTGTGTGTGAGGCAGATGTGCTAACCATTAAATCATCCGACTGGACATCATAAATAGAGCCTCACTCTAAAACCTTTTAAAATTCTCTTTTTTTTCCCAAAACCTTTTAATTTGAATTTGATTTAAGAGAAAGTCTCCTTCACATTTGACCCTTTGAATGGTGGGAAAGTCTCCACCCAATTCGGTGCAGCCCAACCAAATTTTGCATGTCTTCTCAATGGACCAAATTTAGTTTGGCTACTCCCATGTTTGGGTATTTTTCATATTGTGATCAACAAACAGACACCTCTCACTTATATATCTATAAGATATATATACATATAGTCTGGAAAGTTTCATAGCTTTAAATACTAAACACATTAAAAGAACTTTTTTTCAAAAATTTTTTCTGTCTCTTCAGTCACTTATTCCCCATTATCTATTTCAGTTTTTATTTTTATTTTTTATTTTTATTGTTTTATGTATATTTTGATGTCTTGGTACTATGTGTAGATTTTCTCTTGTTGATATCATCAGTTGTTCACCATGTAACTGTTTTGGGGATTTCAAAAACAAAACAGTCATATTAACTCTGCACACCAGCAGTGTTGATCAAACGCCACCTCCCTTTCAGCTATGATTTTAACATATAACATCTGTCATACATGTAGTTTGTTATTTTATATAGGGTATCATTCATAATGTATCATACATAGATATTATTTTATATTGCACATCATTTAATTTTTTGAAACACAGGGCTTACTTACCTAGGTTACCCAAGAAATGTATTTCATGATGAAGGATCAATGAGTATAACAACAGACACGACTTGTTCGTGTCACTTCTATTGAGTGTTCACATGTGTATATATGTATATATACACTACGTAATCATGGGTAAACCCCAACTACATTTGACTTGTATACTTAATGGGCCTACGAGAGAGTTTTAAATTTAAAAGGTTTTGGGATTTTTGGAATAATAAATAATAATGTGGGGTCTTTGTTATTTCTCGTACCGATAATGATCTGATATCCATCTATTTCCTTATGATACTAAACATTTTATTTACCCAACCAAATTTGGTATGGATCTAGGGGGAGTTTTAGAATTAAAATCTTTCGGGATTTTCAGAAAAAAAAAATTTTATTTTTCATTTTTTATCTCCCCAGATGTTTGGATTAAATGTGATCAAAGGGTTCATAATGGTGATGATTTTCTTCAAATAAGGCACGATTCAATAAAAGCATAATTCAAATCCATGATCTCCTATCTCCGGTAGGAACAAGTAGGAAAATGATCTGGATTCTATCTGGTCAAAAAAATTAAGCCTTCCGCTAGAACTACCTGAAAATCCTGGCATGCATGCAGTTTCCAGTTAGTTTATTGAATTCTAACTGTAGCCACCAGGTTGGTTGTGTGTATACATGAAAATTAAAAAAAAAAGAAAACAAAACAAAAAACAGCAGAGAGATTGTATATCTTTGGTCTGATCCAAGCCAATGAGAAATAGTTGATGGAAAGATGCCCAAATTGGGGGTGGGGGAGAATTTGTCATTGGAATTTGAATTACTGTGAGCAAACCACTGTAATGGTTTGAAACCTTTTCTTATGCATTCTGTAGAAAATAACTTATCAGGTGATGGTTTGGGGGGAAATGAACGTCCCAATCAATTTGATCTATAATCATGCTAATTCATCTTGGAAATTCAGGCAGGAAATGAATGGATGAATTACTTTTCTTGTTTTGAGTTCTTCAGATAAAAATTGGGTATTTGAGTGAACAAGAATCATAAGTTTGACAATGCGTCCAACATTCATGGTAGTAGTAGCAGCAGGGGGAGGAGAAGGAGGAAGAAGAGCAAGTAGTATTTCTTTGAGTCTATTGATTCTTATACTTGTAAAATATTGCGACATTCCAAGAGTATTATTTTCAATAGATATTGTAAATGACCATTCTTGGTGACTTTTTGCTTCTTTTAAATACAAAAATGCCAGATTTTTATGTTCTATTATGACATGATAGCATTGGTTTCTTGGCATCTCACCTCTTTCTTCCTATTTCTGTTATTTAATGTAATTGGGACCGACCAAAAGGCACCTTATGGAGATGTATGGACCCATCTAAAACTTACTTTTTATTGTTTAAAGAGTAGTCTCTAGCTAGTCGCTCAATAGAAACTGTCACAATCAACATCTTTTATCAGCGTTTCTTGTTGGGCGTGATCAATTGAAAAAAATGGAAAAATGCTGATCGATGAATAAGTTACTTCTAACATTGTTTGTTGGGCAGTGATCATTGAAATAGTCCAAATTTCTTAAAGATAAGCCTAAATGCTGCTGGACATGGAGTAAGGGAACAATTTAGCATAAACTTATATTGCAAGTTGAAACCTCCACTATTAATCTAAATTTTGAAAAACAAATATAAACATGATAAGAAGTAGATGTTTAAATTTTCAGCCCTCTGGCTCCATTGATGCAGCTTGTTTATAGCAAACCAGCTAGACCCACTTGAAAACTGTAGAAATCTATATTGATAGTTTTGTTTGGCAATTTTTATCTGTAGACATATTCTTATCTATTTATACCTCTATATATCTATGTATGTGTGTGTGTATATATATATATATATATATATATATATATATATGGTATCCTTTTCAATGTAACATAGCTCTTACCTTTTGAGCTAAACAAGCGCTGGTAATCCAAAAGCCAAAATAACTGCTTTAACTCCTAATTCTCATTCATTGTCCATATCTGCTCTATTTGTTTTTCAACATGGAAAATTATATTATTTAGAAATGGATATATAATCCAACAGAAATAATTATAAATGTGTTCTATTGCTCTGAAATGTTTGAAATGATTTCTTGTTTTTACGCAATAAATATATCATTTGACCATGACAGCGTAAATAGAATATGAAAATGGGGCTGCTGCAGGAATGGAATTTCTTTGATTGTTTATTCTATTTATGCTTATATATTAATATGATTATTTCAGTTGGATTATGCATTCATTTCTTAATAATATAATTGTCTGCTTTGGGAAACAAATTGAGCTGATATAGACAGTGAATGAACAAAATGAGAATTTGAAGTTGAAGCAGTTATTTGGGCTTTTTCATTACCGGCGACTGTTAAGCTTAGTTGTATGAGTATATAGATATTATTGATAAATTTGGTTAGATGTTAATTTTATGTTCAAGTAATGTTTGTTGTAATAAGGCTATGCAATGCTGCCTCTGTCCAGGTTTTGTTTTGTAACATTTAATGATAGTATCTTTGTAGAATTTCAGCCCGTGTTCCCACAAAGATACCCTCAATAAATGTCACAGAATTAAACCATGATAGAAGCAGTGTTATGGTCATTGCCAACAATCCAGTTTTTTCCACTGATATTACATTTTGCATTTGAAGAAAGCCATAATGTTGTGTCAACATTGAAGATATACTATTAACTGTCAACATAGGTTTCTATCAGTTTTCAAGGTGGTCCAGCTGGCCATGTATGTATTATGCATATAGGCCATACCAACACAGCTAGAGTGTTGAAATATTCAGCATTCACTCCTTAGTATGTCTAGAAAAATGTTTTTTTGTTTTTTGAACCTCCCCTCATATTTTCTTTTAGTTGGGGGTTCAATTAGCAATGTAAGCTTATGCTAAATCGATCACTTAGTTTGTGCCTGTCTGTGTGTTTGAAAATTCAGACTTTTTTTGAGATCTTGATCTAACAAAAGCCGAGAGGAGTAACTTATTCTTTGATCACCCCCTTTTTTTTTTTTTTTTGCTGAATTGATCTCCCCCCCGACTGCTGATGATCGCCATGCTGCCTTTCTATTTCTCTTATTACAATAAGCCCCAAAAGTATTTTCTCGATTCAAAGTCAGTTTGTTAAAATCTCTGTTTTCTGTCCTCTCTCTTTTCAGACAAAGGAAAATGTAAGAAACAAATTCTTTTCTTGAATTTCCAATCTGGTTTTGTGATCAATTTATGAATAACAAACCTTCTGTATATATGCTGGTATATAAGACAAACATTTAATTTAAGGAAAACGATGCACATATTACCCTGCGTCCGATGCACTGGTATTATGCTCATAATGGATGGTTATGGGGATTGGATGGTTGCCATGAGCATTAGTTCTCCAAGAGCACTTGTAAACCATTAGTCTTATAGTCCAGCATTAATTTCTTTTTTTTTTTTCATAATTTTGATTTGTGGAAAGTGAGAGTTAGCTTTTTGTATGTTTAATGTTCGGATGTTCGGTAAGTAATTATATATTTTTGTGTCGGGAAAGTAATCATGCATTTTCAAACCACGATTTCCCTTTTCAAATCCTTTGAATTAGAGCTTCCCATTGCTTATGTAGTGGTACTACCGAGTCAAAATTCACACAGTATCATATATATATATATATAATATATATATATATATATATATATATATATATATATATATATACACATTCATAGGCAGGGGCAACCTGAAGACTATCCTTTTGGATCCCAATTCTGATCACGCAGCTTAGGGTGGAGTCAGCTACTGAGTGCGCTGGTAAATTTGTCCTAATGAATATTTTGCCTCACTATTCGCTCATTTGCTAAACAGAATTGAACCCAGATCCTTCTGCGTGTAAGGTAGACATGATAACCATTACACCGTCTGAGTGGACATACAGGAGGCAATGACGAATATGTTGCTCTTCAAAGCCTCTGTCCTCCACAGGGTTAAACTTACTATACACTATAAACAACACACTAATGGATAGAAGAGATGATGGGTTGGATCTCTATGTTGTTTTGTACCACTTTACTCTGGTCTTACCTTGGTTTGTTGGCTTATAATTCATTGCAGTAAAATATATAATTACTTTCCAAACAAGCACAAAAATACGTAATAACTTCCCAAACACCCTAATATATACATACATATACACACGCACACACACACACACACACACAGAGACACACACAGCAGTGTCTCCCGTTATAATGCGGGTGTTGGGGTCCAGAAAAGCCAAATACATGATAACTGTTCTCAAATAACTGTAGGGTGGGTACGGATGATATTCACGAACAGAAGATAGATGAAAGACTGTGAACACTGTTTATACGTTACCTTGCTTAACTATATCACCCAGTTAGTTGGAGGTGTTTGGGTCCACCAACCAACTGTGTTACATCAGGAAACTTGTTATATTGGGGGGGGGGGGGCACCTGCACACACACACACACGCACACACACATACATATATATATATATATATATATATATATATATATATATATATATACATATATATATATATATATATATATTACCCACAATGCATAGCCCCTGGCAGTGGACTCTGGTTCCACATGGTACATTTTAATTCACACTCACACAACACACACCACTGATGATGGGAAGAATCCCGAAACATGTATGGACTATTGACATATAAGGATTAATGAACCTTACCACCAAAAACTTCACTCCCGAGTCTCACTCTCTAAAGTACACATTATATATATATATATATATATATATATATATATATATATATATATACACACACACACATATACTATACCCAATAAGTGAAGTTTCCTAATTGGCAAAATTTTTCAATTTTATTTATACAGAAGATAAATGAATAAATACGTAGTTTCAATTTCAACAAAAGTTTGTTTAATCAAAATGAAGAAGTGAAACAACTATTTTCTACATCCAAAAGTTTATATCACGAGGCGCAATCAAATATTTTTCACAAAAAATAAGTAAATTTTGCCAATCAAACAATTTCACGTCAGTGACTTAACATGTTGCTTTATTTAGTGATGGGGCTGCTGATCTACAGAAAAATATATTGAAGTAATGACCACTTTGTAGATATTTGCATAAACACCTACACAAACATAACTTCTGCCATATGAGATTGGCTACTCTTATCACCTACAAAGCTAGCCCATATTTCTATATACATTTATACAAACACACACACATACGTATATATTTACAAGCAACTCCTATGTAACTTTCAAAATACTTATATAACTTATGAATACATTTTGAAAATACTACTAGGTACTAACATGGTTTATATAGTGTGTATGTGTGCTTAAAAATGCAACCATGTTTTTTTTTTTCATGCTATACCTTTATTTTTAAGCTTCTCAATTTAATTGTTAATGTTTTCCCTATCCAAGATGGTAAACCAATGTGCCATGATTATTTTTAGATTTCTCTTGTTTCATGTATTTTTTCATCCATTTTAAAATATCTGATGTTTTTTCATTCTGGTAATTTTCGCTTGAAATGCAACCCCCCCTGCTTTTATTTCATTGTGGACATAGTTGAGACCATTGTTTCCTTTAATTTCTAGTTGTCAGTGTGCGCAAAAATATAATGCTGTGCAATTTATGTCCCGTGACATAAAGTGCACACTGCTTTAACGAATGTAAATTTGAAATTGTTTCAAGATGATTTTGGCACAGCCCTTCTCTCAAGACTAATGAAACTGTATTGGCATGTTTTAATATTATACAAATATGATTGCATTCTATGAAAAAATCTATTTAGATAAGGTTTCGTTCTATACAGTAGTCCCTCCAATTTAGTGGATTCGATTATTTGCGTTTTTCTTTATTAATAAAGGGAAGTTACTCTCACAGATTTTTGATCAAAGAATTGAAGATATTTTGTTAATTTTTTTTTCTTGCTAGAAAGAAAAAAGTCTAGATATTTGTTTAAAAAGGACAAATTTTCATTAATAATAATGGAGAATCTGGCTGTTTTAATTCAGTGTCCCCATTTTTTCTTTGTTTGTTTACGTGTCAGTGAAGTCTATGTAGATGCCCAAATTCTCGTCTTGATTTCTTATTATTTATTTCTTCCTTCTATTTTCCCAATCCTCTAAATGATTAAATGATCATTATTTTGTACAGTTGCATAAGTAAGTTGTTTGTGTCTGATCGTGTGCAGTTTCGTAACTGTATATTTGTGAGTTGGGGGTAGGTGTTGAAAGTTATTTGTGCTTCTGTGCCCCGACTCCCTGCTAAATTCGAGGGACTACTGTACTTTGAATTGCTTTGTTGTTTCATTAAGTATTAGATTGTCCTGAAAGTAATGACCTTTTCAAAGTTCAAAGGTTGAAATGAAATGAAAAAACACAGATGATTGATAACAGATTTAATCAAAGTAGTTTCCAAGTGACTGAATACATATTTGCCATTGTATAATTATCAATATCATGGATATTAAATCTTGGTCTTTGACAAATTTTTGACAGTGTCAAAATCACAGAATTAGAAGTGCTTAAACATTTTGATCATTTTTTTGGCCATTTTCTTATCATTTTTTGTGTTTTGGGACATATTTTGGTGTTTTGGGCTTTTAAAAATTTTTCAGCGCTTTTTGGCAGTCAAACTAGCACAAAGATATTTTTTGAGTTGGCAACACTGGGCATCAGTCTTGGCAATTTTTCCTGCTAACACCTATGCAATTTCCCTTGACTCAATAAAATCCCTAAAAGCTTCTTCTGCAGTTGCTTGGTTTTGGAAATGTTTATGCTTCATTGACTTGTCAAAATGTCTGAAAATTGAAAGTTTGTAGGAGAAAGGTCAGGAAAATAAGATGGATGAGATAGAACTTCGATTACTGAATTATTTAATGGATCATTTTGATTGTTCAGCAACAGGGTTGAACAGATCTCATAATACCAATTTGTAGGTATGATCAACATTTTTGAAATTAAAAAGTCTGCCAAAAATCAGAATGTCTAATTTTTATAAAATTTCCAATACCTATTTAATAAAGGATGAATCTGAAAAAAAATTGATATCAGAATAGAAGAATATGATTCCTACCCCACCTTTTATTATTTTATTTATACATAGATGTTTTCATTGATTTTTACACATCTAACAGATAAATTCCTTGTGATATTACTTATGTTTACCTTTTTTAGAAAAGTGCTCAGGAACTGCTCAAACTGAGTGTGCTCTATAAAAATTATATTTTACTTAATTTTATTGTTTTTTAATCCCCAAAGTAAGACTACCAGTTTGAGCAAATCTGGACCGCTTTTCTAAAAAAAATGTAAGCATAAACAATATCTCAAAGGATTTATCTGTCAAATGTGTAAAAATCGATTGGAATCCTCAAAGTATTGATAAGTTAAATTATCAAAATGGTAAGAATCGTACGAAAAAAAAAAAAAATTTTTTTTCTGATTTTTGGAATGAAAGATAATTAAAAAAAAAATTGTCCTTTGATAACTGAGTACTGAAAATTTTATTAAAATCAAATAACATGCTGATTTTTGCCAGATTTTTCTCAATTTCTCAGGTGTCGATTTTCCAGTGAAATCGAGTCCATGTTGTTCATACCTATCAATTTATCTGATGTAACCCCAGATGATGCGTAACCAACATATCCATTCTTTTTCTCCACAAATTGCTCACAAATGTATAGAAACACTTGATTCGGTTGTTCCTTTATTCCCTGAGAGGTTATGGACTGACAATCGAATCTTCTTCTTAAACTGCTTCTGTAAGGGTGCCATCATCTAAGGATCGCTTTTCCTTGACTCTCATCCCCTTTTCAAAAGCTCTGAAACCAGCGCTGTACCATGCGAACATGAACTTGTCCAAATGCTTGGTTGATGCTTCATGCAGTTTCAGGTGCTTTCTTCCCGAGTCTGCATTTACAAAGGGAAATCATACAAAAGTCCTTTTTGTCTTGGCCGTCACACATGTTAAATATTTATAATTAAACAAAATTCTGTCATCAACAAGATTTGGCAGTGTGAAAGTTGCTGAATTAGCACAGAAGTGCTTAAACGTTTGGACCATTTTCAGCATCTTTGGGTTGTTTTTAGACACTTTTTGGTGTTTCTTTTGCTACTTTTTTTAATATACCGCATTTTAGGGCTTTTTGGCAGTCAAAGCAGCGCAAAAATATTTTTTGAGTTGGCAACACTGAGTTTCTGTTTTGGTAATTTTTCTTCTAACACCTATGTGCTATTGTTATGGGCTAATAACTCCTACCTCTAGAGAGAAGTGTAATAGTGAAACATGAAAACTTATAAGATAACATGTTGAATTTTACTTGTATCATGGAAATTGCTTCGTTTGTTGATACGAGTGAAGGTAAGAAAAGAAACATCATTACTTTCAGGACAACTTAATAAAACATTGATGAGTATTTCATATTTTTATGTGAAACTTTACAATATGAACACTGTCTGCCAAACATGGCTGTAGCTGTTCTGTCCAAACAGGCACAGGAAATTTGTGATTATGTAACTATTTATGGGCACATTAATTTCCTTTGTGAGCTGGTTACAAAATATATGTGCATATGCACACACATACAGCTTAGGTTGAACCATGGTTGAGATATGTGTATATTACTGATTTGTCTTGTTATTTCAAAACAATTGCCCTGTTTGTTATTGTTTAGTTCAGGGGGAAACAGGAGTGAACTAAAATACTTTAATCAGCATTTTATGATTTGGAAACTCAATGTTGACGTTTCAATTTTCAAAAGTTAAATGGAAACATCAGAATATTGGTTACACAAGAAAAAGTACATTAGTACAGGCATCCCCCATTATAATGCGGATGTTGGGGTCCAAGAAAGCCAACACCATGTTAAAACCGATCTACGATTTATTTTGCTATTTTTGAGCTTGATTGATATTTCGGGATGCACCCTTTACCTGTATTCTAATGCACCATGTTATAACGGGACAGGCCAGTGAAAACGATTATTAATCCATTTATGGAACACGTGGACATCATCCCTATCCTGATTCCAAAAGCAGTCTTAGGTGGGGGAAATGCTTCATTTTATTGACAAAGTTAAAGGAGGTATTATTCGTTCTTATAAATGTATAGATTTTAAAAATGAATTTGTCTCGACATTCCCAAGCGTACATGTTGGAACCTTTTGTATATCGAGTCAAATTTAGTTTGTAACAACACAACTGCACTTTAATGCAGCTAGGATACAGTCAGTTGGCAGTGATTGTCTGATTGCCCCATTGTTGATTTTTGTATGGTTTGTGTCTTCTCTTGTTAGTTGGGTTAGGTTATATCTCTTCCTCCACTCCCTGGCAAAGGACAAGCTACTTTGGATTCCATAACATGCAAAGAAATAGACAGAATTCAATTAGCTGCTGGTTTTATTGTTGTAACTTTTCAGTGGAAGTTGTTGGTACTGACTAGTTTTCTAACTTTGAATAGAAATGGGTCCGGAATGTGACAATTATTTTCTCCACATGTTGCTAGTTGCTTATTCTCTCGGAGTTCCTGTCCCCCATCCTTTCAGAGAAGGGAGGTTATCGTATGTGTCTCCCACCAAGCCCTGGATTCAACTCTATTGACTAAATCTCTCTATTCCAAAATTCACATACGAAACTCTGAGCTGCATCTGATAATCTTGACCAGTTGAAGTCCCTTCAGCAACAACTCTGGCCAACCAGGCCCCATGTTGAGTTCTTAAACAACCATTATTCACCTGTATGACCTCCCCAGGTTTTTTGCTATGTGACAAACCCCACCTGGAATTTTCTTCCCTAAAAAGAAAATCCCCTCCACCATTTACCAAACCATGACTTACTTTGGACTTATTATAACAATTAGATCCCTTATGACCAAAAATCCAAATGCTATAAGAAATATAAAAGTGTTCCTAAAATTCCTGATTCTTTCCTGCCACAAGGGTTCTATCATATTCATTACACTTAGTATCATCTAACTGTAATTTGAGAAATCTGTGTGTGTGTGTGTTCATGCATTGAGATCATTCAATCACTGGCCATTGGGCAAAGTTAATATTTTCCAGATATGTTGGTCTGTGCCCTGTTGAGTTTGAAGTTGTTTGGATCAGAGGTTCTCAGTATGAGGAGGTGGGATGCTCGATTTACAATAGAAAACCTATACCGAAATGGATGCATATTTTGTTACTGCAAAAAGCGACGTTTTCTTTGAATCTTTGGTGATAATATTTGAAATATCTATCTTGTATGATAAGCGGTGTATATTGGTTGGTTATACATGTCATACAAGGGAAACAATGTATTTTCACTCTAGTGTTACTTTCCTTTAATGACTTTTACATAGAAGTTAGATCTTCATCTTCAGACAGAATTCCGTCTATGACAAATAGAATATGAATTCCTAGCTTCGGCGGTGCAAAAATTGCCGAATTAGCATGGTAGTGCTAGGACATTTTTTGGCATTTTTTTACCATTTCAAGCCTCTTTGTGGTGTTTTTTTTTTTTTTTTTGGCTATTTGAAAAAAATTTAGCACTTTTTGGCAGTCAGACTAATTCAAAAATTTTTTTTGAGTTGGCAACACAGTGCTTCAGTTTTGGCTATTTTTTTGTTGAAACCCTTGCTTTTATTATTTCGTTATTTATAAGAGAAAGATGATTGTACCTGATAATTTTTTTGGATTCTGTGATAATTGAAACAGCTTCACACTTTTTTTACATTCTGTGCTTTTACTTGATTGTGATTGCATAATTACCATCTATAACTTTGAAAAGAGTCATTAACATTCCAACTTTTGTTTGGGAAATCTAATCTTTTCATCTTTGATGTTGATACATTCTATGGATATTATATATTACACCCGAAGAAGACTGTAGAATGAATCTGCTGTAACATGTCAACAGCAAAGATGAACAGAAGAGATTGAACTGTCTAAACAAGAGTTGGCACTTAAATACTGACTTTTTTTTTTCTTTTTATGACATGAGTATCATTATCATCAGGCTTTTAGCTCCTGTCATTTAACCTTCCCAAAGATTCACCAGACCTCTCTATAATGGGTGTTGCAGAGCCAATTCTTTCTGAACTTGTCTTGTTTGTCTCACCATCTTATATTCTGCTGGCTGCATTTTCATGTATAATGTCTTGAGATCCACTTTGTGAGTTGGGATGTCCAGTGGTTCTGATATTCTTGCTATGTCGTCAGCCCATCGCCATTTGAGTTTCTATGATGTCTTGGACTCCCCTAATATACTATGCTGTCTTGTGGTGTCTCAGTGTGATTTTGAGCATGATTCACTCCTGTGCACGTAGCATGGTTCTCAGTTTGAGGGGGCAATTTTTTGGTTAGGTTCTATGTTTCAGCTCCATAAATGACTATCCAGAGGTTGCATACACTCTTTTTTGGACTAGTGGGATTTTTTTGTTCTTGAAAATTGAGCTTGATCTTCCAAAGGCTTGCCATTCCAGAGTGATTCTTTGCTTGATTTCTTCTTTTTCATGGTTCATGGATATTCTTTGACGAAATGAACAACACTTTGTCAAACAAATATTGGTTACCTGCAAGTGTGATTTTCTTGGTTATTTCTTTTACAATTTTTATGTTTGAGGTAAAAAAAAAAACAGAAAAAGAACAAACTCTGTTAAGACTGCGATGTTTTAGGTACAGTTTTTGACAGTATTAGTTCCTGTTATAAAACTGTTCACTATTGATTTTTATAGTTTATCCTTGTTAAATCATCTGAAATGAAAATCAATCACATTGTATTAAATATAAAACCAAAAATATGGCCCAAAATGCAGTATAATTCATTGTGAAATGAAAAAGTTCTGAATGAAGTGTACACATTTATTCTAAACTCTAGAATCCTGCTTCTTTCTTTCTTTCTTTCCTTTTTTTTTTCTTGAAATTTTTTTATTTTTCTTTTTACCTTGACAATTGATATAAAGTAGACATAAAATGCTGTAGTGTGACAAAAAAGAAAAAAAGATGATTTGTCTTTCCTTGCCCGCTTTCTCTATTCTTTCTTTTTTAATGTACATTTTGAACTGATTCAGATTTGGTCTGAACGGAAAAACTTTCTGGTATTCAGAAGACTGTTGACTTTTGTTGCAGTTAGAAACACGTTTTCAAGCAATAGTCAAAGGAGATCCTGTCATGTTCTGTTCTGTTAATTCCTTTTGAAATTCAGTCATATGTTGACTTAGTCTGATCGCAGATATATCCCCCCCATTAACTGCAGATTAGAATTGAATTTCAGTCATTGAAGTCTGATGGCTGAACTCTGAATAATGAAAGATCATTGTTAGCTTGCTAGAGAGAATAGTGTTTACGTCATGTTTGTTTCAAGTTCTCCTGACAGAGAAAGCGAGAGGGAGAAGGTGAAAGAGCTGACATCTTGCTGGTTTTAAGTAATGACTTAATGAAAGAAATGCATTGGATGACATTTGCTCCTTTCTCTTGGGAAAGGCAAGGAAGATGTATATACAATATAGAGGTTTAAGTAAATATTATGTATCATGATATCTTATGTTGCGCAGTACGTGTATTTCACTTCAGCCTGTAATAATTGCTTTAGGCCCAGATTGAGTTATGTCCACATTACCAAAATGTTACCTGGACACATAAACGCATTGCTGTACTTTCTTTTGAAATGGTGTTTTTATTTCTCTATAATTTTTTTTTCTATCGAGTCCTTATATGTATATGTATATGCCTCTCCTGTTATAATGCTGTTTATTATAGCAGGGTTCACATTATAACAATTGTGGATGGTGGACCCCAAGCTATTAATCTAACTCTGATATAGCTAAATTTATTGTGGCTTAGTTATAATATGTTTGGCTTTCTTGGGCCCTTACACCCTTTCACAAAAAATATTTATGTATACATGCAATGACAAAATTGAACAACTGTAACCACCAAAGATACCGAAGGGTTTGTGTGTTCCAGTGCATTCTGTCCATAGATTTGAAAATTGGCATCAGTACTCCACTAGATCCCTTTTGAGAACGTTTATTTTGTTTTTTTGGGGATGGAAAAAAAAGTTCTTTGAGCTTTTGGAGGCTTTATTTTGATGGGAATAAATTATGAATTAGTTAATTAATGTTTCCAGATGTTTTTGTATACTCTATTTTAGATGTTTTCCAGTGATGTCATAAATAGAATTTATTCTGACCATATTTATTCTTTTGTGGAATTTTCTTTACATGACTTCAAATTTAGACACCACAATTGTTCATCAATTGACTGTGATGGCGAGTTTCTTATCTACTTATTTTGTTGCTTGACCATCATTCCAATAATGTCTGTAAATTGCTCAGCGACCTGTGTGCAAATGTTTATGAAGTAGGAGGGTTGTTTCTCAGGGGATGATCCTACTCTCTCTCTACTGTCAAGGTCGTTTCCCCAGTGGTATGATGAGGCCAGTCTGCCTTAGAGTCTTCACTCCTGGTTGCCAACCAAGGCTGAAGATCCAAGTCAGCCCTCTGCAAGTTATACCACATGAATTAATAAATAAAAGAATAATCACATTTCGATTAGGTCTGTTAAAACCTTATCTACGTTTGAGTATAATTGTCAAACTACAGTTGGAGCTGACTTAGTTACCCTGCCCCCAGAAGAACAACCCTCACCAGAATGAGGGGAGTAATTTCTTCACTTAATAAAATATCAATTCCCTAACATGATTTGACTTCACAACCATGTGTTTGGAAGATGGCTGTCTCAACAACTGAGCTAAACTGACGTCTTGTATATCCAAGAATCTATTATACATACAATACAAAAGTTGCAATAATCATCTTCAGTTGAAGTAGAAGTAGGACTGGAATTTGACCCTGCAGCAGCCAGGCTTATTATATACTCGTATCGTTATCTGCAATACTATTCATATTTTTTAGATGATCATAGAATGTTGATCTTGGGTTTGCGATAAAAAGCAATAGAAATTAAGTTGTATCATTATCTGTCATTTCTTTTTTTGATTTTTGTTTTGTTTTGCTTCTATTTTTAGGGAAGGTTTCTTGGCATCTGTGGCCAAATCCTTGAAACGTGTCAGTGGTGGAGTGACCAGTACCAACGCCACCATGGAGCCAGAGAGTCTGGAAGATAGCATGCGAAAGGTAACTTACTCATCTTTCTTTGTTGATCCTCATAGAGACTGTTTTCACCTATTTTACCTGGTATACTTTTTCTTTTATCTCATTCACTGAGTGTTTATTTGTGAGCCTGTGCGTGTGTGTACACTACCTAACCATTTATCCGGCTTCAAGAAAATCAGCTATTTCTTAAACTTATTTATTAAATAAAAATGACTCGATGGACATAGCCGTAAACAGTTTACATTAAAAAATATTTAGCCAACATTTAAATATACATTTATATAAGAATGTATGAAACTTAGTAAATTTTTTACCAGCCTACCAGTATAGAGAAACATTTATCAGGCACATTTTATTTATTCATTTCTCCTAAATTCTTCTGTATATTTCTGCTGATAACTTCAAAAATTGCTGTGTCAATTTATTTTCTATGACCATATGATCTCAATTTATTCACGTTATTCCCCCCCAAAATACCTATTATAGTAAAGCCATTTATCATTTTAAAAGTTTCGATTTTGTCTCATCTTGTCCTTTCAAATGATGTAGTTATGTCAAACTTTTTTTAATATCCTTATAACTGAAATCTCTCTCTTGTCATTTATCATTCTGGTAAATTTTCTGTACTGTCTCCAATTTCGGAATTAAATTCTAATTAACAAGTCTAACCCGGTTAGTTTTAAATTTGGTGGGATGCTTAGTAGTTCACTGTTCTGCGTTTTGATTTTTGTAGCTTGGTAAAATTGTCCTTAGATGAAGATTAGTGTATCAATGTTGCTTAAAAAGACTTTATTTTTGAAGTCGAACAATTTGTTTATGTTATAAAGAGTTTTGTTCTTCACTTTCCTTTGTTTGCATTTCATTATTTATTTTGAGTATTTCATGTGGGTTAATAAAGATCTAATTTGTATCTGTTAAATTTGATTTTATTTTTGACTTTTAGTGTGTATTTCATATCTAAAGTATTCTTGGTCTAGAAATCCAGAAAATTCAGAAATCCGGTGTCCTTTAGTCCAAAGCTTGCCGGATGAATGGTCCGGTACCGTATGTTATGAGATTGGTCTTTTAGACATTTTTGAATACTGTATTTCAGTGGTTTCAGAAGTCAAGGATCTCTTGTATAAAGGAAATATTTTGAAGGACATCTATTTTTAGTTCTGAGGTTAAGAATCAAGTATACCTTTGCCCCCTCCCCAAATAGACCGGGGTTTTTTTAAAGGAACACATTTTTCCTTGACACCGTATGATGCGATTGAAATGTCAGCTGTTTTAACAACATAAACAGATTACGTTTTCAAAAGTTACTTATCCCCAGAAAAATAAGTAATTGTTTTATTTGAAAAAGGCTTTCAAAGTTTTGAAAGTTACTTACCACCAGGAAAACAGAAAAAATCTTTCATGGAAAGTAGTCTCTGAAAAAAAACTTATTGTACATTTTCGAAAGTTACTTAAAACCATCAAAAATGTTTTTTAAAATCAGTGATTTGGTGTTGGAGATAGCATCCTATTTAGAGGAATTCATGTGGCATGAAAAACAAAGACATAATAGTTTTTCCAAAATTTGAGAGACAATTTCTTCAGTGTATCCTTTGGATTAAATGATAATTTCTCTGCTTTCCTCTCTTTTCATAATTTGTGTAGGAAAAAAAGAGATAACCATGTTTTGATTGAATAAACTTTTGATCGAATTGAAACTACATATTTATATTTTGTGAAAAAAAAAATTGATCAAGACAGTGATGATGAGCCAATAATGCAGAGGTTTTTAGGTTACGTGCGAGGAAATTTGATGGAAAAACTTTTTTAGATTTCATTTTATCATCTGTTTTCTGTAAGTGTAATTTGAAATTTCAAGTCATATTTTGAACATTAATTGTATAAATATATTAAGAAAATGGACCCCTTAGATAAATGTAAGTGACACTCAATAACAGGATTATAAAAAAAAAAAAAATTGAAATTTCAACAATTTGTTGAAATGGTTCCCCATCACTGGGTTGAGATTTGATTCAGTTGAATAATTGATAGAAAAACATTCTTTGCACTTCAGATCCATGAAGAGCTTTGTTACCTCTGTAAATTTGTCAGTTTTGAGAAAAACTAATTTGTAAAGGTCTTCTCACCATCAGATTGAAAGCACAAAAAATACATTTTGTTTATCTAAGTAAGTAACTTTCAAAACCTTGAAAAAACTACCTTTTTTTCTATTTTTTATCTAATAATCAAATTTTTTATGCAATAGGATTAAAAACACAAAAAATTGCTATTTTTCCTTAGTGTGAAAACTCTTTGAAAATGAATTAGTTAAAAATAAAAATCCTTTTATAGAAAATAGAACATTTTTTTCTTTCTTTCTTTGGTGGTAAGTAGCTATTGAATTTTGAAAAATAATTTTTTTTCTTATTGAAAGTAGAAAAAATTACTTTTTTTAATGAAAAAAAATTACTGGTATTTCTGGGGGTAAGTAACTTTTGAAAACGCGTGTGATTTGTTTACATTGTTGAAACAACTAACATTTTGATGACATTATGAGGTATCAAGGAAAAATGTTTTCCTTTACAAACTGATCAATATCTGGTTGCAAAAATTTTTTTCATCCTTAGACTAATGAATGAATCATTATAAAAAGCAATTTTTTACTTTTAAAAAGCACATTTATTCAAAATGGATTACATTTATTCGATTTCAAATGTATGGTGCAGGTTTGTGTACGATAGTTATGTTTCTGATAGTTGTGCAATGGATGATGATGTTTCTCTGCCGTAAGATCCACTCTGTCAGGTTCAGAGGGAGCATTGTCGCAGACCCCTGAGCATTATTATTTGATGGTCCCCAGTTTCGAAACCACTGCATAGCATACCCCCCTCCCTTATTTCCGCTGAGAATATTGAGAAAAGAATGCATCTCTCTGATTTCCTCTCATTTATCAACCAATTCTTTTCTAACATCTCCCCCAAGTTCTGATCAATGTGGGGCTGGACAACTAGGGTTTCTTTTATCTTTTTGGGGCAAACATTAGTTGATGTATCCATTAGTGAATATAACTCTTGGATAATGACTTCTCTTGAAATCACAGAAGGCATATATGATGTTTTGTTTGCACTGTGAGTGTTAGGCAAAATGTTCTAGGCGTTTACCACTCTGCACTAAAGGATTACATTCTGTCCAATCAGCAAACACTTGGAACTCTCTCTTGGAACCTGCAAAGACAGTAAACACATTTGAAAAAATGCCTGGTTAAATTTTGGGAGAATCTGAAGATTTCGTCCGACAATTATGAGGCGAGAATCAGAATAACTACACAGCGTCCTGAACACTGGAAGGAGTTTGAAATCTGGGAGTCCTGTAGAGAGGATCCATCTAGAGCCTGACTGGAAAAGATCTTCAAGTATACTTAACATTAAGTTGAATATACTCAATGCACAAGTCAGTCCCTAGTTTTGCAGAGATTTTTTTAGGCTTCAGGTGTCGTCTTATAGGCTAGCATGTCCGGTAGTATTCTTTAATTTCTTAGAATTAAGCAGGATTGTTTGGATAAATGTTTATGTCTCGTTTATTCCTATGGACATTTTGTAGAGTATAAGATCACATTTCAGTTTCAATGGCTATTTATTTTATTTTTTTTCCACGGTGTTGAATTTCTTGATCCACACCCAAGATAGATTGCCTTCAGGTTCCAATTGCGGTGATATTTACCCATAATTTGGGGTAGTGGTGGGTTTGTGTCTTTCCCAAGGGCATTTGAGCAAAAAACATTTCGGCTAAAACATTTCATATCCCACGTTCTTAAGCTCATGATAATCCTTACTGGTTGGAATTTTTTTATTGTAACTTGTTATAAATATTGGTTCCTTGCATTTTCATAATTCAGCAATATTAAGAATTTGTTGTTGATTGGCTAAGAACCCTGCTCTTTTCCTAAAGAATATTTTGAGTCCAGTTTTTAATTATATTTTCATATGATTAGACAAATTTCAAGTTCCTGTGAGTGAGATAGATTGGAGCTTGGAAAATGACTAACTTGGCAGAAACTTCAAATGTGTCCAGAATTCTGTGTAATTATCAGTGAAAATGTAAAATATGTACATACACGTATGCACAATTTTTATATATTTGTGATAAGACTCACAAAAAAAAATTACAAAGTCTATCTTATTGATTTATCCACTAAAATACTGAGCACACACTCACACACACACACATATATATACACCCTATTATCTGTGTTGGAGTATCGGCAGAAAAGTTATGATTTCATCGAGTTTTATTATTCTGTATTGTTTGTTAGGAGAACTCGAAAGTGGAAACAGTTTTTGATAAATATTCCTTTGGTGCACGAGTTTGAACTCCTCTGTTAAATTATGATAATTTTTGTCATTGTGCTCAAGTTAATATTGGATGTTTTGAAAAAGTGGTGTACCTTCCTGGCCCTGTACTTTTGAATTGCCTTCTCATATTGTGATCATTTAAAACAGTGGTTCCCAAACCTGTGGTTGTGACCCACATGTGGGTTGCAAAGATTCTTTGGGGGGGGGGGGAAAGAAAGGATATTGAACTCTTGTGAGTGAAAAACAGTGCAAATATATATACACTATCATATACCCATAAAAAATGCTGGGGTTATTTATTTACGGATTGGCATTGAGGAGCCCAAAGCTATTTTAATAGGTAATTTATTTTTGATAATCCAAGTATCCTAATTTTAAGTTTATGTTGAAGTCTCAAGTCAAATTAAGCTATTTTAAAGGGTGATTGAACCTAAAGACCCAAGACAGAATGTTATGTTAGAAAAATCACCACTGATATTGAGTGGTATGGAAAAAAAATCACAGGAAGAAACTTATTCTATTAAAGATATAAATTTTTTCATTACAAAATAAATTCACAAATTTACTTTTTTTTTTCTTTCTTTTATCTCCCTCTCAAGTGCTCTGTGTCTCTGTGACATATCCTTCATTTTCAACAGCCTATCTCATTTAAAAACCCTTTAGTCGTTTTTTTAAATTTTCTTTTAGACCTGTTGATTTATTCCTGATGGACCGATCCATTATAACTTTTAATTTATAATAGGAATTGGACATGATGGACAACCAATTTTACAATTAAATATACTAATTTGCATATATGGTTTTTACATGGATAGGTAAAAATTTTTGACTATCAAGTCTCATTGAGATTCTGGAACAAATAAAGCATCCACAAATTGCATGGAATCTCCTGATGTAAACCAGTCTGTTCATGTCCGATACCTGTACCTGATCATTGAATTAAAGAAAAATTCAATAAAATTATTGGATAAAACTGAATAAAAAAACACTGAAATCATATTTCTGTTCTTAGGGTTGCCAGCATTGTTCCCTCTAAGTTGTGTCCATGTGCACATACGTTTTGCAACCAGCACTCAAAGGAAATTAATGTGTACACAAAAGATTTTAAATTCTGTAAAAAAGCTTACCGATCTTTTGATTGAGAAAATATTGATTTACTTTGTCGAATTCAAAAGTGCGCACACATACTTTTGTTACAGGAAAAAAAAAAAAATTGCACGACATGAAATTTCTGTGCAAACTTACTTCTAAAAATCAGAGGGAACGTTTGTTGCCAGACCGAAAGAGAATTCTATTTGGGGGTTGCAACCAAAGAGGTTTGGGAAACACTGATATAGGACGTGCAAAGTAATTATTTTCTGTGATGTGGAGCTTTTAACTCACCCTATTCAAGTGCTGATGTATTTGAATGTGTTGCTCTTCCTTTTGTTTGCTTCTGTCGCTCAATCATTCTGCTTTGCATGAAAAGATTTTGTTGTTCCTTGAAATCTCAGTCTGTCTTGCATTTTCATCTGAATTTTTGAGATGAAGAATTATCGTTACTATTATACACTGATTTATTCGGATGTGTCCTCATCTTGGTTTTCATTGCAACCTTCTAACCTTTTCCAGGTGTCTGTCTTAGTTGGTAGCCTCCTGGGAATTTTGGACCAAACCTTTCATTCAATCCAATCAAGAACAAATTAACTAGGATGAATCAATTAATACAAGATATCCTGGGGCAGGGACAATGGAATAACAATAATCTACCTGTGGGGGGCACAGCTAATGAAAAAGCTCAACTGATAAAGCACTTGAAATTGAAGGGAAGAAAGGATAACCACTTACTTTTATCATATGAATTCAGCTTTGGTTCATTTGTTTTGCTCTAAAATTCTTCAAAGATAAACGTAGAGAGTTGAAATTTTCATTTGTTGTTGTTCAGACATGGAGCTTTGAATTATCTAATTGCTAAATGTGAACTAATGTTTTAATGTTTGTTCTTTTAATTATTTATATAAACCTTGATCATCATCTGATATTGGGATGCTATCTTTTTTTTAGAAAGCTCTATGTTTAAGGTACAATATATTAGTCCAGTAAAAATAGGTTTTGACTGAATTTTGTATTATTGATGATGTTGGTAGCCTACAATGACTTATCTAAAATCCACTCAATTCTTATCAAAGTCATCCAAACTTTTGGAGCAGATCCAGGTAATCATTTATGATTGAGAGATATTTTTTTTGTTTTAATATTTTATACATTTCTGTATTTGCATCCGTCTCTCTCCATGATATCTCCAAAACTTCCCAACGAATTTGAATAGAATCAAATTGTAAGAAAAAAGAAATTAAATTTGGGGGCAAATCCAGGAATCTGTTTTTGATTGAGAGACTTTTGTGTTTGTTTTTTTTTTTTTTTTTCCATAAATTTCAGTATTCGCTGTTGTCTGTTAACAAAACATCTCCATAAGTTCTCCATGAATTTCAATTGAATTTTGTGGAAGAGTGGACAATAAGGCTATGGAAGAAGTAATTAAATTTTGGAATGGATCCATGCGTAATGACTTATAATTGGAAGAATTGTACATTCACGGTCATTGATTTAAATTTCAAAATGCCCCCCTCCCTCATTCACAGAAAAGCAAGGTTAAATTGGAGGCCATCTTGGATTACTTTGGTCAAAATTGAGTGGATTTTGTATATTGTTATTGTAAGCTACCAACCTTATCAGGGGCAAAATTCAGCTTTGTCTTATTTTTTTTCCAGGTCCAGTCCCAAAATAGCTTATTTTGACTGGACAATATTCAAATTTCAGCCCTCTAAGTCTGATTTTGAGGGTTCTCAAGCAAAAAAAACTAACTGAAGCAAAATTCATAATAAAAGTTTACAGTTAGCAGTTGAATTTGCTCCTACTAAATTTTTATCAGTTTATTGTCTATGTCACCACAGCAATCTATCCAAATTGATTGAATCAAGGGTTTAGTTTGAAATTCCCAGACTGCCACCAACTATATAACTGACCCCTGAATGAGGCCCAAGGGGTGGGTACAAAAGCCGAAATATTGTGACTATAATGATGAAGATGAGGATATTAGTCCAAGTAAATCGGTCTTGCATGTTTTGAGAATTATGAAATAATCTTGCAAGCTCAATGACTTTTTTAAAAACTCCTCCTTTGAGGAGAATTCCCAAGTGTTAAATGTTCTGCAAATTCACAATCAATTATTGTCAATAAACAGTTGATTTGAATTTTAAAGTTTTATGCATTATGTAACTCTAACAGCCAAATATTTTATGTATTTGATGTAAAATAATCCTGAAAATCAGTGTTTCTATAACTCCTGTATCTGCAGAGCTATAATTTTGGTTTCCAACATGATTTGGCCCCCAAAAAACAACCAGGAAAATTCATTATCCAAGAAAAGGGGTTCTCAAGACTGGGTATGCATGCCCCTTGTGCAGTATTTTTCAAAGTGGGTTCTATGGAAAAAATCTTTGTTTCTGCAAGATAGGACATCTTAAAATACAACTTGACAAAGATATTCTAACTTATAACAATTAAAAACTGCATTTTTTATTTCAATGTTTCATCTATCATATGGTTTTTTAAATGAATAAATTATCTCTCTAAAATAATTTTCGTTCAATTTAATGTCTTATTAAAATTAGGGTGGTAGGGGTTGTTCGTAAAATATAGGTATAAGTTCTGTGATTTTTGAAAATTGTATAAGTGTTCTGTGACTAAATAAGTTTGGGAACCATTGCCCTAGAGGTATGAAAGCGAATTTACAGAGCTACCTAAGGTCTACAAAAACTCTTGACTCTTGATTTACACTAAGTAAATCAAAAGTATCAGTCCATAAAATTGAGCACCTCTAGTTTGCACGTATATCCAAAGTCTTTCCTTGCTCTGGGAATGCTTTCTTTTTAGTATAAAACAAATTTTAGACAAAACTGTCAATTTAGAATAAAATACAAGTATCTCTCTCAAAAACTTTGCCTAGAATTGAGTTATTTATTGGAAAGAGATAACCTTATCCATCACCTTGAAAATGTAATATAAAATCAAATGAAATATCTAAATATGCTACGCATCTATTGTCTGTTTAATGGCCTCAATACATTTTGCACTATATTCTTCACAAGGAGTACATATTATTGCCAGATAGGTTGAAAGGTATGCTGGGACAAAAAGCCTGAAAACCCTTGGTCTGAGAATAATAGATTGATACAGTGTATAATCTTTTTGAAAATTAAATATCCTAGCAGTCCAAAATGTCTCAAATTATTGATTCACATTAAAATAATCTAGCCTAAAGAAAACACATCTTCTTACCTTTTGGAAAGTTCAAATCAGATTTCATTGCAAAACACTGAAAATCATAATCAATAATTTCTCGACCTCATTAAGAACAATACCAGGCTTTTATTAGTATGAATAAAAAAGAAAAAATCTATGATTAATAGTGACTATTTTTTTTGTTTCTTTATTCATGATAATGAACTCTTCCACTTTAAAAGTAACAATGTTGGTGGAAGAAATATCAACTACCAACCATTTGAAACTATGGATTTTTCTACTTAGAGTTCAGTTACTTTTTAATAACATTATTTTTCTTGACATTTATTTTAATGTGAAAAAAAACGTATTAAATTTGTATATACAAGTGCAAATCATAATAATCATATTTGCAGTGGTGTAATATACATCATAATTCTTTTTAAAATCCTTTACATCGGTTGATAACAACATATTCCGGTAATCTATTCTATTGCTAAAAGACAAATTTCTGACATTTAGCCTACTTCTATTTGCTTCTACAGTAAATGTGTGACCTCTCAGTTCCTTTTTGTAAAAAATGGCCTGAGCAACCTGCCAAGTGGGCTACTGGTTCTTCCCGCTTTGAGAATGTGTGTTTGTGTGTATGTATCCCTGGGCTCTCCTGATCACATTTTTTGGGGCTTCAACCTTGAAAATTTGCATGAATACACCACTAAGCATTATCTAAAAATGTTTTCTTGGCTCTCTATGGACCATCAATGCCTGCCAAAGCGGCTACCCTATCGGTCACTGGTTTGACTCCTGTAGCAGTCACATTTTCAACAGTTGTTTATTCTATTTATGTTGTTTAGGCCAAGTGATACATTCACTGTGGAATAACGGAAAATCATTTCAAATAAATTTCAATGTAATATAACGTAATTTATAATCATTCTGTTGGATGATGCATCCATTTCTTAACATTATTGTAACATTGGATGAAACAAATATAGCATATATTTTCTCTTGTGTGTGTAACACTTTTCTGTGAGCACGCAAATACTGATCCCTGATACTTGGTAGAAGTATCGATCTTTGGCCGAGCGCACAGATACTCTAATCCTAGGTAGAAGTGCTGATCTATGTGTAAATAATCCCATCATTTTGGACTGGTACTATGCTAGTAGTTCATATAAAACATACTGATCTCAAAAAGTCTTTACTAGATCTTGATGTATTTTCTCTGAGAATATGCATCTCCTGAAGCTCAACTCTTGCAACCTGGCTGTTTAGACAGAGAGAGCTCTTGAATTCAGATGGCTGTTGGCTTCAAGAATGATTCAAATAGATTTTTCATCAAGCATCGTTATATGCTCTTTGGTGTCAATCATGGGGGAGAAATTTCCAGAAACTAAAATTTTTGAGGATTTGTCATGAGTATGTAATGCAACTAAGATAAAGTGTCCATCTCTATTGAGACAACTCCCATTTGAGTATATACAGCTGGTGACGAAGTCCCAATTTCTTTCGTATGTGTCTGCTTTGTGATCCTTTCAGATTTCAAGTTTGGTTGAAACCAGGGCCCTGTTCTTACATGTTTCTATGACCACCCCCTAGAAAGGATACATACATCCAGCTTAGAGTGTACTCAATTAGCTGCTGAATGCACAGGATAGTTTGTCCTAATGGAGAGTTTGGGGATGGAACCTGTGATCTCCTGTGTGTGAGGCAAACATGCTAACCATTATACTATCCAAATGGACTAAGTAGGAGTAAAGATTTGGAGAATATTTCTGTCAAATGTGCCAAATATATATGTTTTGGGTCCCTAACCTTTTTTTGCAATGCAAACTAGTTTACTATAGATTTTATCAATGATAAACTGACAAGGGTGGTCATTCATGACCGGAATATAGGCGATAATACACTCAATTTCATTTCTGAAATGGTTTATCTAATAAAATTTGATATCATTATGATTCAAGAATATTTTAATTTGTTTCTATTTTACAAAGAAATCTTGGCAAATCATATCCAAGTAGCACATGCTTTGTGGCTTGGTACTGGTCTGCAGCTTGGCACTGGTTCATGAGCTGGTGATTTAGGACCAGTGATGTATGCAACATGGAATGTTGCTTGACACTAGGAACACAGCTCCATCTAAGCATGTGTATGCACAGACATTTTGGAACCAGGGCACATGGGAAATGTATGAACACACAAGAGATTACCTAAAATAATGTATTAATCAATAATCATTCAAATACTTATAATTTTAATGATAATCATAAGATATTATAATTGTACTTTAACTTACTCATTTGCAAGAACTTAAATAATCTGTGAGTTAAGGAATGTTATTGTTATTCATTTTTTTGACATTGCATCACATGAAAATAAGTCCTCATGTTCTATTCCATGGAAGTACCAACAATGGAATAAAATCTTGACTAAAAATGTTAATCCTAGACTGAATTCAAACTTATATCAAATCACTGTAGATCTACTAAGAGCTTGCCTGACCAACCAGACAGATTCTTCTCTCTTTGCCCATCTGTGTGTCTCTGGGTGCTCCTCGTCACATTTTGGAGACTACAACCTTGAAAAGCACCATATTGAAAACTTTTTTTTCACAAAAAGTGCTCTTTGAGTCCCTGTAGTCATTTTGGATCAACAATGCCCAAAACCGGTATTTTTTAAGATAATTGTTGATGAAAGATCTAGATTTTTTAGATAACTTTTTAGATAATCAGTCCTGGTACATGCACTGGCTGCAGTGATTCATTTATATGAGGTGCAAATATAATATCAAAAGATTCCTATACAGTTTTATTTTCCATAAATGATAATCAATGCCAAAATTGTTTACATTTGCACAAACATTCAATGTGCACATATTTTTGCATTGATTAAAGACATTAGATGTATCATTGTTTGACACAAGAAACTCTATTTCCATCTTGGTTTGAGGGTGCTAATCACTCTCTCTGAAATGTCTGTTGTAGTGTCCTTTGTTTTTGTAATCTTACTTGTATTTCTTTCATTGTCTTTTCTTTCTTTACCTTTTCCTCTGTGTTGCTGCTTTCTTAACTCTTAACTTCATGACCCGCTTGAAACTGCCTCTAAATGTCAGTGGCACTCTTCCATTGTTAGAAATTACTCATTTGTAAATTGGAAAAAAAAAGAAAAATTTACCAAGTCCCAGAAGCTATTACTTTGATTCAAAATTTTTTTCTCTATGAATATAAGAGTTAATTTTCCCCCATTTATATCTTTTTGTCTTCCTCTTCCTCCCATTGTGAATTTTTCCTATCCCACTCCTCCTGTCCTTTTGTCCCCCTCCTCCTGTCCTTTTGTCCCCCTCCTCCTGTCCTTTTGTCCTCCCTTTCCTCCTGTCCTTTTGTCCCCCTCCCTCTGCTGTCCTTTTGTCCCCCTCCCTCTGCTGTCTTTTTGTCCCCCTACCTCTGTTGTCGTTTTGTCCCCCTCCTCCTGTTGTCGTTTTGTCCCCCTCCCAATGTTGTCGTTTTGTCCCCCTCTTCCTGCTGTCGTTTTCCCCCCTCCTCGTGCTGCCGTTTTGTCCCCCTCCTGCTGTCCTTTTGCCCCCTCCCCCTGTTGTCGTTTTGTCCCCATCCTGCTGTCGTTTTGTCCACCCATCCTGCTGTCATTTTGTCCTCCCCATCCTGCTGTCGTTTTGTCCCCCCATCTTGCTGTCGTTTTGTCCCCCTACCTCTGTTGTCCTTTTGTCCCCCTCCTCCTGCTGTCCTTTTGTCCCCCTCCCTCTGCTGTCCTTTTGTCCCCCCTACCTCTGTTGTCATTTTGTCCCCCCTCCTCATGCTGCCGTTTTGTCCCCATCCTGCTGTCCTTTTTCCCCCCCATCCTGCTGTTGTTTTGTCCCCTCCTGTTGTCGTTTTGTCCTCCCCATCCTGCTGTCGTTTTGTTCCCCCATCTTGCTGTCGTTTTGTCCCCCTACCTCTGTTGTCGTTTTGTCCCCCTATTCCTGCTGTCGTTTTGCCCCCCTCGTGCTGCCGTTTTGTCCCCCTCCTGCTGTCCTTTTGCCCCCTCCCCCTGTTGTCGTTTTGTCCTCCCCATCCTGCTGTCGTTTTGTCCCCCACCTCCTGTTGTCGTTTTGTCCCACCTCCTCATGCTGCCGTTTTGTCCCCCTCCTCCTGCTGTCCTTTTGTCCCCCTCCCTCTGCTGTCTTTTTGTCCCCCTACCTCTGTTGTTTTGTCCCCCTCCTCCTGTTGTCGTTTTGTCCCCCTCTTCCTGCTGTCGTTTTGTCCCCCTCCTCCTGCTGTCCTTTTGTCCCACTCCCTCTGCTGTCCTTTTGTCCCCCTACCTCTGTTGTCGTTTTGTCCCCCTCCTCCTGTTGTCGTTTTGTCCCCCTCTTCCTGCTGTCGTTCCCCCCCCTCGTGCTGCCGTTTTGTCCCCATCCTGCTGTCCTTTTTCCCCCCCATCCTGCTGTTGTTTTGTCCCCTCCTGTTGTCGTTTTGTCCTCCCCATCCTGCTGTCGTTTTGTCCCCCCATCTTGCTGTCGTTTTGTCCCCCTACCTCTGTTGTCGTTTTGTCCCCCTATTCCTGCTGTCGTTTTGCCCCCCTCGTGCTGCCGTTTTGTCCCCCTCCTGCTGTCCTTTTGCCCCCTCCCCCTGTTGTCGTTTTGTCCTCCCCATCCTGCTGTCGTTTTGTCCCCCACCTCCTGTTGTCGTTTTGTCCCACCTCCTCATGCTGCCGTTTTGTCCTCCTCCTCCTGCTGTCCTTTTGTCCCCCTCCCTCTGCTGTCTTTTTGTCCCCCTACCTCTGTTGTTTTGTCCCCCTCCTCCTGTTGTCGTTTTGTCCCCCTCTTCCTGCTGTCGTTTTTCCCCCCTCCTCGTGCTGCCGTTTTGCCCCCCCCTGTTGTCGTTTTGTCCCTCCCTGTTGTTGTTTTGTCCTCCCCATCCTGCTGTCGTTTTGTCCCCCTGTTCCTACTGTCGTTTTTCCCCCCTCCTCGTGCTGCCGTTTTGTCCCCCTCCTGCTGTCCTTTTGCCCCCTCCCCCTGTTGTCGTTTTGTCCCCATCCTGCTGTCGTTTTGTCCACCCATTCTGCTGTCATTTTTTCCCATACCTCCTGTTGTCGTTTTGTCCCCCTCCTCCTGTCCTTTTGTTCTCCCTTTCCTCCTGTCCTTTTGTCCCCCTCCTCCTGCTGTCCTTTTGTCCCCCTCCCTCTGCTGTCCTTTTGTCCCCCCTACCTCTGTTGTCATTTTGTCCCCCCTCCTCATGCTGCCGTTTTGTCCCCCTCCTCATGCTGCCGTTTTGTCCCCCTCCTCATGCTGCCGTTTTGTCCCCCTCCTCCTGCTGTCGTTTTGTCCCGCTCCTCCTGCTGTCGTTTTGTCCCCCTCCTCCTGCTGTCGTTTTGTCCCCTTCCTCCTGTTGTCGTTTTGTCCCCCTCCTCCTGCTGTCGTTTTGCCCCCCTCGTGCTGTCCTTTTGTCCCCCATCCTGCTGTTGTTTTGTCTCCTCCTGTTGTCGTTTTGTCCTCCCCATCCTGCTGTCGTTTTGTCCCCCTACCTCTGTTGTCGTTTTGTCCCCCTCTTCCTGCTGTCGTTTTGTCCCCCTCCTCCTGCTGTCCTTTTGTCCCCCTCCTCCTGCTGTCCTTTTGTCCCACTCCCTCTGCTGTCCTTTTGTCCCCCTACCTCTGTTGTCGTTTTGTCCCCCTCTTCCTGCTGTCGTTTTGTCCCCCTCCTCCTGCTGTCGTTTTGCCCCCTCCCTCGTGCTGGCCTTTTCCCCCCATCCTGCTGTCGTTTTGTCCCCCCCATCTTGCTGTCGTTTTGTACCCCACCTCCTGTTGTCGTTTTGTCCCACCTCCTCATGCTGCCGTTTTGTCCCCCTCCTCATGCTGCCGTTTTGTCCCCCTCCCTCTGCTGTCCTTTTGTCCCCCTACCTCTGTTGTTTTGTCCCCCTCCTCCTGTTGTCGTTTTGTCCCCCTCCTCCTGTTGTTGTTTTGTCCCCCTCTGCCTGCTGTCGTTTTTCCCCCCTCTTCGTGCTGCCGTTTTGTCCCCCTCCCCCTGTTGTCGTTTTGTCCCCCCTGTTGTCGTTTTGTCCTCCCCATCCTGCTGTCGTTTTGTCCCCCAGTCCTACTGTCGTTTTGTCCTCCCCCGTCCTACTGTCGTTTTGTCCTCCACATCCTGCTGTCGTTTTGTCCTCCTCCATCCTACTGTTGTTTTGCCCCCCTATCCTGCTGTCATTTTGTCCTCCCATCCTACTGTCGTTTTGCCCTCCTCCTCCTGTTGTCTTTTTGCCCTCATCCTCCTGTTGTTGATTTGCCCTCCTCCTCCTGTTGTCGTTTTGTCCCCTCCTGTTGTCGTTTTGTCCCCCTCATCCTGCTGTCGTTTTGTCCCCCGCCTCCTGTTGTCGTTTTGTCTCCTAGCCTCCTGTTGCCTTTTGGTTCCCCCATCCTGCTGTCATTTTGTCCTCCCCATCCTGCTGTCGTTTTGTCCCCTTCCTCCAGCTGTCGTTTTGTCCCCCGTCCTCCTGTTGTCGTTTTGTCCCCCTCTTCCTGTTGTCGTTTGGTCCCCCTCATCCTGCTGTCATCTTGTCTTCCCCATCCTACTGTCGTTTTGTCCCCCGCCTCCTGTTGTCGTTTTGTCCCCCCTCTTCCTGCTGCTGTTTTGTCCCCCTTCCTCCTGCTGCCGTTTTGTCCCCCTTCCTGCTCTCCTTTTGTCCCCCTCCTCTTGCTGTCCTTTTGTCCCCCACCTCCTGCTGTCCTTTTGTCCCCCTCCTCCTGTTGTCCTTTTGTCCCCCCATCCTGCGGTCATTTTGTCCTCACCTCCTCCCGTCCTTTTGTTTTCCTCTTCCTATTGTCCTCCTCCTTCTCCTCTGCTTGTCCTTTTGTCCTCCCCTTGTCCTTTTGTCCTCCCCAATTTTTTTTTCTCCGTTCCCTTGTCATTTTATCCTTCTCCCCTCCTTGTATCCTTCTGTTGTCCCCGCCGTTGAAGCTTCCCTTTGTTTTCCTCTCCTTTTGTCCCCCTCTTGTCCTTTTTTTTATTTCTGCCTCCACCTCCCCCTGTATCATTCTGTCCTTTTCCTCCCTCTTGTATTGTTTTATCCTCCTGCCTTGAGTCTTTTCTCATCGAGTCTTTTTGCCAGTTCCTTTCACGTGGGTTATTTGTCCCCTCTCCACTTAGCTTGTTTTGTCCACCTTCTCCGGTGACCTGAGCTGTTGCACTGAACAGTAACTAAAATTAAGATGAAAGAAAATTCTACTGAAAATGAATTTTTAATAATTCCCAAAGGAATCATCAAAAACCTCAAAGAATTTGGAGATAGTGTTGACCACAACCTTGAAATAAATTTAAAAAAAAAAAAAAAAGCCATAAAATATAGACTTGAATCCAACTTTATAACAAAAGTTTCTGCCAAAAACAATTGGCATCAAATCTCTATTCATTGTGCAATTGTTCTGTATTTGGATAGATTTCAACTTTCTCACTTTCTGTTCTTTCTCTACCGTAATATCTTCGCATAGACAGTTCTGTATTAATTTTTAGTTTGCAAATGGAGCGGTCGTATGATACCAGGTTCTATTTTGATATACTTGGAAAGGTTTCAAATTATAACATGTCCATACATAATATGAATACTGTTTACTGTGCTTACTTGATTTTGAAAGTATTTTAGATCTTGAATTAATGTCTCCTTTGTTTTCTGAAGATCAATGGTTAATTTTCTTAATAACATGTTTGCTTTTAAAGTTTTATGTGTGAATGCATATGTAATCCAAGCAGACAAGAAACTGACAAAAAATGACGACATAGAAACTTACCTTATCTATAGAATTTGCATAACACCTCAACGATCAGTTTGAGTCTTTTTCCTTAGTTCTCATCATGCTAAATAATTATAGCTATTTCAGTTCACTTCATTTTTGCTTGCTAAATAAATGTATATAAGAAAACTGGTAGTGCAAATTTTACCTGAATATTTGAATAGTATAGAAATTACCCACCTGACCAACCAGCCAAGTAGGCTACAGATTCTTCTCTCTTTGCTTGTGTATGTCTGGGCACTCATGGTCACATTTTGGGGGCCACAACCTTGAAAATTTGCATGAGTACACCTCCAGGCACCATCTATACCCCCCACAAATTTGTTTTTGTTGATAACTATATAAAAAAAAAAAAAAATTCATGATGATAGCAAGTACTAGTGTCTCTTTCTTGGACTTATTTTTTCTAAACATTATTTTCTCAATACATGTTTTTTTTATTTGATGAAGCATTATGAAACATTGTTTTTCAATTTCATGACTTCTCTTTACCTTCATCTTGATTTGTTAGTAGCTTTTTGGTACAACTTTTGCTCAGACTGATTATTCTTTGGCAATAAGCAAAGAGTGCTATTCAGAAATCAAAGAGTAAGCCTTTGATGGGATTTGAACCCTCACCCTCTATGCTCCACTAATAGAACTACTAGGTGTCGATTGGAAAATAAAGAATAAGCCATAGTTGCAATAAAAACTAATAAATAAGATTGAGGTAGAAAGTAATAATGACATTGAAATTAAAAAATTATTTTTCTCTATCAATTTTGATTTTGGTCTATATGCATTTAAGCCAGTGTTTCCCAAATTTTGTTGGACTATTGTCCCCCCCCTCCTTAGGGCATATATTTCATCAGTATCCCCATACTCTAAAATGGTACGATGAAAATCAAATTCTGAAAAGTTTGAATTTTTAGAGTACAAGCAGACATGAACTAGTGAGAATTTAACATGAACGTACTTCGTAAAATTGAAACCCCCTAAAAACCTAGGTGGTGGGAAAAACAGCCAAAATGTTTTTTTCTAGACATAGTAAAGAGTGAATACTGGAAATTTCAGTTTTCTAGCTCCATTGGTGCTGCCTGTACAAGTGAAAACTGAAGAAAACTATTTTGACAATTTTGGTTGACACTTTCCAATTAAACAAAGTTTCAAAAAGTTCTTGATTAATTATCACCAAAATGATTAAAACCAACTTTTCAGTCCTACATCTTTAGGTGGTATCTTAGCCCCTGGCCCTTTCACTTTGTCTTTGTCTTCTAATGACCCTACTGCCCCCTTGAATCTTCCAGCCTGCCCTAAGGGATGGAACCGCCCACTTTGGGAATTAATGATTTAAATGAAAATAAACTATCTCAAAATGATATTTTTCCAATATGTTACCTTTGAAAACATCTGATTTTGGTCTTTGCTTTTTTTAACTTATGTGAGGTATAGATTTGTTGAATTTATTTTTCTAGTTTTCTCTAGGGTTTGCGTTTTCTCAGTTGGGACGAAAAAGACCCTGTATTATAGGTTTTCTCAACAAGAAAAAATCATCTTTAAAAAAAATGATCTTTTATCTAAAGTTACCTAAAAAAGATACCAACTTTGTGAAAAGCCCTTATATATTTTGAATTGGTGATTTAATTTGACAATGTCGAACTGAAAGATTTGAGAACAGCTGTTACATCTCAAAATTTTTCTATTATCATAGAAATAGGCTTGATGAATTTTGCTGAACTCTCATCAGTGTTTTCAGAAGCACCTTGAAGGAAACTAGCAAAATGTAGCTGTTTATATGTTTGGGTTGCCAATGCGAGTTGAGTAAAATGCAAGCCTGTATTCAAATTTTGAGATCTAACACACTTATTTTCTCAAATCTTTCATTTCCACATAGTCAAATTAATGTCACCATTTCGTGAGAGAATAAAAATATTTCAACATCTCCCTTAAACAGTCAGTCTTGTACATCGGGTTCTCGATTAGTCTAGTTGTCAGAATTCTACAGCTTTGCCCAAAGAAGAGACTAATGCTTTCAAAAGTTTGAAATAGAAAAAAAATAAGCATAATAATGGGCATGTCATTTTGAGGCTTTTTCATTAGTCCCCACCAGACCCAAATTTTCATATTCAGTATGAATTGATACTGAATGACCATAGCCCCATAAACAGGCTGTCAGATCAACCAACCAACCATTGTCATTTTGAACCAACAATGCCTAAAACTTGAGCTGCATTTCTTTAAGAATAATTCTAGAAAAAAGATGTATTTTTTTTAGATAATTTTAGATAATTAGTTCAACAAGCATTGGTTATGGTGATTCACTTATGTAAGGTATGGATTTTTTGAATTTATTTCTTTAGTCTTCTCTAGAGTTAGCGTTTTTTATAGTTGGAACAAAGAAGACCCTGTATTTTAGGTCTTTTTCAGCGAAAAGAATTATCTTCAAAAAATTGATCTTTTTTATAAAATTACCTAAAAAAAAGTACCAACTCAAGATTTGAGTTATTGTTCGTCCAAAATGACCGTGAAGATTCCTTGAAAAGCAAAAAAAAAAAATGTTTTCAAATGGTGCTTAGTGGTGTACTCGTGCAAATTTTCAAGATTGTAGCTCCAAAAATGTGACAAGGAACACCCGTAGACTTCCAGACAAGCAAAGAGAGAAGAATCTACAGCCCACTTGGCTGGTTAGTCGGGCTGTCTGATTGTGGGGTTATGGTCGTGGAAGGGAAGATAATAAAATCCAAATTTCTTTATATGAATTTGAGACTTTGAAGACAGACTAGAGATGAGTTTGGTGTAGAATCATTTTCTTCTCTTCCTCTGTTGATTTTGTGTTGTCGCTTTGTTTGGTTGTTGCTTTATGAGTGGGTCTTTTTTTTTCTACCCCCTTAGTTTCTAGTTAATGATTTCTGGTTGTTCTTAATAGCACCTTTATATTGTAGAAAACAAGGGAGAGACAATCAAAAGGAGTAAAAATGTATGTATCTTATAGAACTCACAGAAACGCTCATTTAAAAAAAAAAAATCATATTCACTCTTCTTTCTAAAGACAAAAAAAGCCCCCTTTGCACTTTTATCTTAAAATTAAGTCATATTTCCCATATGTAATCCTTCTTGGTGACTTGTAATGGATAAAGTATAAACCTTATCATTTTTTTTTCATTTTGACTAGTAATTTCTTTCATCTTGATTTTTTTAGTTTCATTTTATCGCAGATTTGCTCAGGCTGTCAATCTACAGCATTGTGTAGATAGTGCAGATTGGAAAATCTAGATGAAGCTCTTGGTGAGACTGAAACTTGCATCCCTTTTGCCATGGGGAAGCTGGGTTGAATATGCCAGCTTCTCTCTGCTATGAGATGACAGCTTATATCAAATTTAACCCTTAAACCTACCATTCATTCTCCCCTGATCTCTCTCTGAACCCTATTTGTAAGTATGAAAAGTAGATTTAATGATTAGATTTGATAATCTAACAAGTTCTTGTGGTCAGAGCAGCTGGTGCATTTAACCAGGCTTCCCTGAGGCAAAAGGGACATGAGTTTCAGTCTCACTGTGAGCTTGGCTTTTATTTTCCAATTTGATAGCCTGATCAAAGTTGCAATAAAAAGCGACTGAAAACAAAGAAAATAAATAATGATAATAATGGTTGACAATGCTTCATCTAATAGTATGATCATGATGGGAAAATTCCAATTTTCTGAAGAAAAGAAATATTGAAAATTAAACTCCATTTTGATTGCTTGTTTCGTTTTGTGGAAAAAGGTGTTCCCCAGGACCTGAAAAAGGCCCTCTGGATCAAGTTGAAAGTATGTTTTTATATTTTTAACAGAATTCTTAAAGGATGGTCAACCCAGCCCACGTCGTTTCTATTCTTAATTGAAGAAATCTGAGAAGAGCATTGCTCCAATCTGAGTTGACTCAAGGCTTCATATTGTATGAAACTATTGTATCAAGTGAAACATTTTTCTGGTCTCTTAATCAAAAGTGGAAAAAAAACAAAAAGATATTGGATTGTTCAAACAAAAGTTGGAATGTTGATGACTCTTCTCAAAGTTATAGACAATGCCTTCTGAATGATTTGTTTAACAACGGGATATATATATATATATATATATATATATATATATATATATATATTCTTTGCATTCCTTTTTGATGATTGGTCAAACTTTAAAATAACTTAACTCTGTTATTTCCCTTGTCTCCTTATGAATTTTGAGGCTAGTAATGGTATTTATAGTGGGGATTACAGCTCTGACCCTGACCCCCCCACCCGCAAAATACACATGCCTGGCTGCTGCAGGATTGAACCCCACTCCTACTTCTATTCCAACTGAAGATGATTACCATAACTTTTGTACTGTATATATAATAAGTAAATCACCAAGTCTACTCTAACGGAGTTGGACAAAAAACATGACTTGATTATCAGACTTCTGAAAGGGAAAACTCTCCGATTCAGAAATTATTCCCACAAAATTTATATAAAATTCAAGTCGGATTCCAAGAGAAGAAAATTGATGGGATCACTGGGTTCCAATACTCGGTAAAATTTTATATCATTATTCTGCTTGTTTGTATGTACGACTTGTTATTAATCATTCTCTCTCTCCTCCTTTGCAATGTAATGAGCAAAGGTTAGAATGGAATAGAGTGCTTATGCTTGAATGTGATTAAAAAGGACTCAACCTTCATTATAACTTCCATTCATCCGATACTCCATCCTCCCAAATCTGAAGCCTAAAAATTAACTTATAGTAGTAGTATACCATAGGAATAAAAACAAATCGCAAAAGTAATCAATGACTATAATAGCAACATATATTAATTTCATTTGCTTTTGCACATTATTATTGTTGATGTGTGTGTGTGTATATATATATATATATATATATATATATATATATATATATATATATATATATATATATCTATATATATATATATATAAAGAAATAGATGTATGTGATCTGACAGAATGCATTACTGGCTGCTGTTTAGCTCAATGGTAAAAGCATTGCTATGTTGAAGCGGCTACCCTATCAATGGCAGGTTCGATTCCTGCAGCAGCCTCATTTTCTTCAATTGTCTAATCTATTTACATTGTCTAGGGTGAGTGATATATTAACCCTATCAATGGCAGGTTCGATTCCTGCAGCAGCCTCATTTTCTTCAATTGTCTAATCTATTTATATTGTCTAGGGTGAGTGATATATTAACCATGTAATGGTGGGAGATAATTTCAAATAAGTTTCTGTATAATATAATACAATTTATGATCATATGTATATTCCATAGATAATGAATTGCTTGCGTGTTTCCAGAAAATTGCTCAAATTTTGTTTGGACATAAGTCAAGTTATATTGACTTGTATAAGAAGATTTTGCAAATCAAGTTTTTAAAAAAAATTCTTATGCGGTCCCCCAAACTTCAGCATTATCCTCGGAATTATTTAGTTCAGGGCTTCTCAAAGTAGGTGTCGCGTAAATATCATTGGGTCTGCAGAATATTTGAAAATCATTTCATAAAGAATTATTGTGCATCTACAGATTTTTGTATTTTGAAAAAATATCTATTCAAAAATGTACTCTTTCTGCTTATAGTTGAATTGCTCAATGATATTCACCTGTTTAAAGAAATAAATTCTCTTTTTGCTGCTTTAGTCATTCATTTTAAAAAAGTAATTTTCCTCTGAATAAATACCACAAAACGTGTTGATGATTATAAGTACGTTGCAATATCTGACACTGATTTTTGTCTTTAGACTACAGCTAAAAATTAGTCTTAGTACCTATTGCTTTAATAATTATGAGGGGTCACAGAATATGTCCCATTAAGAGGAGTCTCAAATGGAAAAAGTTTGAGGAGCCCTGATTTAGTGGATAACTGAAATGCCGAGTTTGGTTGTGTTAAATTTGACTTTTTTCCTGTACAAGGTTTCTTTTTTTTAAAAAAAATTTTGCATAAAAACATATATGATTGTGCACTGCCAAGATTAAATATCTGCAGGTTTGGACAGGGCTGGGTTTCCGCCTGCAAGAGTGAGAGAAGTCTGATGAGGAGAAATCAAAACTGGGTGTTTTCAGAAACTGGTTTAAATTTTGGTTGGACATGAGTCAAGTTGAATCAACATATTTGATAAGATTTTGTCATTGGAGTTTTTTTTAAATTTAAAAAAAATTCATTTTTATGCTCTCCCCCTTCTGTATTATCCTGGGAATTATTTAGTGGATAACAGAAATACAGAGTTTGGTTGTATTAAATTTGGCTTTCCTCCTCCACCAAGTTTTTTTATTTTGTGTGTGTGTGTGTGTGTGTGTGTGTGTGTGTGTGTGTGTGTATATATATATATATATATATATATATATATATATATATATTGTATATTTAGGCGCCAATTTTTCTTTTGAGCAAGTTTTATTAAAGATGATAGACAAGAACTGTTTTATCAATTTTTTAGTGAATCTCTCCTGTTTTTGCACTTGCTGATAAATTCTTAGATCAATTAGAATAGGATAATCCGTATCTAGAAATATAACACTGAGAAAAGAAGAAGAAATCAAGTGAAGAATCACACTTAGATGACAAGACTTTGACAGAGCAAGGTCAACCTTCAAAAATAAGAAGATCCCTTTAATCCTAAAGAGAAGGGTGTATAATCAATGCATTCTCCCAATAGTCACTTATGGAGGTGAAACATGGAACCTAACCAAAAGACAGATCTGCAAATTGAGAACCATGCAACGTGCACATGAGAAAATTATGCTGGGCCTCACATGGAGAGATCACAAGACAGCACAGTACATCCGGGAAAAGACAAGAGTCAGGGACATCATAAAATCCATTAAAAAGCTCAAATGGCACTGGGCTGGTCATGTTGCATGAATGGTGGACAACCAATGGCCATCGCAATTCACAACATTGATCCTCCGAGATCACATGTGGAATTGAGGCTGGTAGAATATTAGATGGAGAGACAAGCTAGACAAATTCAGAAAGCATTGGCTCCGCGAGGCCCATGATAGAGGAGTGTGGCGAATCCTGGGGAAGGTTTATGTCCTACAACGGACGTTGAAAGACTGATGATGATGATGAGGGGGTAAAAACATTGATAGTTTTCCTGATCTTCGTAATGACTATAACTAATAACGTCTATAGTTTTATGTGTTTTCGATGATGTCCAGAGAATTCTCACTTGATCCAAATGTTCATCATCTTGTTCAAAAACAGGAGAGATTTACTTGAAAAATTGCTAAAACGATCCTTGTCCATTGTCTTTGATGAAACCTACATACGTATGTGTATATATCCTGCCATCCGTTTCGTGCAGGCTAGCAACAAAATGAAGACACTTCTGCTACCATCCTCCCCTACATTGAAATCCAAGCAACCCCAGGCCAATTTGAAAACGTTGCTTACGGCCTTCAGGAAAGATGGCGACCACAAAGAGGCACAAGTAAGGCATCACCGAACCCTAGACCATCCATTGTAGTTAATTTGTTTTTTCAAAATGGTTCCATTTGTAGATTCTACTTACTACTGCATGTTGTTGCATTGTACAGTTATTACTACTGTTATTACTAGTATTTACTACCATAAATATTTGTACTATTACTGCTGCTGCCCTGTTGATGCTGCTGCTGCCAAAATCACCGCTACCCTCAGCTGCTGCTAAAAATCCCCTAATTGTTGTTTTGTGTATATTTTACCTCCTTTGCCTTCACTTTCATGTATATATATATTTTTTTTTGCTTTATGTGTGGTCATGATTCTTACAAATATTCAGATATTTCTTGCAGGGGGGGAAATTTTGTGCATTTCTTTTCATGTGTGTATTCAGTGAGTGCATCTTTTTGATTTGTGTGTGAATTTTAATCTTTTGCACTCTGACAGCAACTTTGTTTGCTAATTTAGAAAGTTTGTTCCGCCATTACAGGCAACTCAGATTGCTGACTGATAGTGTACTCAATTTTTGTGGTTATGTTGCCATGTTAATTTCATGTCAATTTCAGTTCTACATAAACAGACATAAAAGTTACAGGTTTTCAAATTCACTTAGTGCACAAAGTCTTGGCCCCTTTCAAAGAAGAATGCAGAGTGCTAAAGGTTAAAGGAAAAAATTTTTTTGTCAATACTTGTATTTACCCCAGATTAAAGATGAAAAAAGAAGACCTTCTTGATTTCATCAATAGTTTTTCCAAGATCAGGGAAATCTGTTGCGTGATGTACAAAGTTTAACTACTTGATGTTAATGATTTTTGTTCAAATCGAAGTAACACTGGATTTGTATTTTACTCATTTGTAGTGATCGATACTCCTATAAATATGATCTATAATTAATTCACAAAACACATAATTCCCAAAATTTCAGAGGTTGTCAAGGAATGAAATTTTGGAATGAATTCAACTGTGATTTTTCCATTTTTCAATCATTGATGATATTCATCTTTCACTGTCCAAGATGACCCAGGTTCAAATTCTGTACGGTGCAGGAACTTGGGTGAGCTTGGCGGTGGCTGATAAAGCCGATCCGGGTTCTGAAGTTTCTCTTACATATGGTACACACGATTGCAGATGCTGTTGATGGGGGTTATAATTGCTTGGACCTTATGTGCTGGACGTTTCCCCTCCGCTTCAGCAATTCTTCTGGCTTCTGCTGCTTTTGTCCCTTTTGTGATTTTACTCCACCACACATGGTTCTAGGCCATACTCTCTCAGGAGTTGATGTCAATGTCTAAGTCTTCAAGTAGTCCTGAAAGAGTTTCTTCTACCCAATGTCCTTTTGCCAACCGTGATCCCTAAAAAGATTGTAAAATTTTGCATTTTCCACTTATAACTAACAATTGAAGAAATCTCTGTCTGTGCATATACACCACAATTACTCGACAACTGGCCATTGTACAAAGTTGACATTCACAAGTTGTGATGGTTGGCACACAAGACTTTGCAGTGTTGAGTTTGAAGTTTTTTGGATCAGCGGTTCTTGAGAAATCTAATAAAAATAAATGAAACATTCAAAATTGTTTTTTGGATATAAAATATCTAAATTGGCAACTCTGGAGAGAAGTAACCAAAAAACTTTAAAGCTGTAATTTTGTATGGTGGATAGAAAATTATTTTATATGATTATTATAGAAAGCTGCTCCACACAGCACTGTCTTAGTATTAATCAAAAATCTATTAATGCTAGCAATAGTTATAATTCATATTATGATCAATTGCAAGTATTATATTTTTTTTCAAGCAGTGTTTATCTTATAAATTCTATAATTTTTTTTTGGACTAGAATATCATCATTGCTGTAATCAGCAGATGTATAGTAAAATATGAAGAGGAGGGAAAAAATGATTTAAATAAGTTTTTTGTAAATAAATCCTTGAAAGCTTCTATCAACTGAAACTTATCAGAGGATGACTCATCAGAAAATGTTTGGATGTACTATATGGAAATAATTTGAACAAAATCAAAAATGTCATTTAGAATTGTGAATGCACTCGTTGAAGACACGTGTGAAGAAATACATATATGATAAAAATTCTTTCCACTTCATCATGTTTAATTGCTTTTCCAAACAATATTCTCAAATTTGCTCAATTTATCATCACACACTGTATTTAAACATTTTCTGATGAGTCATCCTCTGATGAGTGTTGAGTCAGTAGACGTTTCTAAGTATTTGTTTTTCAAAACAAATTTGGAATTTTTCCTTCCTCTTCTTCCATGTTTTATTATGCAACCACTAGTTATGGCAATTTCAAAAATTTTGTACCATTAGGAGACTTTACAAATTTTTTTATCATAGCTTTTTGACTGGTTTGACATCTACCTGTTTGATAGCATATAAGACTCCCTTCATTTCAGCCTGGAATATTGAAGACAATATTTCCTGAGTTCCTCTCGTTCATCCCCAAGTTTGAAAAAAAAACTCATGTTCTGGCCAATGTGGGGCTGGACAATGAAGGTTTTGTTTCCTTTTTGAGCCATTTCTGTAGGGGGAAAAGGAGGGGGGGGTTGAATGTTATCATATGCTCTAATTATTTTCCGATGTTATTCTGAACTTTCTTTCATAATTTGATCTCATGCAATCTTTTTTAATCCTTTAACTGTGAACCACCATAAATTCTTTTTTCAATGAAAATATATTCAACAAGTCTGTTGAATTTGGTTTTGTATTGCTTGCATCTGGGTCATCGTTGCTAATTTAGCACTTGTCTCGTTTTGGCAGAGCAAAAATCTAAAACTTATCCCTATTTTTTTAGTGTTATTTTTCAGCAATTTTTTGCCGTTTTCCTTGCCATTTCAGCTATTGAAAACAGCCATAAAATGTGCTTGTCAATGTGTTTTAGAATTTTTTGATGCTTTAAAGGTTGATTTAGGGCAAAAAAAGTTTTGAGTTGGCAACACTGCTTTGAGTGTATCATGCTTGGATCCTAAAACACAATTTGAACTTGATGCAAATTCTTGCATTTTTGTGTTCAAATTGTCTTATACGCACAAGGGAGATAACTCAAGCTTGTTTGCAGGGTGAGTGGCAAGTGAAACTGAAGCATTTTTAGAACCAGTAATTTAAATTAATAATTCTAACAAGATGAATATTGAATCTATTGGAGAATTTTACCAAAACCCAATGATGACTCGAGGCTTGATCTGCTAAATATCTGATTCAAAGAAAGTGTTTCCTAGGCAGAGAGCACAGACTTTCTCATTGTAGTCAGAACTGCCAATCCAAATGTAAATAATTCTGTCATTTTTGATGGGTATTATGCTAGTTATGTAATGATAATCTTCACTCATATTTAATAGGATTGAAGCCTGAATGCTACTTTTTGAACCATTGACAGACTACTATAGTTCGCATCAGATTGCACTTGTCATTACTATTGTTTTATTTTTTCGTGCTAAATTAACCTCAAAAAAAAAGAAGAAAAAAAATGAACTGAAAACAATAGTAGCCAATTATGGCCATTTTTGATAGCTAAACATGGCCAATTTTCCAAATTTAAAATGGGTAAGAAATAGCAAAAAGATGGCTAAAATGGGGCTGAAAAAGAGCTTTAAAAATTGGCTTAAATTGCTGAAATTGATGTAAAATAGCGCTTAATGTTCAATTTTTTCTTTGCCAAAACAAGAAACTGAATTGGCAACACTGACTGCAGAAGCTGCTACCTGTTCATGTCTTTGGTATAGACTGACCAGTTTCCCATTATGTGCCAGAACCCAAAACATCCAGAGATATATATCTCATGTCTGTTCTGGGGGGCAATAAGAGGTGTCCTGATGAGAAGTGCCAAGGGAACTAGACAATTTTTTTCCCTTACCCAAAGATTTATGCAAGGGCTTCTACCTCAGTATCACATTCTACCCTTGTGGAGAGGTCGATAAATAGGTGGGCCCATTGAGTTTTAGATTCATCAACCACTCACTAAACACTGTGGAATTCTTCAATGAATAAAATTTTTGAAACTTTTGTGAATAATGAAAAAAAAAATCTACTTACAATTGCGTGGGAAATAACTTTGATCTGAAGTTATTCCCCTTGATAGAATATTTAATCTTTTCACCCGAATACAAGAGATAAGCTTAGAAGCCCCCCCCCCCATTCTCAGAACAGAATATGAATGAATTCCTTCCTTTTATTACTTTCCTCTTTTAAAATAAAAATTCAGGTTACCTCCCTTGTACCTTTGTTTTCTCATTAAAGAGTTGAGTTACTTTTAGCATAATTGTTAATGGTCAAGGTGATTGGTGCAAAAGTTGCTCAGTTGGTGATAAAAGCATGAAATTTGGAACAAATATTTTTCTTTGATAGATTCTAATCGTTTTCGGATACAGAGATATTCACAACAAACTTCACGTCTATATCAATGGTTGCGAAGGAATTCATTTTCTATGGCAACTGCATAAAAATCAGTTATTCTAAATTTTTCTCAGAATTTAATCACCTCTTCCTCAACCCATAGCTCGCCATTGAAATTCATTGAGAACTTTCAGAGATATTGTATGGCCAGTTATGAGTGAGTATAGAAACTCTTGAAGAAATATCTCTCAATCAGAATCAAATCACTGGATCTGCCCCAAAATTTAATTATCTCTTTCACCTCGTATGGCTTCCTCTTCTACTGAATTTCATTGAGATTCAGTCCGAACTTCTCGAGATATCGTGTAGACAGAGGAGTGAATACAGAAATGTACAAAAGGAATGTTAAAATATCTCTCAATCAAAAATAAATTCCTGAATCTGTCAAAATTCATGAATTAATTAATCAATTCTTTACAATGTTTCTCACCATACCCCCAGAATGTCATTGACATTCATTAAAAACATTTGGAGATTTGGTGTAGAACAACACAAGCAGATACTGATATGTATGAAAAAAAAAAAAGAATCACTAGGAAAATATCTTTCAATCAAAAACAAATTCCTGTTTTCATCTTAAAATTTGACCACTTCTCCTTTGATAGATGCCTTACACTTCTATGAAATTTGATTGAGAACTTTTGGAGATATCATTTGGACTGACAGGAGCAAACACAGAAGAGTATGAAGAAAAAAAGAAAAGAAAAAAATCTCGATCAAAAACAAATTCTTAGGTCCTCCCCCAAATTTAGTCTCTTCTTCCTTACCCCATGGCCCAACCTCCTACAAAATCTGATTGACATTCATTCAGAACTTCTGAAGATATTATGTAAACAAACAGAAGCAAATACAGAAATGTAGCAACAAAGAAAAAAAGGAAAAATGTCACTCAATAAAGAATTTAATTCCTGGATCCTCCCCCAAATTAAATCACCTTTTCCTTACGATGTGACTCATTCTTCTACACTGAAATTCATCAAGAACTTTTGGAGATATCATGTGTATTGATTGGAGCAAATACAGAAATGTATGAAATATTAAAACAAAAAAGCAGCTGCAGGAATTCAATTTTTGATTGATATTTTTCCATTTTGATATTTTATACCTTTCTACATTTGCTCCTGTCTGTCTACACAATATCTCTGAAGGTTCACAATGAAATTTTGTGGAAATATGGGCCACAAGATGAGAAAGGGGTGATTGAATATTGGATTTGATCCAGGGATCTGTTACATTTGGAGATATTTATTGGCCTTATCGGCTTGTTGCTGGGTTGGAAAAATTGCCTAGCAACGTGTTGTTAAGGAAAGTCTGTTTCAGAATCTCTCCATATCTGAAGTCGTTCAGTACACCCTGAAGTATCACTGTGCCAAGTTTTATGCTTCTATCACTAAGTGAACAGTTCCGACCGAATCACCTGGACTATTATGGTTCCCAATTCTCTTTCTACGTCCTGTTGAATAATGGTATCAGTCCAAATGGATTTCAAAGTTGTGCTGATACATATTCTTATTAGATGATCACAGCAACTTGCCATTTTCTGACTTTTGTAGGTTTGTTTTTGTTATTGTTTCAGTCGATTGGCTCTTGAGCCTTTCTCAGATGTTAGTCATATCTTTCTCCAAAATATTTGAAAAAAGAAAGTTTTCTCTGCCTGGTCATGTAGCAAAGATTCATCATCAGTCTTTTAACGTCCGTCGTTGGATATAGACCTTCCCCAGGATTCGCCACAATTCTCTATCATGGGCATCGTGGAGCCAGTATTTCCTGAATCTGTCACGTTCATCTCCCCATCTTGTGTTCTGTTGGCCTCGGTTTCTTATGTGATCTCTGGGGATCTATGTTGTGAGATGTGATGTCCATCGGTTATCTTTCATTCTTGCAACATGGCCTGCCCATTGCCATTTGAGTTTTTTAATAGTTTCTATGACGTCACGGACACCCGTTTTCTTCCTTATATATTGTACTGTCTTGTGATCTCTCCATGTGAGGTTGAGCATGATTCTCTCATGCGCACATGGGTGTTAAATCTCTGTCTTCAGATGGAACTCTTTCTTTGACAAATATAAGTTCCTTGTTTTGGTTCTGCAAAAATTGCTAAATTATTGTGGGAGTACTTGAATGATTTGACTGTTTTAAGCATCTTTTTTTTTTTTAAAACCACTCTTGGTGTTCTGGGGCGATTTTTTTTTTTTTTTTTTTTTTTTTTTTCTCCCTTTCAAGTCAGCACTTTTTAATAGTCGGACTAGTGTGAAAATATTTTTATTTTTGGAGTCAGTAAATTCCAGTCATGGTAATTTTTTCTGCTCACACCCATGAACATTCACCTGGTACCGTAAATGTTAGTTGTTGGAAATACACCTGAGGAAATTCAGAGTTCACCAGCTGTAGTGATCAAAACAACAAAGATGTGGATACTAGTCTGAATAACCCCCCAACTTGCTGTATTTTATTAGCTGAATGAAAATTGCTTGTGCATTTCCCCTGATAGACCCGATGCTTTTCACTAATGTATGTTATGTGTGCCTGACGTCTGTGATGATATGTCCTTTTGTTATTGTTTCATATTGCACCAGTTTTTTTTGTTTTTTTTTCAACTCTTTCTTTCCATCTACATTTCAAACTGTTTTTGATCTTTTGTCTGTATATCATTTTGTATACGATTCTAGGAACTTTGAGACGTCTAAGATTCTGTGATGAAGTCTTTTCACTATTCACACGTTTTGTAATGAGTATCTTCTTCCTTTTTGGTTGTAATTTTTCTTTTATCACAACAAGTTCAATATCTAGTCACTTCCTATAGAATTTAAATCATAACTCTCCATTGCAGTCAATAATTGAACACCCGTAGCGTCAAGATTTGAAGTCGTGTGAAAAAAAAATCCATCGAAGAATAGATATGGTCAGAATAAATTCTATTTGTGACATCAGTGAAATTCTATGCTGGAAAACATCTTGAATAGAGTGAAAGAATGTCTAGATTCTAGATATCATTGACAAACCCATAAAAAAAAAGCCTATAAAAGGCCAAAAACCTTTCTTTTTAAAAATTTTTTTAACTGGGTTTAGTGGAGTACTGATGCCAGTTTTTAAGTCTAGACAAAATAGTATGGCTATGAGCACTGGAACATACAAGATGAAAAGGGATAGAACCCTACATCACCTTTGGTTGTTCAATTATTTACTTATTCCTCTCATTTTCTTGTAAAAACTGTAACTGGCAACTAAGAGACCTGAAGTAATCTCCCTTGAAAAGACTTCTTTTTTTAATTATTTGTACGTAATTGAATGAATTACTTGGAAACAGACTGAGTGAACTAAAAATTGCTCTATTCTCCAAGCTAGAGGATTTAACTGTATTGAAATAACAAAAATTGTGCTATGATGTGCCATTTTTGCTGTGTTACGGTAATAAACTTATTGACATACAGAAATGAGATGATCATAATTTAGAAAATGCTTTTGACTGTCATATTTTGAGCTGTCATGTTGACTTGGATGAGTTTGGATGTCAAGTATCTTTAGACTTTAACTTGCTACCTCCCATGAGCTTAAGCAATTTTAATTAGGCTCAAAGATGTTCAAAAGTGTTGTGAAGAAAAAACAAAAGGAACAAGATACGAGTTAAAAAGTGCTAATAATTATAGGAACTGGGCAATCATTGGATTAACGCAGTTTCTTGGATTTCTTAAACAACCATTTTGAATCGCTTGAACAACTAAGAACAATCTGCTGAAGGTGGCTAGATTTGTCAAAATATGGTATGAGTATATGCTCCAAAAACTCTTACTAAGGGACTAAAAGGTATAAATATACAACATATTCATACGATATTGGCATTCACAAATAATGTTGTTCTTGATCTAAAAATACTGTTTTCATATTTATATAGAAATGTTTATTTAAATCATATACACTCTTTTTGATTATACAACAAATCATCCAGTTATTTAGAAAGTAATGAAAATAAAACCTTTAAGATACCGATTTTTTAGATCCATGTTTAGAGCATACTGATTACCTCCCTTTTCTTTAATCTTGCCACTTTTAGCTATTCAAAATAGTTATACAATAAATCTAAGAAACTGCGTCAATCCAACGATTATCAGGAACTGTTCAATTATTTTACTTTTTTTTTACTTAAAAACTAAAATGAATGCTCTTTATTTTTTTTATTGTTGAAATTTTCAATCAAGTTTTTTTTAATTTTAGAAGCTGACTATTTAGACTTTCTCTTTATTTCAAAATAAAACTCGAGTTTGTACTGTTTTGATTGCCCCCCCTTTGAAAATAGTGTAGGACAGTGATTGCTAAAGGGGGTGTTATTGGTGAGGTTGTCAGGTGCAAGGAATACCAATCGATACATCTTACCTTGTCTATTTCCTAGATACATTTGTACAATTTTATTTTTGTTTAAAGAATAAATGCTTAAATTTGAGAAAAATCTTTTTTCATTAAAATTTAATTTTTAATGTTTCATTTTTGACTGACTTTACAGGTGAGGGTGGGCACTGATGCAATATATGCTCCAAAAGGGGCGGGTAGTACAAAAAAGTTTTGGAAACACAGGTGTGTCCTTTAACTCATAAAAAGAAATTGACTAATGTGTTTGATAGTGATGGATGGGGGGAGGGCACATCTAATAGGGGGCTGTAACGAAGGAGTGATAGATTAGAGAAATTTCAAAAGAGTGATATATATATATATATATATATATATATATATATATATATATATATATATATGTATTGTAATGATGTGACAAGGTAAAATGTTTCTGAATCAATTTTTACTGCTACAGTGCCTGAACAAATGGTTCAATCAATCAAACATAATTTCAATCATGGAGAACAAAAATTTTTTTAAAAATTTAAAATTTCTCTACAAGTAGATGCTTTTAGTTTTTGGAATAAAATCTCAAGAATCTTAACAATTTTAATCTGATCATGAGGAAAAAACAAGCTTGAAAATGCAGATGACTTTTCTACAGTGTAAATCCTTAACTCCTTTTAGCCATAAAATCAATTTTACAGACTCATTCTTGGAATCAACCTCACATTTTGATTAAATTCAGTTTCAAATGTTATTCATTAGAACCTTGATGATGATGCCAGCCCTCATTAAATCGTATAATTCTCATAAATTCTTGACTTAGAAAAAGTACAAAATATTATCTATTTTTAAAGGTATAAACTGATTTGCATCAAAAACAATGAAGTGGAAACAAAATTTAGTTCATATTAATTGAATCACAGTGATCACTTTTTAAAACATTGCACCTGAACGGAGCTTCAAAGTGTAGACTAAATCCATTAACACATTGTACTCTCAAAAAAAATGATTGAAGGATCCTTGTTCTCCCCTTACCCCCCCCCCACTCAAAATATACTTTGTAAGTAAATTTAGATAGAAAAATACATATTGATAAGTGGAATCAGATTTTGTGGTAAATAGTTGTATTTTAGAAAATTTTTAGTTTTGTTTCTCATTTACACTAGCTAATAGGTCACCTTTGATTAGCCTTGGGAAATCGAATCATGATAAGAGTGAAGGCAGAACCCCCCCAACTATTATTATTAAGTTGCAAAGTTGACTGTAAATTGCTTTTTTGTCCAAATTTGAGGATGTTAATGATATTGCATTTTCCAAAATCTTTCTACAATTTGCAGTTTTTATTGTGTTGTGGTAACAAACGTCAAAAAAAACAAAAAGACAGAAATTGGATCATGATATAGATTATCTGAATTACTTCCCCTGGATTGCCTCTGACCTAATATCATATTGTATGTAATTTCAAGTATTTGTTTTTTTCTAGCATCAGTTGGCAACCTACGGCATGCAGACTATATCCAACCTGCGGCCTCATTTCATCCGGCCTGCCAACTTGATGGAATATGTTTCAAGGCTTACAAAAATTCATTGTTTACCCTATCTGTCTTTGGTTAGTAAATGATAAAATTCAAAATTGAAAACTAGAGAAAAAAAGTTCGTTTTCGCAATGGTCTCAAATGAATCAATGTCTTTTAGCTGAAAATGTTTTAGCTATACATATCCCTGCTGTTCCATTAATTGAATCCTTGTAGACCCACATATGGCCTGCCCAACCAACCTGTTGGGTAGGTCACCCTCATTGAGTGTCTACCTGTTAGAGTCTCCTGCTGCTCTTAGTTTCATTTCTTTTTCCGAAAAAGTGCTTTTTTGGACCAGCAATACCCAAATTTTGGTAATTTTAACATAATTTTAGACAAAAATCTATTTTCTTTTCTTTTTTACTTTTTCTTTGTCTGGATAATTTTGGGTAAAAGATCTATATTTTTTTGTTCTTTTAGATGAAAGATCCATATCTCCTAAGATGATTTTAGATGAAAGATCCATATTTTCCGAAGATGATTTTAGATGAAAGATCCATATCTCCCTAAGATGATTTTAGATGAAAGATCCATATCTCCTAAGATGATTTTAGGTGAAACATCCATATCTCCCGAAGATGATTTTAGGCGAAAGATCCATATCTTTTAAGATGATTTTAGATGAAAGATCCATATCTCCTAAGATGATTTTAGGTGAAAGATCCATATCTCCTAAGATGATTTTAGGTGAAAGATCCATATCTCCTAAGATGATTTTAGGTGAAAGATCCATATCTCCTAAGATGATTTTAGGTGAATGATCCATATCTCCCGAAGATGATTTTAGGTGAAAGATCCATATCTCCCGAAGATGATTTTAGGTGAAAGATCCATATCTCCTAAGATGATTTTAGATGAAAGATCCATATCTCCTAAGATGATTTTAGATGAAAGATCCATATCTCCCGAAGATGATTTTAGGTGAAAGATCCATATCCCCTAAGATGATTTTAGATGAAAGATCCATATCTCCCGAAGATGATTTTAGGTGAAAGATCCATATCTCCTAAGATGATTTTAGATGAAAGATCCATATCTCCCGAAGATGATTTTAGGTGAAAGATCCATATCTTTTAAGATGATTTTAGGCGAAAGATCCATATCTCCCGAAGATGATTTTAGGCGAAAAATCCATATCTCCCGAAGATGATTTTAGGCGAAAGATCCATATCTCCCGAAGATGATTTTAGGCGAAAGATCCATATCTCCCGAAGATGATTTTAGATGAAAGATCCATATTTTCCGAAGATGATTTTAGATGAAAGATCCATATCTCCCTAAGATGATTTTAGGCGAAAGATCCATATCTCCCGAAGATGATTTTAGGTGGAAGATCCATATCTCCCGAAGATGATTTAGATGAAAGATCCATATCTCACAAGATGATTTTAGGTGAAAGATCCATATCTCCTAAGATGATTTTAGGTGAAAGATCCATATCTCCCGAAGATGATTTTAGGCGAAAGATCCATATCTTTTAAGATGATTTTAGATGAAAGATCCATATCTCCCGAAGATGATTTTAGATGAAAGATCCATATCTCCCGAAGATGATTTTAGGTGAAAGATCCATATCTCCCTAAGATGATTTTAGATGAAAGATCCATATCTCCCTAAGATGATTTTAGATGAAAGATCCATATCTCCCGAAGATGATTTTAGGTGAAAGATCCATATCTCCTAAGATGATTTTAGATGAAAGATCCATATCTCCCGAAGATGATTTTAGGTGAAAGATCCATATCTTTTAAGATGATTTTAGGCGAAAGATCCATATCTCCCGAAGATGATTTTAGGCGAAAGATCCATATCTCCCGAAGATGATTTTAGGTGAAAGATCCATATCTCCCGAAGATGATTTTAGGTGAAAGATCCATATCTCCCGAAGATGATTTTAGGTGAAAGATCCATATCTCCCGAAGATGATTTTAGGTGAAAGATCCATATCTCCCGAAGATGATTTTAGGTGAAAGATCTATTTTTTAGAGTTAATTCCATTTGTGTGCCAGAATGATTATTATTTTGGTCACATTAGAAACCGTCAACCAAAACATCTACATATGTTTTCAGAAAATTTGTTCAGGTGTACGCATGGGCTGTGGTGATTCATTCATGGTTATCTATGGATATTTACGAAAATTTGAACCACGATTAAACAATGTTTTGTCCCCCACAAGAGAATTTTATAGTTTTCATTGATCAATAGCACATGAAATTTGATGTATGTATATATGAGCCTATTACAGAAAAAACATAGTTTAATCATAAAAGAAAACAGGTCTGATTAGTTACTCAGTAGGAACCATTGTGCAACTAACACATTTTAGCCACAAAAAGTATGATCAATGTATTAGTTATGGATGATGATCACTAAAAAAGTCTGAATTTTCAAGAAACAAACGAGAAAGCTACTGAGCATAAACTAAGGGACCATTTAAGCATAAAATTACATTGTAAGCTCCCCCCATTAAAAACCCATTTTGGGCGGGATTCAGAAAATTATTTTTCTGGACATAATAAGGAGTGAATATTTGGATTTTTTGCCCTTGAGCTCCATCAATGTTACCTGAACATGTGATATATATATACACAGCCAGCCAGCCAGCCAACCCTCAAATTGTTGTAACCCAAGTTGATGCTGACAGTTTTGGTTGACAGCCTCTAACAATCTTGGATGATCCTGGTTCATGAATGTTAAATCTCCGTCTTCAAATGGAATTCTGTTTTTGACAAATGAAAATTTGGCAGTACAAAAATTGCTAAATTAGCACCAAAACATTTTTTGAGTTGGCAACACTGGGTTTCAGTCTTGGCAATTTTCCTGCTAACACCTATACTTATTTCCATTATATCCGATTTAGCCTGCAACTTTTAAGAACGTTTTTGATTCAGCCTGCCTCCACAAACATTTGCTGACCTCTGCTCTAGCATAATAAATTTCATTACTGCATTTGATGTTCATGAGGGGACGCATAGTCTGTATTGATCAGCTAGCAACTTGCATAATTAGTTAGTTTAGACTAAAACTTACATTATACAATTGGATCTAAACTGTACATCTTGAAGCAACAGTTGGTCACTATTGGCTTATTGTACGTGAGAAACACTGCAAAAAAGAACTAAAAAACACAAGAACCATAAGTTCAATGATGTGTCCACCATCTGTGGTAGCAGTAGCTGAAAGAAGAGCAAGTAGTCTCTCTTTGAGTGGATTGATTTTTATACTTGTGAAATATTGCAGTATAGAAATATTTTGTGAGTATTATTTTCAATGAAAATCGTAAATGGTTCTTTTTGACCTTTTTAGAATATAAAAATGTCCAACTTGTACATACTATTATGACATTGTAGCAATTAGTTTCTTAATGATGTCACACCTTTAATGACATCATACCTCTTCTTTCCTTCCTGTTTCAATTGTTTAACATAACTGGGAGTGAAAACTGTCTTATTGAGTTGTATGCACACATTTAAAAACAAAAATTTCTTCATTTTTTTTGTAGGTAGTGACTCTGCTAAGAGAGAATCCATCATTTTTTTCCTGCCTAATAGCCAGGGTTGCCAGATGGTTAGAGATGTTTCTCACCAAAAATGGCCAAATGTCAAAATTGTTTATAAAACTTTGCAATATGCACAAAAAATGAAAAATTGTTAAAAAGACCACTACAACAAAGTCAACTCATCTCAGTCAATCCAATATTTCAAAGTCCCAACCCAGGGGTCCCTGAACTTTTGAGTCTATTTACCCCTTAATGCGATCCTTGATGCCTCATTGATCAAAACAAAATAATGACAATTAAGTAAACATGCAGATCTAGATATGGTTTGTTTCAGTATGTCTCATTTTTTTCTTTTAATTAAAAAAAAAAAGGAAAAATAGATATGGCTGAATGCTTGTCAAATTTGGCCATGAAATGGTAACCCTGCGAATGATTGAATGTGATTCTCCATGTAAGTTTGTGATTTTTCAAGCCAGCGTGGACGGCATTAGAGATGGTGACTAATTTAGTTGATAATGTAAACTGAGAGACTGGAATAGATATTTGTTGCATTTATCTCCATTGACCTTTGAACTCAAGTCCCGAGGCTGAACTAGTCATAAGAAAGACCTATTGTTTTTAGAAATTCTGTTAGTAGTACTAATTTGAATTTGCTGTGGATGAGAGCAATGTTTGAGTTGAATATTTAGATTTTGTTTATTAATACCCAGTGACCTCAGAAAACATCATTGATGATGTATGTAAGTGTTTCACAAGGTGACGTATGTGGAAAAGTTATGGATTTGTACCGTTGGTAAATGTGCACGTATGATAGTAAGTTTGAAAACCATCATGTGTTTATATTTAATGAGTATCACATTTAACTGGCTTTTTGAGAATATGACTGTTTCTACTTAGAAATATAATCAGGAGCTTTGTATTGTGAAGAGGACCTCCATTTTGTATATTTTGCTTGACGGTACTTTTTATACTTACCACTGACACTTTCTGCCGTTAACAAAATATTTCAATAAAATAACTATATCTGACACTTTCCTGTCACATGTTAAGATATTTTTATCAAAACTCCTGGCAGGGGCATACATAAAAGTTACCGTCTTGTTTTGCTCGTCATCTTTGAGAGATTTAGAAACTCTTGACACTATGAGAAAAAGTTTTTAGTGGAATTCAGTGTTTAAAAAATATCTAACAATATTCGTACTTCACGTAAATAAATCACCTTAGTCCTGAACTGATTATATAAAAAATCATCAAATGAAAAATAGATCTTTTTTTCTAAAATTCAACTAGAAAATATCAGCACAAGATTCGGGCATTGTTGGTCCAAAATGACCATAGAAACCAAAAAGAGCTCTTTTTTGTAAAAATAAAACAAAAATATTATTAAGTGGTGTTCAGTAGTGTACTCCTGCAAATCCATAAGGTTATAACCCCCAAAATGAGGCCAGGAGTGCCTAGAAACATATGCGTATAGACTAGCAAAGAGAGTAGAATCTATATCCTACTTGGCTGGTTGGTCAGGCAATTTGTGGGGCTATAGTGATCCAATATTTTACATTTCGCAGTCTTCAGTCATAAAAACACCCCCAGGTATAGGCTCTCGGCCAGCCCCAGGGTAGATGCAAATTTATTTGATCTCTGTTTTTTGTTTCAGATTTGGATGGGAAAATAACTCCGAAAACATTTTTAAATAATTGTATACATGTTTTGTGATTGGTTTGAGGGTTTTGATTATAAACTTGTCTGTTAAAAACTGTTAATCAAAACTGTCATCTTAGATTTCCTCAGTATATAACATGTGTACAGGCTGCACCAATGGAGCTAGAGGGCTTAAATTTACTCCTTATGTCTTGAAAAAATGATGGATTTTTATTTTTGAAAATTCCCTCTCTAGATAGGTTTTCTAACATCAAGCCTATCTCTATGATAATAAAGAATTTGAGATTAAAGACTTGTTCTCAAATCTTTCATTCCCACTTTGTCTAATTACTACCCTGTTCAAATTAGTAAACATTTGTGTCTATTTTGTAAATGAATCTGACCTTTTCCTATTAATAGCCATTCATAGGTAACATCAGTCAAATTATCATATAAGAATATCTCATCAACAGAAAATAGAAAATGAAGACTTGTATTGTAATGGGCCATCTTGGATTAATGGTAATGATGTTTCACCTCTGAAACCTTGCCTGATCCCAGAGTCATCATTTGATGAAAGGGTTTTTGCAGTAGTAGTTTTATGAATTTTTTTAATCAATGGTAGCTACTATTTTACCACTAAATCTATTATTTAATTACAGGTTATGGTTCACCAAATCAATAGCGATTGCCCCCCTCCTATTTCACACTTCTGTTAGCCATATTATATTGTAGCAATTGCGTACTTTTCTTTGAAGTCTCTCCTGCGTTCGTCTTGAAGCCACTGTTAGAAACAGTCAATGAAAACTCAGCATAGGTTTTTTCTGTTTTTAAGAGGGTCTGGCTATGTATGTATGTATAATGCGCACAGGCCACACCAATGGAGCTAGAGGGCTGAAAATTCAAACAGGTACTCCTTATTTTGTCTACAAAAAAGGTTCAGTTTACAATGTAAGTTTATGTTAAATTGATATCTGTTTTGTGTCAGCCTATCCTTTCAAAATTCAGATTTTTAGTGCGCAAACAGAAGGCAAAAGAAGTAACTTGTTCATTGTTCACCCTTTTTTAAAATTTTTCATTGATCAGTGCCCACCTCCACCCCCACCCATATAGCCTGCTGCCAGAAGAAATTGGTTGTAAGACATTTTCTATTGAAAGACTAACAAGATCTGTTATTTTAATTTTTTTTTTTTAACATTCAAATTTTAATTCTTTTTTAATTTCTATATGAGCTGGGATTCAATAGCGGTTTCTCTCCCAACTTACCCTGACAGCCTAGATATTGAAGTTTTCTATTCTTTTATAATTAGACTTCGAACTTTGAAAAGCTTTGATTTTCATAGAAAGCGCATCTGGGCCAGTTTATACAGTCATAAAACTTGAAGTATGTGCATGTTGCGGAAATTATGGGATCAGAACATTAATCTGGGGGAGATGAATCTTCATCAGAACCAAAATGTACTCACCTTATTGAAAACAAAAAACAAACCACAAACAGTATTGTACTCAAAATTTGGGTTTTTCTGTTATAAGTGAAAATATCAAGAACTTTGATGTAAAGCTGAATTATTTTTCATTGTTCGTTGTTCATTGGGAATCATTTAAATAAATTTGAATGATCAGTAAATATCCTATTGTCAAGTATTTTGGTTTAAGAAAATATCATTTTGTTTGAGCAAGTTGTGGTTGAAAAGTACATGGGATTGAACCTTGGACCCTGCAAGTTGAAATACAATACTGTTGCCACTCGGCTATTATCTAATTTGCTTTATTCATTTGGAAGATGATGCTTCCATCTCTCTCTCTTATCTCTTCTTCACTTCTTATTTCACTCCTTTTTCACCTTAACCTTTTTCATTTTACCTCTTTTTCATTTCTCTCTCCTTCCTTACCGCTTTTCATTTCTCTCCCTCACTTTCTTTACTCTCTCCCTCCATCCCTTTCTTTACCTCTCTCCCTCCCTCCCTTTCTTTACTCCTCTCTCTCTCTTCACACCTCTTTACTACTCTCTCCCTCTACACACCTTTTTACTACTCTCTCCCTCCCTCCCTTTCTTTACTCCTCTCTCCCTCCCTCACTTTCTTTACCTCTCTCCCTCCCTCACTTTCTTTACCTCTCTCCCTCCCTCACTTTCTTTACTCCTCTCTCCCTCCCTCACTTTCTTTACTCCTCTCTCCCTCCCTCCCTCACTTTCTTTACTCCTCTCTCCCTCCCTCACTTTCTTTACTCCTCTCTCCCTCCCTCACTTTCTTTACTCCTCTCTCCCTCCCTCACTTTCTTTACTCCTCTCTCTCTCTACACACCTCTTTACTCCTCTCTCTCTCTACACACCTCTTTACTCCTCTCTCTCTCTACACACCTCTTTACTCCTCTCTCTCTCTCTACACACCTCTTTACTCCTCTCTCTCTCTACACACCTCTTTACTCCTCTCTCTCTCTACACACCTCTTTACTCCTCTCTCTCTCTACACACCTCTTTACTCTTCTCTCTCTATACACCTCTTTACTCTTCTCTCTCTATACACCTGTTTACTCTTCTCTCTCTATACACCTCTTTACTCTTCTCTCTCTATACACCTCTTTACTCTTCTCTCTCTATACACTTCTTTACTCTTCTCTCTCTATACACATCTTTACTCTTCTCTCTCTATACACATCTTTACTCTTCTCTCTCTATACACATCTTTACTCTTCTCTCTCTATACACCTCTTTACTCTTCTCTCTCTGCACACCTTTTTACTCCTCTCTCTGCACACCTTTTTACTCCTCTCTCTCTGCACACCTCTTTACTCTTCTCTCTCTGCACACCTTTTTACTCTTCTCTCCCTATACACGTCTTTACTCTTCTCTCTTTGTTTTTCTCTACCTCTTTGCTTTTCTCTTTCTCTACCTCTTCACACCTCTCTTTCTCTACCTTTTTCCTCTTTCTCTATCTCTACCCCCTCTTCATCTCTCCCTCTCTCTCTCTCTGTTGGGGATTGTCAAAATGTGTAAATTGGATAGATGTAGATAAGATTAAGCAATGCTGTTCACCTATCAAATAAGCTGATTTATTAATGATTTGCTGATCATTGGCAATTTAAGCAGAGAATTAAACCGGAAAAATAAGCTGAATCACAAACAACCTGACCATTTAGAAGGAAGAAGGAAACCACTCCCCACTGAAAAATAAAATCCAGGCCTCCACCCCAGTCCCCCCAAATAGGTAAGGAAACAACAACAACAACAACAACATAAAAGCAATTACAAATGAAAGCAGCAGACATCTAGGTGAGTAAATACTGATTACGTTGGCCTATGTGATCATTAGCATTGTCTAATTGCATGGATTGTCTCACTTGAGCAAATGGGGACGGTGTTTTATATCAAGTGAAATTGTCGGCCATCTAAATCATTACCTTGAATGTCTACGGCAGGAAACTAATTCATCAAAGAAGGTATTTCATTTCTTGTGATTGCTGCATAAAACCAAAACAGAAAAAAAAAACAAACAAACCCAAATTTCTCTTCTGTAACCCATCATGGTTTAGATGTTCGGTTATTTACCAAATGCTTTATTCGTTGTGAAACAACTCGTCCATTTACATTGTGGTTAGGTACCTCGTGAAAACTATGACTCTAACCGATACGTCGTTTAGTGAAACCTATTTTACTATAGACACTTTTACATAAATAGGGGTTATTTGCTTTATTGTAGTGTAGGAATTTTGCTACTGACTTACGTTGAGTCAGAAAAATCACTTGCTTTGCAATCTGACCTACAATATTTTGTGTTATATTTTTGTTTTTTCTCTTCGATGTCAAATGAAACAACATTAATGCAGGAGTTAGTGTATGTGGTTGATTTGGACTAATTTCCTTGTTAGAAACTATCACCCAAAACTTTCAGCATCAACAAAGGTTTCTTTAGTTGTCAAGTTGGTCTTGCTATGTATATATCACGTGTACAGGCCATACCAATGAAGCTAGTGGGCTGAATATTTTGAACATTTACTTGTTATTATGTCGAAAAAGTGTTTTTGTTTTTTGAAAATCATTCTCCCAAATAGGTTTTTAATGTGTGTGTATGTGTATGTGGGGGTTCAATTTATAATGTAAGTTTATCCTAAATGGGTCACTTAGTTATTTTAAAAATTTTTTTTCCTGACATTCAGATTTTTTCTAGTGGTCACTTTGCAGTGAAAAGCGTACAAGTAACTTGTTTTTGATCGCCTCTTTCTCCAATTTTTAATAGATCAACTCCAAAACAGCATGCTGCCAAAAGACTTGGTTCATGTGACGGTTTCTATTGAGTGATTAACCAGACCTGACTTTGTTTTTGTTTCTTTTCACCAAGTCCAAACAAACCAAATACAATAATTAAAACACCCCGAGTCTAACAAAATCCAGATAAGTGCTTTATTGTATTGTATCATTCCCTTTTGTGTTGTGTGTGCTAATATTCCTGTGATTAATTTCTGAGGAGATATTCAAATGTCATTCAGTTTACTTGTTGGTATAGATAGTACAGTAAACTCTCATTTGTAACAGCACTTGTTCGAATGGCACTCTTCAATGACACACATGTACGGATGTTAAATCTCCGTCTTTGATAAACAAAAATTTGACATTGTGAAAATAGAAAACATTTTGGCTATTTTTAGCTATTTTCAACCATTTTGAGCATCTTTTGGTGTTTTTTGTTGTTACCATTTCTGCCATTTTTTTGTCTTTAAAAAAGAATTGACTTTTTTTGGCTGTCAAATTAGCTCAAAAATGTTTGTTAGTTCGTAACACTGAGTTTGGCAATTTTTTTCTGCTGATATCTTTGCTAACATTTGTTTTAATTCTTGCAAGAGTATTTTTGGAGATAATGGAGAAGTAATTGTATTTTTTAATCTGTTTGTTGCAATGGCAATTTCCTCTGTGTGAGGGTGACGTAATAATGGGAGTTTTCTGTATTCAGAAGTTACAATAATTTTTTCATGACTCGAATAAGTCAGTATATATTCGTACCTAGTATAAATGAATCACCATATACAGCACATGTACCAGAACTAATTATTCAAAATCGTCCAAGAAAAAAAAAATCTCTTATCTAAAATTATCTAAGTTTTGGGCATTGTTGGTCCAAAAATACCATAGAGACCCCCAAAACATTTTTTTGAAAGAAAAAAAATAAACAAGAGACATTTTTAGGTGGTGCTTGGTGGTTAAACTCAAACTCAGAGAGAAGAATCTGTAGCCTATTTGGCTGGTTGGTCAGGGATATGTGGGGCTACGGTGATTCAATATTATGAACTTGTGCTATTTGTCTGATATATTGTGAAGTAATTTTGTAACAACTTAGTTGATGACGATAATAACAATAAAATATAAAATGTAATGTGTATTTAGATATGGGACCCTGTATGTTGACTCGGCTATCAGGTTGCACGGATCAGTTTCAAGTTAGCTGAATATAGCTAGTGTAGGTCATTTTTGGCAATTTTCGGATTTTTATCAAAATTGTTCATGAATATTTCATCTAACCATTCCTGTTGAAAATATAAATGTTTAATAATCTGAAACATGTTTGGATACATTTTTCTGGGACCGTATCACCAGAAATTTGTCATTGTTATGATGTAACAATCTTCCCTCCCCCCCAGAGCACCTTCCAGTACATGTGAAAGATAAAGATAAATTATTAGTCAAGCTTTGAAATTTCTGAAGTTTTGAAGATTTGCAGTTATCTTATCTCAGTGAATTTAAGTGCACTTTTGAATTCATTGACCTTTTGAAAACAGATACATAGACTGTTCACACAATTGAAATGCCCGAGTTTCTCTTGTCTTGAGCTTGTGATATGTGAAATAGACTTATGGGTGATAAATATGCAAAGGAGCGTCACTCACTTCACGATTCTTGTTGACGGCACCTGATATTCACAAACGATCACCCATCTAGGTACTGACCAGATTCAATGTTGCTTAACTTTGGTGTCTCCTTGAGAACTGGTGTATCCAAAGGGATTTGGCCATAAGCAGGTGTTCTAAAGTAAAGTAAGTCAGTAGTGCCCTTATGCTGGTTACAGCTTCAGCTATCCCTGTTTGAGCTTTACATGTCACACTATTACTTACTGTCCCTATGCAATTTGTAGAATAGACATGGAGACAACGAACACCCAAAGTGGCGTCTCTCACTCCACCCTGTAATATTTCACCCATAGCTTGGGAGGAGAAATGTATTAATGTGCTTCCCTCGGACATTAGTGTGAAGTGAACAGAAACTGTCTCAGCTAGGGTTTGAACTTGGCTTGCTGAGTCCATTCTCTGTGTCTTCACCCTCTCAGCAACCCCATACCACCCCTTATAGGTGACTATTTAGAAAAAAACAACAACAAAATAACAAGTCTGGTTAGTCATTCAATAGAAACTAATTTTGGCTGCATGTAATGTTGGGGTGATCAATTGAAGAATTGGAAAAAGGAGTGATCGATGAATAAGTTACTTCTCTTCTCTTTTACTGATCAGTGATCACTAAAGAACACTTATGCGCACAAGATAAAGGACCAGTTTAGGATGAACCTACAATACAAACCGAAACTCCCTCTAAAAACTTATTTAGGAGAGGAAAAACTTTTTTTCATAAAAGACATAAAAAGGAAATGTTGTAATTTTCAGCCCTCTAGCTCCATTGGTGCAGCCAGTACACGCGATACCCATTCAGCCACTCTGCCAGCCAGATCAGCTGAAAAACTGAAGAAACCTATGCTGACAGTTTTGGTTGACAGTCTCTAACAAACTATGAGATAGTAACGTAACAGCTGGTTCAGACAAAGTGTGGGCTTTTGTTTTTTCAGCATCATTAGCTCTTGGCCTTTGTTTTTCTCTTACTATTGCTACTATGTTTATTACTTGCAAACCATATTCAAGACAGTCATGTGTTCATATCTTGTTTATTTTCAGGCTCAGGAAGATGCTGAGATCTTGAAATCGGTGGTCCTTCCACTGGAGGAAGAAATAAAAGCTCTGAAGAACAAGGTGCAAGAATCTGATGACAAAGTTAGAGATCTGGAAAAACAGGTAGGTCGTCAAAATCTCGTCAGATATAGCAACAGTCGCACAACATTTTGTGTTCCAAAGTTCGGTGTTGTCTGTCGCTGGGTTTCACTTTGCTGAGCGTTTTTGTGTGACTAAGGAACAACCAGCATACATAGCAGCGATATCATCTTATTCATTAAATTAAACTCATTGTAATTTCATGTACAGTACTCCCTTGAAATTTGTTTTGGGTCGGATGCAGACCCCTTTGGAAATCAAAATTCTGTGAATAAGTTTTGACCCCTTCCAACTCACACTTTGTTGAATAGATACTAAATTTTGATCCAATCCAGACACAAACATCTTATTAATGTATCTGTATGGAAAGATGATCATTTAATCGTTTATTTAATGGCTCAGGAAGATAGAAGGAAAGAATGATTAACAAGAAATTAATATAAGACTGAGGTGAGCATCTACGTGACTTTGTTGACACTTTTGACATACTTACTGGAAAATGGATACATTATGAAAACAAAGCCAAATCATATAAAACCTAATATCTTCAAAATCTTTTTGTAATTAGCAAGAAGGAAGATTAGCAAAAAATATGAAACAAAAAACATCGCTGTATTCTTTATAGAACTGGAGATAAATATTGAATATTAGTTACATAAATGTTGTGCTCGTGATGTATGGAAACAAATCATTTACAGCCAAAAAATGTTCAACCCTTGTTATGTAGGAAGGAGACTTGATAGAAACGTTTAAGATTATGAGTAGTTTGGAATCTGTAGACCCTGATGTTTTTTTCACCAGAGGGAAATTCAAAGGACTGATAGGCCACACATATTTGGTAGAAGTAAATTAAATGTCAGAAAATTCTTCATCAGCAATAGAATGGTGGAAATATGAATAGTTGAATACTTAATGCTATCAACAGATTTAAATGTTATTTATTACTTCAGCACAAATATTTAACATCCTAGATATTGTGTAAATATGATTATGATATCCGTACCTTATATATATGAATCTCCATACCCAGCGTATTAGAACTAATTACCCCCCCAAAAAAGGAAAAAAAAAAAAGAGATAAATTATACCCGTAGACTCTTCGCTGCCAACTTGTAACGGTGATAATTCAAAGATAATGGTTACAGCAAGCAGTCAGTGAATTCATGCAATGGAATATCATTCTTTACATGCAAACACAATGACCAAAACGATTTACTTTCTGCATTTATCGGAAGATTACCAAACTAAAAACAATTTGTTACCTATCTTTCGCTTTTTAAAATACAATTGCGTATTTGTTTTTTATTTCCTTTTCAAAATTTTCAGGGGAATAAAAGCAGAGTTGCTAAATCAGATGTATTTTTGTTTTGCTTTTTTTGATTTTGTGAGTCCAATGTTCACAATATTTAGTTGCTTTTTTCCTCCAAAATCTTCTATTGATTTTAAAGTCCAAAGCTGCCAATTTAGACCTTTTCTTTTATAAAATTTTCTTGAATTTTTACAGTGACTTCCAGAAAAATCAGATCATGCCAAATTAGAGAGTAAAGGTGCCAATGCATTAGGTTTTTTATGGTAATACACTTAAGAATAAAATTTGTCTGATTTACAACCATTTCAAGATACGACTGGCTAGTTGGGAACAGAACCTGGTTGGAAGTCGGAGAGTAAATATATATATATATATATATATATATATATATATATATATATATATATATATACATATATCAATATATGTTATTAAGGAATGGATATATCACACAGTGAATGTATCACTTCAGAGAAAATGGAGCTGCTACAGGAATCGAAACTGTGGCCGATAGCCTCATTTTCTTCAATTGTTTATTCTATTTACGTTGTCTACGCCAAATGATACATTCACCATGTAATAATGGGTGATCATTTCAAATAAGAGTTTCTTTATGATATAACGCAATTTATAATCATATATAGAAAGAGAAAAAGAGAAGCATTTTTTTTCTCTTTGTAGAATGAGATTAAATCAAGTTATAGCTATTTGACATAACCGTATTTGAAAAAAAAATTCCTTTTTTGATTGTTATTACTACTAATAACATAATTCCAAACATGCACCTTTTGAATGGGTATGTTCTCATTAATCTTGATTATTCTTTTGATGACTATTTGTCATGGGATTATTTTGAATCTTTTGATGGAATGGTTTCTTTTCTTCCAGTTGGCTGAGGTTTCTGTCGATGAAGCAATGGCGAAAGTGTGTGAAGCCAAGAAATCTCCCTCTCTACCGGAATTCGATGAAAATACGGAACCAGAAGAAAAGGTTGGTCAATGACTTTTCAAAAAGAGATGTTTGTTCCTTTTAAAAATTTTTTTTCATGCAGTTTAGTAGGTGCACTTATTAGTACATATCTCTTGTCTATATTGTATTTATAGGATAAATACAGATAATCCTGACTTACAATAGGGATAGGGACTGAAATTGAGATTGTAAGTCCAGAAATTGTCAGTGAAATATACTTTTAAATGTATTCTGTAGAAATAGAGATTTATATTAGAGAAGACAAGAGGAGAAAGATATATTGGATTGATTGTAGATGAGAAGTTGAACTTCAAAATATGTAATGAATTAAGTTGAGAAAGCCAACAACATGGTTGGTGCAATCTGGAGAGCCTCAAGTTCCTAGATAAGGAACTGATGATTAAGAGACTGAATCATCCTCATCTGGAAACATCAAGAAGTGTATGGAGCCCCTGTGTCTGGGAAATCATCATTGCTATTGAATCAGCATAGAGGAGTGTGACAAAAATGATCCTAGGATATCAAAAGAAAACATATGAAGATAGGAATAGATCACTGGACTCACCATCCCACAGATACAGGAGACTGAGAATACACTTGATTAAGATTTTTAAAATCATAAGTGAAACATACCAAACAGCATGTACATTGGAAGTTGAGTTAAAAGAAAACCAGAGAAGGACAAGAGAAATGAAAAAACCATGTCAGATGAAAGAGGTGTAAAACAAGGCTGGAAAGGAAGAGCTTCGCACAGTGCATAGTGCCAATTTGGAACAGTCTTCCTGAAGATGTCATTACAACACCGAATGTGGACAAATTTAAGGAGAGGGTGGATGAACTATGGAAGAATTTGCCCGTTTATTATAACCTAGTCAAGATTACTGGCATCTTAAGTAAAGGAATGATTCATCCCAGATGAAATTCTGCTTGGGGTGATTCACTCCTGAGACAAATCCTAGGAGCTGGAGTAAAAGTCTAATCTAATCTGAGTTCCCGTTCATTTTTTAAATAAGGTTAAAATAAACACTAAATCACTACCATTGTTTTATTGATTGAAAGAAAAACATTGTTCACAGCATGTAATTAAATGAAATTAGTCAGTTACTGTTCATATAATGGCATACATAAATCTCTAATTGAGGTCAGATAAAACCTGCATTTCCATAGGGCCATCAATGTTTCTCTCACGTTTACAAAGAGATTGGATACCACTTGTTGAAGGAGTAGAAGACGTTTTCTTCAGAAAAAATATCCGGCGTCGATTGAACATTTTTAATTTTAAAGATTTTTCTGGTTGTAGATCTTGTAGCATGAAATGGAGTGCTGCTGTTTATTTTGTGCAATTTTATATAAAAATCAAATATGGTCGTGACTTTAAAATATCGTTAGAGAAGCAATCGTAAGACGAGGTGGGGGGTTACCTTTATATCTATGTGAACTACTTTTCCTTCTGAGTGAATCTGTGTCAATGTCTCGTAAACGTGCTTGGGTTGTAGCCTTCCTTTATGATCCTGATCTACCGCTTAATTGTTTTAATCCTATTGTATTGAGAGAAAAGAAAATTGCATAAAGCTGAGGTTGTGGAAACTATTTTTTAGGTATTACTATTTGTGTTAAATGATATTAGCAACCCTGCGACCCCAAAGTAAACAAAAACAAGCTGATTGGTGTTAAAATGAAGAACGAATTTCTCTCAAGGTCAAGAACTGATAAAATATATCTGTACCTTCCATAAATGAATCACCGTAGCCTGCATGTGTACCAGATCTCATTATGTGGAAAAAATATTTAAAATATTTTTTAAAAAAAGATCTTTCATCTGAAATTATCTAAAGAAAAATACCAGCCAAAGATTTGGGCGTTGTTGGCCCAAAATGACAATAGAAACCAAGAAAAAAAGCACTTGAAGAAAAAAATCAAGAAAGCATTTTTAGACTGTGCTTTAGACTGTACTCATGCAAATTTTCATGGTTGTAGCCCCGAAAGTGTGACCTTGAGTGCCCAGAGAGACATATCTGTAGCCCGCTTGATTGGGTGGTGAGGTGATTCATGGGGCCAAGGTGATTTAATTGTATTTCAGCCATTTTTTGTTGCAAAAACTCACCCATTAGCAATTGTAAGTTACTTTTAGGAATTGAATTCCACTACCATAATGGTATAATGTAACAGTACCTCATTCTATCTATAAAATGCACTTGAACGTATCATTTTCAATTCGCAAATTGATTTCCAATATTTTTGTCATTTTCATCATTTTCATGGACACAGTAGTTAACGTTTGAAAGTAAGCTGTTTTACTACTTAACTGTAAAATAAGAAATCACAGATTAAAATATTTGCACTTACTTAAATTTAATTTGATATTATTTGTACTCACCTAAATCAAAATTGCTATTATTTGTACTTACCTAAATTAGAATTATCATGTTTTGGATTAATGAAAACAATGGGGAGAATTACGGCACCAAAATATTAAATGATTTAACCACATGGCAACTGTCATATTCATTGCATATACATAAGGATCGTGTAAGTAAAACAACCATTCATGGTAGTAGTAGCAGGAGGGGGAGGAAAAAGGGCAAGTAGTCTTTCTTTGAGTCAATTGATTCTCATACTTGTAAAATATTCCAAGAGTATTATTTTTAAAATTGTAAATGACCATTCTTGGTTTTTTTCCGAAATATAAAAATGCCAAACTTGTACACTATAATGACATAGCAGTTGGTTTCCTAATGATGCCACACCTTCAATAACATCTTCCTTCCTTTCTATCTCTGTTGTTTAACATATCTGGGACCAATCAAACAGACCAACCAAAAAGTGTATTATTGAGATGTGTGGACACATCTAAAAATCATTTTAATCTTGTCATGATGTAAACTTCCTATCTATCTCTCTCTCTCTCTCTCTCTCTCTCTCTCTCTCTCTCTCTCTCTCTCTCTCTCTCTCTCTCTACATATATATATATATATATATTTTTTTTAGCTTTCATTACTCTCTACCTTTTACCTGTACTCTTCCTGATCCCCTGGTCTGAAGCTGTGAATTGATGATCGTCAAGCTCCGATTTTCATCTCTGTTTAATACAGGGTTATAACAACTTTTTCTTTCACAACCCAGTTCAATTTTATGCAATAACCTCATGACCCACTCATATAATAACCCACTTTAATTAAAGGTTGAGGCATAAACTTGATATGGCTAAAAAAAAGGACAACTTCACACTCTCAAAATGCTATTAATCATTACATCAATACCTTCCTACAAATCACTAGTGACTTTTAACTGACCTGATATCATCATTCTTGTACATTATCTACTCTTTTGATTTCTCTCTGCCCTATCTCTACCTTCCCCACTGCCTCTCTAGGTCTCTGTGTTAGTCAAACAGCTGTTACCATTTTTCTACTAATCAACAGAAAGATAATCTCTTTAAATCTATGTATGATGATCCTAGCTCTTGTGAAAGTTTTCAAGTGCTGCTTCTTTTCTACCTTTGTGTTTCAAAATATCATAATCAACGATGGACACGGTCATATATTGCTTCATTTCCTTCCACTTCCTGAACGGCTTTAACAGCTTTGAGTCCAAGTTTGGAAATAATCTTTCAAAATTGCCAAAATCTCAACCTCCTGTTATAACATTTGAAATGAAAGATCCAGTTGATTAGGATTGAGAGTGAAATGAAACACTCAATTGGAAATGGATAATAACTTGATTATTCATTGGTTGATTGTTAATTAGATTCTGCCGCTGTAAGAATCAAAATTGAATTTGTTTCATGAAAATAAAGAAATATTTACTAAGGACATATATGATTTCTAATAGTTAATTTGATGGAAGAAGGACATTAAATTTCTCAGCGACACTTGGGGTTATGCAGTTGTTCAACAGCACATCTTAATTTCTAAAACATTGTTCTAAAGAAATTTTCAAATTTAAAAAAATGTGAATTGAACCCCCTCACTGCTAGAACCTTAAAACGAACCTCTATGAAACCCACAAAAGAAGAAGAAATCAAGCAAAGAATCACACTAGGTTGGCAAGCTCAACCTTCAAGAATAAGAAAATTCTGCTAGTGTTAAAAAGAAGGGTATACAACCAATGCATCCTCTTGATAGTCACCTATGGAGCTGAAACATGGAACCTAACCAAAAGACTTACCCTAAACTGAGAATCATGCAATGTGCAGAAGAGAGAATCATGCTCAACCTCACAAAGAGAGATCACTAGACAGCACAGTATATTAGAAGAAAGACAGGAGTCAGAGATATTATAGAATCCATAAGAAAACCCAAATGGCAATGGGCTGATCATGTGAGAATTGAAGACAACCGCTAGACGTCACAACTCACAATGTGGATCCCCAGAGATCACATGCAAAACCCTTGAGATCACTTGTGGAACTGGGGCTGATAAAATAAAAGATGGTGTGACGAACTAGATAAGTTCAGAAAGTACTGACTCCATGACGTCCATGATTGAGAGGTTTGGCAAATTTTGGGAAAGCTCTATGTCCAATGACAGAAACTAAAAAGCCGATGATGATAAGAGAAAATCAGTGTAGCTGTAGAAATCCACTTTTAAATTTTCTTGAATGATTTATTTTGATTTTTATTTTGTCAGATCCAACAGCTGATGAAGTACTTAAAAGTTGAAAAATCATCACGCACAGACCTTGAGATGTTTGTGGCTGTCCTCAACACCCAGAAGTCAGTGCTGCAAACAGAAAATGAGACCCTAAAGTCTGAGCTGCATGAGGGTAAGTGATTATGTAAACTTCAGACTTTATTCATGCATCACAAACACATAGCAAAATTTGTTCCGTCGAGCAGATTTTGAAAGGGAAAAGTAAAACTGAATTTCAAATAACTTTTAGCCCCCTTAAACAAGGCCTTTTGTATACTTTTCATGTCAAAGGGTCTGTAAGAAGGGAATTATATATTCCACAGATATAAAAGGTTAAAATAACTCATTGATGTTAAAATTGTAAAGTGGGAAACACTGAAACATGATATTTTTACAATGAAGACTAAAAAGACTAACATCGGTTAAGGCTCTTGTTCACTCTGAATTTAAAAATGTCGAGATTGTACTCATCGGGAAGACATTCAGAAGGGAGTTTATTCTACCTACAGATATTCTCAAAAAGAAGCTATTTACATGGAACTCGCAGAACTTTTCATAAGAGATCCCTTTTTCATCACGATACATTTCAGAAAATATTGTTGCAAATGAGTGATGAGCACCTTTCAGAATGACACAGGTTTTGAATTTTCTGTCAATTGATGTAGAATTTATCCTTACTATAATTTGGGAAATGTGTGTGTGTGCACCAAGATAACTCTACCACTGGCCATTGTACAAAGTTGGTATTCACCAGATATCTTGGTCTATGCACTGGACATTGCAATGTCAAATATTTTGAATTGTTTGAGTCAGTGGTTCTTAATATGTGGTGGCGTGCTGCTGAATTTTTCTCTAGAACAAGATTCAATTAAATAATAGCTTGATGACGTAAGAGCATATAAAAAGATTTTTTTATTATTCCGATTACCAACAATATTTCTGTTTTGATTGTTGCTATCAATAACATCATAAATAGAGAACAGCGTCTGATTATTTCAAGTTTAAACCTCGTGTAGATTTTAATGAAATAAGATGCACCTTTTGAACGGACATGCCCTAGTTTGACCAATTCACCTTTCCTATCGCGGACAAATGACAAGAACAGTTATAGGTGAATCTCCAAGGTTCATTGAAGAAATTTGAATTTTCATCCAAGGATGGTTGCTCATTTTTTCCTGCCTACCTTTCACTTCTGGTTATTTTTAAATTAGAATTAACTAAAAAAATTAAATTAATTTAAATTGATTAAAAATTGAAGTTATTTAAAAATTGAAATCTATCATTTCTCCTCTCAGAGATTGACTTCTCGACATTATCTAATACCTTTTGTGAAATAAATATTCATATGAAGAGCTTGACTGTAGATCTTCCAAAAAGAACCTTGCTCTTCATTATGTGATGCCTGATCTTGGTTGAGCCGTGTGAATTTCATAATAAATTGTTGGCAGCAGATGTTTAGAATTTCAGGATAATCTATACATGCTTGCATAATGAATAACATGATACCATTAACGGAAATTAATAATTAAAACAATTTTTTAAAAAATACGCCTTTTATAATTCTCCTAGTGGGCAAGCGTATCCTTATTTCATTATTTTTACTATTTTGAAAAAAAAATTTTTTTTCCAAGAAAAAATCCATTTTTAGTTGACGATCTATCGCTCATATCAGTTCGAATTTCAGTGCTAGAGAGCAGTATTTCTTTTGTTATGAATGACTGCCCTTCTTCTGCCCTTTCTTCTTTGAAACTTATTTTGGACATTCTCTTATTTTTTTTCGCTTGAATCTAGTTTGCCGCATGTTGGAAGATGAGAAGCGTGTGCACAATGACCTGAAACGCACTTGGCAAATGGCCAATGATCAATTCCTAGAGTCGCAACGCTTGATGATGATGGACATGCGTCGGATGGAAAGTGTATTGACCACTGAACAACAAAGACAAATAGCAGGTAAGACAGTCATTCACTTGACTTTGATGGATGACCATTTTGAATTGGCTATTTAAAATGGCTAGAAATGGCTAGATTTATCAAAATATGGCTGAAATAGGGTATTTCGTGGGCAGGTAATGATATACAGTCAAAAAAAAATAATATACAATATATTGATAAGATATCAATATTCACAAATAACATTCTCGATTTAAAGATCTAAATAATATTATTCTTGATATAAAGATACCATTCTTATAGAAGTATTTATTTCATGTGCGTATATATATATATATATATATATATATATATATATATATATATATATATACATATATATATTTGTTTATTTGAATATATGTACAGTATGATTATAAAATGTAGTGATCAGTTTTTAACAAAATAATGAAAATAAAACCTTCAAGATACCATTTTCCAAATCACATACAACATACCAATTACCTCTATTTGCCTGAATTTAGCCATTTTTAGCTATTCAAAATGGTCGTTCAAGAAATCTAGTAAACTGCCTTATTCTAACGACTGCCCTCTCTAATCTGCAAAAATGTCCGTTAAAATGTGGCATCTATCAGCACTCTGCTTGTATTTTTTGGTGGGTCCCTCCCCCACTCTCAAAAATGCTGTCAATCTCTCCAATTTTGCAGATTTTGATATTTGCAAATTTGTTATCAATGATTAAATGACAATTCTGGGGAATTTTGCTAGCTGCTGTCAAAAACTGTAGACAACACTTGCAGGTTAGAAAATCTAAAGAGGGAGGAAAATCTAATTTATTTTTCATATTAATTTTAATTTCTATTGTTGTGATAAAAAGCAACTGAAAATCAAGATGAAGCTGAAAACCAGTCAAAATTAAAAATAAAAATATACAGATAAAAATGTTTAGCAAACAACAAAAACATGTGCATTATTCTATTTCTATTGCTCTTTATTAGAAAATATGCTACATTACTGTATACAGTGGGAAAAAAAAAAATCAATATGTATTTCTTTGAGTGTACAGCATAAGGCGAAAAAATGCAGACGAAACACCTGATAGCAAAATGTAAACAAAGCCAAAATGTTTAGTTGATCAAACCACAGGGTATTATGTCGTACAGTAGATTAATATGATATTTTACTTTAAATTTTTGCACAAATATTTATTTGCAAAATTTCAATTTTATGCTGGGTCTGAGTCCTCCATTGGAATTGGAGGGCTGACCATGTGTGTAAGATTTGAATCATTGCATTTCATTACAAATGTTTTTTAACCAGATAAAAAAAAAGCACTTTTGTGTAGTTTTAAAAATTAGTCCTTTTATTAACCGGGACATGAGTCGACAGTTGTGAGAAAGAAAACTCAATTGAAAAGAAATGCTGTCAAAAATTGTATATCCAACATTGCAATTTTTGAACAGAGTCTGTTTTTTTCTTGTTTTTAAACAAGTAAATACTTTCAGTTAAACAGACTTGAAACTTAACACTTATTTTGATTACTTATTATGCAGAGACACTTGCAATGTTAGTCAATTGGTAAGATAAAGGATTTTCATAGAAGTAGAACAACAAATGAGTTGTAATGTTGACTGTCAAACAATTTGAAAAAAATAGGTGACTGAAAAACGTGATTAATCATTATTTGATGAAGATCCTCGTATTGTGATTGATATTAATATTTCAATCTTCATTTTCATTGTACTTTTATATCATTGTCAATGGTAGTATTTTGATCCCTATTATTTCTCATGGGATTTGGTGAAAACGAATCCCCTCCTTCTCCATGTTTACAATAAAAATTCTGTACTGAAATGAACACATATTATGTGCCTGTAATAACTGATGTTTTTATGGCACGATATGTGTCTCTAATCATTTTGATGTGGTTTTAGAATAGAATTGAGGGAAACACTGAGAGAATCAGTTTTTTTTTCTGCTGAATTTTCCTATAAAACAAGATTAAATCAAATTATAGTTAGATGACATAACAGTCTCTAAAAAAAAAATATTTGATTTGATCTTTATTATGATTAACAATGACATTTCTGTTTTGATAGTAGCTATTAACAATATCATAAATGAATAAAGAACAGCGTCTCATAATTTCAAATTTAAACCTCCTGATGATTTCATGAAATCGGGTGCACCTTTTGAACAGTATTCCCTACCTAGTTTGATGCAATCTGGGTATGAATCCTATTTTTTTTTCTCTATCATTTGCAGAACTTCAACAAAAAGATCTTGAACGTGATGCTCAGGAACGAAGAGTGAAGGAATTAGAAGAGATGAGGGAAAAACAACAAAGGGAACAAGAAAAAAGGAGAAAAGGTGAGTATGACCTCCCTCCCACACATCTCCCATATATTGATCTCATTCTAGAATAATGATGCTCAGTCCCAGGTCCCTTTCCTCCCCGTTTTGATCGCGCGTCCCCTTTCCTCCCCGTTTTGATCGCGCGTCCCCTTTCCTCCCCGTTTTGATCGCGCGTCCCCTTTCCTCCCCGTTTTGATCGCGCGTCCCCTTTCCTCCCCGTTTTGATCGCGCGTCCCCTTTCCTCCCCGTTTTGATCGCGCGTCCCCTTTCCTCCCCGTTTTGATCGCGCGTCCCCTTTCCTCCCCGTTTTGATCGCGCGTCCCCTTTCCTCCCCCTTAAAGTCAGTTTTTTCAATTTCTCACTCATTTTCAAGCGACACCAAGTAATTTTTTGAAATTCCTCCCCTAGGAACCCCCCCCCCCAAGGAGCCAAGTGCCTCCTGTGTTAGAATCACTGTTCTAGAATACGATATTTTGTATTTGATGGTCACATTTAGTGGTTGAGGCATTCGATATTGAAGGTAGTTAAGACTTTATGAAAACCTTAGATATTTATTGTTACTATATTAGTTGATTTAGGGTATATGAGTTATCAGGATTGTATTTACAAGTATCAGTTGATAGTAGCCACAGACATAGGAATTGGCACCAAATCTACCCATATTAGAAAGAAAAAAAGCAAACTTTATGCTGTGTTAATTCATCGAATCTGGTTTGCTGCTTTAGCTGGAGCATTTTCCCAGTCCATAAATGCGGGTGACTGCTTCAGTGGCTGTAGACATGTGCGTTCTGTTTACAAACATTGATACATTATGATGCTCAAGGGATTGTGGCCCACTTAACCCAGTCCGAACCAGGGACATCGATCAGGCTCAGTTAAGTGTAAATATCATAAGTCCATGCATTCCATGTAGATATCATGTTTCCGTACATTCTGTTTGCAAACATAGATATGCTCTGACGCCCCAAGGAATCGTGACCCATTTACCCTACTCTGAGGACATTGACCAGACACAGTCTAAATGAGAAATTTGAAATACTCAGATTTGCTAAAAAAAACAAAAAAACCTAAAATAGATTTATTAAACAGGAAAAATGAAAGAGCATTAAAATGCCAGTATTGCTCAAAATTTTTATCAACAAATATAACTCAATAACCCATACATTTGTACACTGAAAGCAATTTAGACGGTTTACCCACATAATCATCTCAAAGAACCACCCACTCAACATTGTCTACTTCCTCCTGCCTAAGTAAATTAAGAATACAATCCACCATGGTCATAAAGGACCCTAGCATAGGTAATAAATCTAATGATTCCTTGGTAAAAATTAAGACATCCCCATAGAACACACAGCTTAGCATCCACTTATAGATAACTCCAACACCTAGACCATATTCCTTGACACGTAATTCATAACCACCAGCAAAACACACTCATGCATACTACAAACTTGACAAACAAAATAACAATAAAACAAAAGAAGAACTCCTCCCACTTAGCTACAACCACAACAATTTCGTCTAATTCCCCTAAACAGGAATCTAAAACATACATAATCATTTGCCTGAAGAGGCCCAAACAAGGCAGAAACACAAACGTGTTTGTGTAGCGAATCTAATTTCTATTATACATATATATATATATATATATATATATATATATATAAATAATAATTGTATGTAATTACATTTGCAGTTCATATTTCTAAATGCATTGTGGTAGTACTTTGAGTGTTGGGTTCCCGGTTGTCAGTGTGGTGACGGGATTAGTGTACAAAGGGTGAAAAATATGTATTTCTTGAGTTTCTAGTGAATACCTGAGAAAAAATTCATGGATAATTTTGAATTTCTATGAGATTTTATTAAAACAAAGATACTGAATTCCATTTTGATACTGAGGTCTATAGATTCAAATGGTAGGTAGGAGTTTTATCGACAAAATTATTACCTGTAGATGGAAGGGTCCAGAGTTATGGGCAAGGTAACAAAAAAACCCACTGTTCATTATATAAATAGATTAACTTATAAAAGAGAATATTAATACTTAGAAAACCAATGAGAATTGAACCCACTCATAACTGTTACTCACAGTGAAAAAAATCAAATATATTTCAATTCCTATGAGATGCTTTTCTAGAAAAAAAAAAAAAAAAAGATTTGTTTCATTGGAGGAGCCCATAGTTTCAAATGGTAGGTAAGAGGTATTTTCATCTGTAAAATTATCTCCTTTCAATTGGGAGAGTCTATTGTTACGGACAAAGAACCAAGACAGTCACTCTGTTTGTTATATTTGATGTATTTCCGGGTATTGAATCACCCGTAGCCCCACAAATGGTCTGTCCAATCAACCAGCCAAGTTCACTACAGATTTATCTATTTGCTTGTCATGTATATATATATATATATATATATATATATATATATATATATATATGTGTGTGTGTGTGTCTCTGGGTGCTCTGGTCACATTTTTGGGGCTACAAACTTGAAAATTTGCATGAATATGCTGTTAGGCACCTTCAAAAAAGTTCTTTTTGGGGTCTCTATGGTCATTTTGGACAAACAATGCCCAAATCTTGTACTGGTATTATTTTTTAAGATAATTTTAGATAAAAAATCTATTTTTTAGATAATTTAAAAAAATAATTAGTTCTGGTACATGTCTGGGCTGCAATGATTCGTTTATGCGAGGTATTTATATTCAATATATTTCCTCTTATTGTAAATAAATTCTGCAATCGTCCAGTCAAATTTAGAGTAAAAGGGCCTAACTGCTTTCTCTATGATTTGGTGTCAGCAAATGGATTGTTAAAAAATTGATGTCGTATTTTTTTTTCTGTGTGTCAGTCATTTTTGTCTAAGTCAGAGCTTCTCACGCCCCTGGTATCTTTTTAAAGTAATCGTCCCCTAAAATTTTTCAATATGTGACATTGTATTTAAATTATCATTTTTAAAAAAAATGTGATCTTGAGTTTGATGCTCTATGGCTTGATTCTCAATATTTGGATTATTTTTATTTTTAGTTTTATGTCTCCTTGCAAGCACATCTCAGTCCTACTTCTTACCATTGTTAATATTCTATTGACTTCTCTGAGTCCATATTCAAACAAATATAAAGTTGGAAACCACTTTATTAGCTTTTATTTTTTGACTTCACTGACATGGAATAAAAGATCACTTATTTTATTTTTTCATTCAAAAGAAAAATCTTATATGTGACGATCTAACCAAACTGCTTTTAATCCGGGGGTGGGGGGCAGTATTGTCCGTGTTGAGAATGACTGCTCTTGATAATAAAATTATTCAATTATTATTGCAGAGATATTACAGAGACAACAAGCCAGTCCTGTTAAAGTAAGTATTGTTGCATTCCTTCCATTTTGAATTCTTCTTCCTTTGTTGAAAGATTGGAAAGATAACACTGAATGTAGAGCAGGGATAAGCAACTTCTTTTTGTTGTTGTTAACTTTTGAATTTGTTGGTTTTTGCCCATGGCCAACATGTTTATTATATCATATCTTACCCATAAAAATTTGCCCTTGAGGTCTATGAATTAGTTAAAAAGTGATTAAAAAAAAGTGTACATGAAGTGTTTGTTTATTTATTCAGTTTAATAGCAGTTGATAGTTCAAGCATCAATTTGAAGATTGTGGTCTCTCATGCTTGAAGTGAACAAATTATGCAACGCAATGCTTATGTAAGGAAAAATTGAACAAATCATGACACAAAAGACTATTTAAAAAAACCTTCAACTGCTCAATAGCCCACAAATACGTAGAATTAAAAAAAAGAATCCAAAAGGTTGAGAACATCTCAATGGTCCTCTTATTGCCAACCCCTGGTGCAAAGGTTGAGGGAATAAGCAATGTGTAACGATTGTCTCTTTTTGATAATATTAAAATATTATGTTTTTTGGAAATTTTGCCAGCACTTGGCAAAAGGTTACAGGACAGTAACGCAGCACCTTACAGATTGAAGGCTACTTTTTTCATTGGCATATCCCTTTTTTACCCCCCCTAATTTTGCAAGTCTTAATTTGGGTTGTAATTTTTCTCAGGAATGGCTTGAATAAAACTTGTCAAAATATGGACACAATGTCACCTGAACTGGACGCAATCAATAAAAATGACAAAAAATTTTTTCTTTTTAAACACTGAGTAAAACTTTTTTTTCCAGATCAAAAGCCAAAATTATAATTAATTGAATAAAACAAGAAAAGATTTCTATGTTTAAAAAATAATCTTAAAACAAAGCCAGAAAATTGGGTAAAAAACAAAATACATCAGCATTGAAATGAGTAGTAATGATATTACCAGCAGCAGTTGCCTAACTGCTATCAGCAGCAGCTGATATTTTTGTCTGGGTGTACACTGTATCCTTTTGTCTCTTTCTGTTAGCTTTAGTGTGATCAAAAACAATGAACAAACTGACAATGGCTTTTATATATTTAAAAGGACAATCCTATGTTTCAATATATCCTATATTCACTCGTAAATGTCCTACATCCCTATAACTTGTCCCAAATTAACTTGTAAATCTACATACTATATTATGATATACGTCATCTATTTTTAATAATTTGTTAATCCTATTTTTTACATACTCTTCATACTACTTGGTACCTCAATCAACAAAGCTTTTTGTTTATTAATGGCAATTTTTCAGATATATTCACATTATTCCTAATTATTTAAGCATGCTCTAAAATTTATTTTAAAAATTTAACTAAGAAAATTTGAAAAAAAAATTTTAAGCATTTTAAGCCGTCATCCAGTTCCCCCAAAACATCCAAGCTCTTCATAATAATTCTTCTCTGTCCTCTGTTTCCATTTCCAAAAGTCAGTAACCCTAGTTATAAGATGTCTTTTTTTATTTTATTTGTAGAGTCCACTAACCAAAGTGGCTAGCAGTGACCAGGCTCAGCAACAACGCACAACTCCGTCAGGTTCCAGCAGCCTCATAGATCTTACTGTTGAGGACAACATCAATGCCAGTGTGAAAAAGTCTTTCTCCAGCTCCGATGTTACTGATCTACATAGCCAAGATTTAGTAGATGACAACCTGTTAGGGACACCGATGAGTGAGTCAATGTCAAATACCATCCGAATCAGCCCCGAGAAAACTATCACACTGCCATCTCTCACTGAGGCTCAGATGCGTGCAATCACTGGTAAATTGATCTTTCGATTCTTTGCTCTTTGTATTGATCGCTGCTACCCACAACCGACCAGTTTAAACTCTGTTGCTTGGTTCAGGTTATTCATATATGTTCTGGCATTTATATGTATCTATCAGGACTTTGTGAAGCTCTTACTGACCATAGTAGAAACTCGAAATTTTGCACACAATGAGTAAGGAGATGTTTTTCTTTTTGTTTTTTTTTTAAATTCCCCTTTTAAAATAGGTTTAAAGTAGGGTGTTTAATATGCAATGTAAGTTTATGCTAAATTGGTCTGTAGTATGTACCTGTTTGATTTTCTTCATGATCACAGTCCAACAAAAGGTGAGAGAAATAACTTATTCATTGATCATTCCTTTTTTTAACTTTTTAATTGATCACCCTCCAATATGGGTGGTGATGATCATGATGATTCATGATTTCCCTTTGAATGCTAGTTTATTTCATATCCTGTTCACTGGAGCATAATGGGAATACTAGAGTTATATGAAGTGGTTTCGTTTTGTTCACAGATTTTTGTATATTTATTTGTTCCATTCTGCTACGGAACAAAAATAGTTTTGTTTGATTTTTTTTTTTTTTTTCATCTAAAAAAACGGACAAACCAAACGAAATTTAACTATGTCTGAAACTGCGTGTCAACTTAATTATTATTATTCATTTATTTGTACATTCCTTGAGTGCTGATTAGGGATCAAGGATTCCATGAAGGGATTGACTGTCTAAAAGGTTTAGGTGATTCCTGAATTTGACTGATTTCTACTTGTAGAGCTGGATATAAATAAGATTATGGTTGAGTACCGTATATCCGATATGCATGTGACTCAGTTTTTTGGATTTGGGAATTTTATTGGATTTCAGAATATTGGCATGTATCTAATGAGATATATTGGGGATAGGGCCTGTAATGTAAGGGGAGTAATCTTCAATTTGGTTGTTTTTTTTTTTTCCTTTGAGGTTTTTTGTGTGAAAAACAAAAAAAGGGTGCTCTAGAATTATTTCATTTACGGGGATTGTTTTGTGTTCAGATCTTAGAATGTTAAAGTTTTTTTGAGTCTCAGAAAGGGGAAACTCGACCTGTTATAGCAAAAAATGAATTGAAAGAAGAATAATATCTGAATGGAAGAAATGTTTGATTTCAGACCCAACTCCTGAGGCAGAAGCTCACAATTCCTTGTTGGCCAGTGTGAAAGCAAAAACAGATACGATTTCTTTGGAAGGACGCAGAGTCGTCAGTGAAAAGGAATGGGAACTTTTGCAGCAAGAGGTAAGTAGCCAACTTTAATTATTCAACTCTTCCAGGCACAGAATTTGGGGACAAAATAAAAAAGGGGCCCATTAATATAGATCTATAAATCTAAAGAAAAAAAAGATCTATAATCTGTAATTTTTTTAATCTATTTTCATTAGATTCCTCAAAAACCGCTGATAAAAGAAAAAGCCAACTTTAAACTTGACATGGCACTGCCTTGTGTAGTGAATGATATATCTAGCAAATGTAACTTTCTTACAATGGCCAGTTATCAAGTAATCACAGTACATGCGCACACACAGATTTTTTCAATTGTTGTTGGATGACTTGGTATCATACTAAATTGTAATATGGCAAAAAATCTCAAGATAAATTATCTTTATTGAAACTTATATTACTGGAAATCTCTGGGGAAGTGCGTTCTAAAGATTCCCAGATCTTTGATATGCTGTGATTAATAATGAAGTTATTGAGATTAAACATATTTCTAATTAGTGTAATTGTGACACATATTAAACAATAGGAGTGATTGATGTTTATTGCTAAAAGAATTAAGTGCAGCAACGTGGTAGGTAGTAAAGTTAACTTGAACTACACTCAAGTTTTTGATTGGTGAGATGGGTAATATGATTAAGTAGGTGTGTAATCATCTACTCAGATAGTGTAATGGTTAGCACGTCTGTGTCACACACAGATGTCTTGGTTCAATTCACGCTATGAGTGGAGAGTGTGGAAAACTCTTCATTGGGACCTATTTCCTTGTGCACTCAGCAGCTAATTGAGTACTCTCTAAGTTGTGTGATTAGGGTGGAAGTATCTCTCTAGTGAATTTGAATCCTGCCAAGGGGGTGGGCACAAAAACTTGTAGGTATAAAGTCCTGGTCTTGACCAAACTTGAGACTTGCTAGGAGCACTAAGCTGACACATGCTACAGAAACTGGTTGTCATACTCCATTATGGATTATCTCTTGAGAGATGTAACTCTTTGTCTAGGTGTATAATCACAATATTTTCTTGAAAATGGCCATGTTGATAGCAGGTATATTGTAAAATATGGCATATAATTTCCAGGCAATTTTACACTTATCTTAAAAATATAATTTGCATGGTGTTGTGGTGGCAAATTTTCACTGTAAATTCAGCAAACATCAACATTATTTCTCCAAATTATTCAACTTTTTTGCTGAAAAATAGCTTGTTCTAATGTTATCAAGTTTTCAAAGATAGATTCAGTAGTACCAAAGTCTTTGAAAATGGTGTGAAAATGCAGGTCATTGAGTTGGGTTGGGTCAACTTGACAACTAATTAAAATCAAAACAAGGCTAAGCTTGAAACTGTCCACAACCAGAATATTTGCCACGTTTGTATGGTAAGTCAAGATTAGTGAATATCTCATTCCTGGGTAAAGGTTCCCAGGAAGGATTTGGGGATTTACAAGGATGGAAATAGTGATGAGGCAGGGGAAGTCAATTATACAAACAATTAAGATGGAGATAAAATTTATGAATTCTCTGCTTGTCCGTTTTACTGTTTTCTTTCCGTTTCTGGTGATGAAATGTCTGTTTGAAATTTAATGTGTTTTATTGCCATTTCTAGTTGAAGAGCGCGCGGGAGAAGCTTGGTCGGCCATGCGACATGTGCAACAACTACGAGGCCCAACTGCAGTCGGTGCAGGCACAACTCAAAGATGCACAGGCCAAAATCCAACAACTGGAACGATACCTGAAGAGTGAGCAACAGGCATCTCTCAACCAAAGAAAATATCAGGAAGAGTTGGAGAATAATCTCAAAGAAGTGGCAGAAGATGCTCGCAAACAGGTAAATATTTTGGGGTTTTGGCGTGTCAGCATTATTTTTTTGGGGTTCTCGTCCTCTCTTCATCCATCTTGTATTTGTGTGTATGCGTGTTTACAGTTGTAGGAAGAGTGGATGCAGATAGTTATTACTATGAAAGGTGTGTCTTTGTGGCGTGTTCCCAGTAGAACTAATGATCACACTCTCAGTTTTGTCACTGTTTATGTCATGGCAATTTGAAAACTTATTGGTTGGAATATTTGTGATTTTTTTTGTTTTTGTTTTTGTTTCACTATGCCCTGATTGGCCAAAACAGTGATGTGTAAGGATCCTCTTAGAGCAGTGATTTCAAAACTTTGAAAACCAAAGAACTTCTGTAAAGGAAATGTTCTAGCAGGCCTCTATTTTTAGCATTCAGTTTTCAGTCTGCAACCAATGAATACAATAATAAACTATTTTTGACTTTTAAATTTATTTAAAATGGATTACATTTATTCAAATTCTGATATATGGTACAGGTCTGTATATAATGTTTATGTTTTTAATAGATAGCTGTCTGATGTCGTGACCCCGCTGCAAGATTTGTAATGTCAGGTTCAAGGGGTCCTCTGCTGCAGACACCCCAGCCTTATTTGACCTCTCTGTGTTAGAGTAATAGAACAATTTGGGGATCAGTATTTGGTCTCTATCTTACGGAGTGGAAACCTCTGCCTTGGGTCTCTATATCATTTCAGTCTTCCATGCTGCTGCTGCTGAATGCATTGTTTACTTTGTCTATCCAGTGATTTTTAAACAAAAAGTGGGATTTTTGAAGATAATTCTTAGCTGATGAATAGTGAAACATGACAAAATTCTTGTATACTGAATTAGGTTGTCTTCCCATCGATGATATTGAAAAAACGAAACACTGTAACCCCACAAATGGCCCCACTAACCAGCTAAGTGGGCTAGAGATCTCTTTAAGTATCTATATCTAGATGCCTATCTATGTGTATATGTATCTGGGCTTTCTTGGTCATATTTTTTGGGCCACAACCATGAAAATTTGTATGAGTACTCCACTAATCACCATCTTGAAATGCAAAAAAGTGCTTCTTGGGGTCCCTATGGTCATTTTGGACCAGCAATGCCCAAATCTTGTGCTGGTATTTTTTCTTTTAGGTACAAGATTTTTATTTTTTTTTTTTAAAGATAATTTTTCATACTTTTTTTGATAATCAATTTTAGTGTACACATTGGCCATGTTGATTCATTTATTCTAGGTATGGATATCTCATTTATTTTTCAGATCTCGACTGTATCAACAAAACTGCAAGAGTCTGAGAAATTCACCCAAGAAGTGAAACAGCAGTTGACACAGTCACATATAGAATTACAAGATCAACTGGTAAGTTTGAGGTCACTTCGTTCTGTAAATATCACTGTTGGTTTTAATAGATTGTCATGAAATACTGTATATTATCGACAGATAAGCTGAGACACTCACAAATTCGTAGTTGTATGAGTTTGACCTTTTTGTACTTGTAAAAAAGACAAAAATGGCCTTTTACAATTTTCATTGAAAATGATACTTTCGGAATATTTTCCTATGATATTTTTACAAGAATGAGAATCAATTGACTCAAAGAAAGATTATTTGTCTTTTTTTCTTCCTTCTGCTACTACTTCTATGAATGGTGTACACATCGTTGAACTTATGGTTCTTATCTTTAGCAATGATAATAAAGAAGCCAAATTATAGTTATGTTTTGCCATAATTCCTATAATCTAATATTTTACCTGTTCTCTGCTATGAACAAGATAACACGTCTTGGCAAGTTGTCAGTCTAGTGCCATAGATGAGATAACTTTCCTTACAATAGTGTTTTTGTTTTATGAGATGATTAAAACCCAACTAAGATGTGTAAAGTATGCTTGTAAAATGCAAAAAAACAAAATGTACTGAATATGAAGTGACTTTGTTTAGATCTATATTTTAAGATATTTCATATTTGTTTGAATTAACCAAATATTTAATTCCAATACATTTGTGTATATATGATATTCTGTTTCCATTGTTGATTTTTATGAAAGTAAAATGTTTTAAAAGTTCATGTGCAGTTTGTCTAAGACCAGATTCAAAATATTGGAATGAAAAAAATTTCACGTGATATTTTTCTATCATTTTATCGTTTCTGCAATTTCCAGTGTATTAGCAAGATATAGAGATTAAAAAAATAGCATACTGGATATCTGAAAATTTGCAATTTCCAATATATATACACAAGATCATTGATAAAATCAGATTTAGTCCTTATTATAATAGTTTAGATTAAGTGAATGGTTACTATTTTAAACATGCAATGAAGACTTCCTATTTTCATCAATGTTTTCACAATGTTAAAAAAATATATTTGGTAGTAAACAAGTTGAAAATGTGCTGATGAGAAAGAATTGATTTTTTAAGCCGGGACTAATTTGAGATGTTGTCTTTCTCTTTGGATGTTTAACCATGTAGAACCAGCTGACGAGATATTTTGTGAGAAATTTCTTTCTCCTCCAGTGGTTGATGATACATTTTGCCAATATGACATCACATGTTGACAGATCCTATAATTACCTTGCGAATGAACACTAGTTTTATATATTTTTGTGAGGTGGCAATATTTATACCTACCTTTAGACAGCACCTTGTAAAGAATATTTGGGTTGTAAAAATAGCCATGCCAATAAAGAAACATTCTGCATATACACCCAAGGAACTTAGTCATGTTTTACCAATTTCTGGATTTTCTTACTCTAGTATACCCTCAGAAATAAACGGTTGGTGTGAAAGTCCTCTTCAGTGGTTGTTCCTTTCAAATAGATTTGCACAGAAAAAAAACAATTTGGCTTAAAAACTTGATTCTGTCTTTGCACTATCGGTTCTACAAGGCGGCTATTCCTCGTAATTGACGTTTCATTCTACCAGAATCCTGTGTGCTCAATTTTTTTCTTCTGTTGTAGAAAATATTAACAGAATCCAGGGAAGAAGTGCAGAAAGAGGTAAGTTTTTTTATCTTTATTTTTTTATTTTTACTAGTTTTAATAATTGATGATTTATAAAAAATATTCTAAAGTTGGACTGGTAATTTAAGCATGAAAGGCAGTACAGTATTAAGAATCTGACAACAAAATTATTTCCATTTGTCTTTTGGGAAGTTATGTGCTTAAAAAAAATTCACACTAATCTACCTATGAACCTAATTAAATCTTTGTTCTAAGATGAGAAAATTTTTAAAAAGCCTGTATTTTTTGAGAGCCATAATTGTCATGTAAAATAATTTTCTTTCTGTCTTAAGAAACTACAGCTTTAAATTATTTTGATTACTTCTTTCGGCATTGCCAATTTAGATATTTTATGTCGAAGTTAAGATCTATTGCCAATTTAGTTTTAAGATGGAATCTCCATGCTTAAACTACGCGGAGAAAACCAGTCTGCAAACCATAAAGGTGCTGCCAAGTATGTGCAAAAATTTGTTAAGCTTCTGGATTAATCACTGACTTGTTAAACATGTGTATATTTTGCAGTTGAAATGCTTTTATATTGCTGAAGTACTCCTTGGTAAACTTTCAATTAATATACTTGTAACTGTTTCATTTGTATATTAATTAACTGTATCATATTAATCAAATCATCGTAGCTCCACAAATAGCCTGCCTGACCAACCAGCCTAGTGTGCTACAGATTCTTCTCTCTCCAGTGTTTTGTGCTTCAGATTACTACTGGTCACATTTTTTGGGCTACAACCTTGAAAATTTGCATGAGTACACTGTGAGGCTCGGTCAAAAAAAAAAATTTTCTATCCCCCAAAAATGTTTTTTGGAGTCTCTGTAGTTATTTTGAACCAACAATGCCCAAATCTTGTGTTTGTATTTTTTTTTTAGATAAAAGATCAATTTTAGAAGTCCAACGGGACCTATCTCTTTCATATCTTATATATCGGAACTTTCATTTGTTTCAGCTGGATAGGTTGACTCTGGAAAATGATACTCTGGTGGGCAAACATTCAAAGCATTCCCAACAGTTACAAAATGAGGATATTAATCTTCCAAATAATCTTGATGTAAGTAGAGCTTTTCATTCAATTTCAACACGTAGAGTTAAAATTCTAAATGCAGTCACACATCAACTTTTGCCCGACCGAGACAGGGAAGGCAAGAAGCAAGAGGTAAAAAAAGCAGACACTTTGCTGGATTGAACTAATGACTTAGTGAAAGAAACAAAATGGATAACTCAAAGTTCCTTTCCCTTTGAACCAAGGAAGACTTGTACATTTTAGAGCAATGCTATTCAAACTGGATTCCGTGTGTCCAGCGAAACAAAGTGACATTTTTGCAATAAACTTAATGATTCTTTATTAATTAACTTTTGTAGCGTTCTTGACATATTAGGACCCTTTACTTAATACCAAACACTTTTTTATAAAATATATTATAATTAATAACATCTTGGTTATTTATGTGACATGGTCAACGTTCAGTCAGTTGTACTTCATATAGTGTATTTTTTGGTTCTTTCTTTTCCATTTGAATGTGTTTTCTATTTGAGTTCACACACATTTGGATATTTCCATAAACAAGGCCAAATATCAGAAGTTACATACATATCTAAATATATATCTCTAGAAAGGAAAGTTGTTTTTCAAAGGGGTTCCTTTGAAAATTTGATTATTGAAAAATGTTCCCCGAGTAGTTGAAGTTTGAAGACCACTGATATGGAGATTTTGGTGAATATATATGTGCTATATTATCTTATGTTAAGCAATGCATATATTTTACCTCACTCTATGATGACTCACTTACTCATGGACCAAGTTATATATATATATATATATATATATATATATATATATACTACCAGATTATAACCCTGACACATGGCTGCAAGGTTGTCTGTACATCAGGTGTGGCAAAGCTTTTGAGGGTATATGTGATAAAGTAATTTTACTATATATTCTGCTTTTTGAAACATGCTTTCAAAAATTCTTCTCCAGATTTGGTTTGTGATCTGGTATCCTATTTTTGAGGTTTTTTTAATGACTTTTTAACCCTTTAAAGACTCCCGGGGCACATATCCTGAGGTTTCTATGACTGCAGGGATATATATGTCCTGTAGATGTCTATCGGGATGTATGTATCACAAAAAATTAAGTAAATGAGATTTTCCTGGCTTTTACAGCCACAGCTAATGATGTTGTATCATAGTATGAAACCTGCACAGAAATCAATTCACAGTACAGACTGATCAGGGAAGATGTTTAGGGGAAGTAATCTGTTAATTCCATGTTTTTCATCAGCCCTGCAATAAAAATCTAATGGAACAAAAGTATCCCATCAGGATTTTGTTCTTTCAAAGCATGGAAAATTTTTTTATTGGATAAAAGAATATTTTTCTTTAAACATTAAATAAATATGTTGTAGGTTTTTTTATACTCTTTAAATAATTCTGGCATTAAAGCATCTTGATAGATAAGTCTCGAAAGGGTTAAACAATGATTATAAAACTTCAAGTCAAGAAAAAGAACCCCCCAAAAAACCTTTGAAGTTCATAAAAAAAACAAAAAAAATGATAGTATCTTAAACCAGTGTTTCTTATACTATTTCAGTGTCATTCATCTTCGAGTTTTTATTACAAAATTTCATTCAGTTGTCACTAAATTTCCTTATGTTTTTAATGAGTTTAATTTCACACAGAATTCATTTTGTATCATGTGCAAAAAGCATAAATCAATTCACTTCTTTTGTGGGTTTTTTTATTTGTTTTGAACATCTTGAAAATTTATTTAAAGAAAACTGGGAGTGATGAAAAAAATCCATATAAAAAAATAATTAGAATTTTTCCAGTATACATGAAATTAACAAACAGCTGTCTTTAAACAATGTTTTCTTATTGTATATGTTTCCTGCAAAAATCAAATCACTTGTGCTTCATGACCTCTCACACAATGCTAAACACAATACTTGTAATCTCAGAAAATTCACAATCCTTCATCCTAAAACATCTTGCCTGAAAGGAAGGAAGCTGAAGCTATTTGGCCATACCAAACGCTGACCAGGAGGACTAGTAAAAGTGTGTGTGAAAGGAAAAGTTTAGGGTGAAAGAGAGCAAGCAGCATTGGTTTGATAACATAAGATTATAGACTAATATCCACATGAGCTTAACAACATCGTAAAAGATTGTACTGTACAGATGAGCATCTATCACAAGGTCATGCATTCTGCAATGTTGCGAAGGAAGTGTTTGAGAGAAATTACCACAATAATTACTTTTCTGAGTGTAGAAAAATTTAAGTATTTGAGTAAATCAAGTCATCCGCCCGTCTTGTTTGATTTACCCCTAAAACAATTTCATTCACTCTTTTGGGGAATCATACACCAGTTGAAGAAATGCTGCCTCGGACGTTACCTCTAAAAACCTTTTCTCTTATTTTGTAACTGTTCAGGAGATGCAACTCTTATTATTGAATTACCGTGAAGAGATAATTGCTGCAAAGGTGGCCAAGGAACACATAGAAGATACTCTTAAGAGTGAGATCCTTTTCTTAAAAGATAGGGTCCTTGCTGAACAACAAGAGAAGAATACTGTGGAAGAGACCTTGTCACAAGAGGTTAGCTCCTTACAAGAACGACTAGGTAAGATGTCTTTTTCTTTATTAATCATCGGAACCCACTGCTGACCGGTTTAAATGCTGTTGCTGGGTTTTGGTTATTCATGCATTGTGACTTTTATATGTATCTATCTATCTATTTGGACTTTGTCCAGCCCAGACAGTTGACTGTAGAAACTTGAAATTTTGCGCAGTGACTAGGGATTTTTGTTTCTTTTGCTTTTTGAAAATTCCTCCCCCTGAATGATTTTTTTTTTTTTTCGGTGAGTTCAATTTATAATGAAAGTTGGGGACAAATTGGTTCCTTAGTTTGTGTCAACTTTAAAAAAAAATTTAAATCTTAAATTTATGATTCAAACCATACTGGTTGTATTTTCATCAAGGTAACTTGATTTTACCACCACCATTGCTTGATTTACAAGGTAAAAAGCAGCGTATATTGGTGGTGGTGATTCATGATTTCCCTTAGAATACTAATATTTTACATTGCAGAACAGGACTAGTTATTATTCATGAACAAATTCAGAGATATACAGGGTGGGGTACAAAATGTTCTTTGATTTTGATTCTTCAAGACCACTATCCGAGTTTGGTGCTGGGGGGGGGTAATTTGTTGAAATCAATGCGCTAGAAAAATATTTTTTAAAAAAGCTGTTAAAAGTGTATGTAAGTATTTGTCTCATCAATTTTATCTGAGGTTTTATTGAAAAGTGACTGAACTTGTTAAAGTGGAAGATTCTATTATTTCAGATGGTGGTTTTTATTAGCAAAATATAAATATCTGATAATCACCTTGTTTCTGGAGTATCAGACATGAAATGATTCTGCAGTTTTATATCTTGCAGATCTTACATTAAATCTGATAATATAGGTTATTGAATAAGTTTCCAGGAGTTTGTCAGCTAATGTTGCTTCTGAATATTTTGCTTTATTTTGGGCTTGTTGGATGTTTCGTCTTTGTCTTTGTCAACTCTGCGACACTCCTGCTCAAACAGCACTGCAGCGGTTAAGATGGTCTGACACCCTAGTTTGCAATCTGCTGCCTGTTCTTCCCAGGTTTCCTGGTTGATTCTGGGGAAGATATTGGATCTCCTCATTGTTTGAGTTGATCATTGTAATGGCCCGGAGGGCAGCTGCTGGATATTTTGCTGGTGCCAAGACCAATGGGGACGATCTGTCGGAGGAGTCTGAATGTCAATTGTATGGCGTACATCGCCTGTCCATTTGAGCCGGTTTGATGATAAGGACTTCAATGCTGTTTGCTTGAACTTTCTCAAAGACTGGAGGTTTGGTGATGTAGTCCTACCGATTAATGTTCATGATTGATTGTGGCTTCCTCTGGTGAATGTGCTCGAGATTTTTGGATGACTCGATGGCAACAGGTTGATACACCATTTGAGTTTGGTTCATTGTTGCCGAGGAGTAGTATATCTTTATTAAATGTCACATCTGATCAGAATGATCGTGTCTCTTCTCTTAGATATGTTTGTATTTGTGTGTTTGTTATATATATATATGTATATATATACTCACATACACTATTTCCTGTCTGTGTGTCACTGTTAATCTGTTTATAGTTGATGGACTTACATAATGGCATGAAAACTAGACTTGTCAAGGGTGGGGTGAAGGTTGTAAACAACCTGACGAATGACACTGGCCTATCAGGATTTTGGTAGGGTTACCCTCATATGGGTCTAAACTGGGTTTAATGAGTTAGTAAAACTTGCCTCCTGGAGGTTGTATATGGAAAATCAGGCACTTGGAGGTTTAAATGAAACAAAAAAGACTTTTCCTGACTGATCCTAACTATTCTTTATGGTGCTGCATTAAATTCCACTCGGGCAATGCCGGGTAACTCTGCCATCTATACATATATATGAGGGTGAGTCAATAATTATCTGCACTTTTGTTATATTTTTCTTTAGGGTGACCATACTGAGTTCTGCTTGTGCATGTGGGATTATGGTGTGTCTGTCAACGCTACAGTGAAAATTCCGTCATTGAAGATTCAGTCGCCTTGTGCTACCATAGAGTAAACATGGCCTCTCTGCTCTCAGTTTCTATGGAGGAAGAACAGCTTGCAGTGAACCGTTTTTTGTTATAGGCTGAAGGTGTATCAAGGGCTGAAATCTTCAGCACTATATAAGAACAGTATTTTACCTTGGTGGAGTGTGAATGAATGGATTTTGAAGTTCAAAAATAGACCTACTCTTTCGAAGCAAATGTCAGCATCCATTGTCAAAAGGTGTTTTGCTTTTGCATGACAGAACATGCCCTCATACTACTGCCCACATGATTCAAATGCCTCAAGAACTGGGATTCGAGATATGCGAGCATCCTCCTCGTAGTTCTGACCTCGTTCCCTCAGATTACCATCTTTTTGATGTGCTTAAAGACGCTTTAGGAGGTCATTGATTTGCCACTGAACAAGATGTGAAAGACGTGGTGCGTTAGTGGCTAAAGAGGCCAACCTGAAACATATTTTTTTGAGAGCATATCCAAACTTTTAGAACACTGGACCAAATGCATCATGAAGATGGAGCTGGGAAACTATATTGAAAAATATCGTATTTGTAAGTTCTGCCCAGTTCTTCTAATGAACTATTATACCAAAAGTGCAGACAAATATCGACTCATCCTCGTACGTAGTAATCAGTGCTAGAAATTCAAATGTCCGTTATATTTTTCTTTCAGCTATTCTTGAAAGCTGCAAGTCTGAACTGGAACGAGAATCCTCAGTGCGTGCTGAGACGGAGACCAAACTGCGTGACTCCGATCAATCTCTGAAGAAGATCCAGACTAAGTCGAAACAACTCATCAATGCCTTAAGTCAGCAGTTAGACGAACAAACCACATTACGGGTAGGAGAAGAATTAGCATCTTTGCTAGACTTGTTTGGACTCTCCAGTGGCATGCATAAACACCGAGCAGCAGCAGCGGCGGCGGCGGCTACAACAGCTGCTACTAATACTACTACTACTGCCACCTCTACTACTACTAATACTAGTAAAACTCATACTTCTAAGTAAATCACTTTGTTGGTGTGCATGCTTTTCGTATGATGAACAGTCATTTTTTTTTTTTTTTGTCAATAATGGTGGCCGATGGTGATATTAACCACAGCCTTTAATTTTTTTTCATTTAAGTTAAATTTATTTTTTACATTTTTAAAGATTTTTTTTTTTCCTGATAAAACTTCCCCTGACCAGGTACTTGCAAATTTTGTGCATTTTAAAGATTATTTGGTTAATGTTCAAATAATACCATATTGCAGGAAAAGAAAAAAAAAATTGACCCATTGTACTCAAATATTACAACAATAATTTCATAAGAATGGAGTCTGTATTCATTGTCTGAAATTATCTGTCCAGATAATAGGGGTGATAGGTTGGTTAACATGAATTTTTAAAAAGATTTTGTGGTCATATAGGATCAGGGGAGGTGTTGGCTGATCAAGCTCACCCGTTGCCACTATTTTCTGGTGAGCTTTCAAGTTGGCACCTATATATTTCTAGGGGGTCTCCATGGTCCCTGCCCTGAACGATACTCCGTATACTTATAAGGCTTTTCCCTATCCACCACCTGAGGATGTGTGGAATAGTAGAATGATCCTGTCCCCGTCATAATGTGTGATTTAGGGTTCCATATTCTGAGATATATTTTGAAAGATGTCTCATTTGCACCTTGAAGCACTCTTCTGGTACAGTGTTGTGAGAAAATGAATTGACTTTTAAAAAGTAGAATTCATTTATTGCAATTTTATTAGTACCTGGGATTCATATTATTAATTCAGTGGTACTTCTCATAGCGAAGGACTCTTATAATGAAATTACACTTAGCGAGAGGTTCCAATTGGCTAAAAAAAATCTCTTTGCGAAGTATTTTCAGTTAGTGAGAAAAAAATCTACAAAATTTCATAAAACTATCCGGAATCGTCTAGATTTCATTTATAATTATCTAAATTTATATCTAGTATCTAGGTGCTTATTTCCTGACATATAGATGGACATTTAGTGAATTATAATTAGATTTTTTATTAATCTATTCCTTATGTGTTTGTATTTATGAATTATTTAGAAAGTAATCATATCAATTATTTGTGAGGTTATTATTAATATTTTAGGGATTTGATATTTTTTATTTGGATCAAATTACCGAAATCCATCCAATTGGTTTAATTATTCACATAATAAATTTTTATTCGACAAGACATTTTGTGGAATTGATTGTTCTCGTTAGGAGAGGTATAATTGCATTAAAACAATTAAAACGTGTTGAATTCATTTTGTTCCAGCTCTTGTCTGGATTTTGTTAGACAGGGTGTTTTAATAATTCTAAGTGATTTGTTCAGAATAATTTTCTCATCTTCGTTTTTTGTCAATGTTTTGGCCATGTGCCCTCAGCGTTCCTTGGGGTCACCCGACCAAAATGTCGGAGGGAAAAAGAAACAAAGAAGATGAGGAATTCAGTCTGAACAAAACGCACACAATTTTGGCTATGTATATATCATGTGTATAGGCAGCACCAATGGCTCTAGAGGGCTGAGAATTTAAACATTTACTTTTTTTTGTTTTTTTTCAAATCCCTCCCCCCAAATAGGTTTTTATTGGGGCATTCAGGTTGCAATGTAAGTTTATGCTAAATTGGTCCCAAGGTTGTGCCCTCTTATTTTTTGAAAATGCAGACTTTTAAGTGATTACTGTCCAACAAAAGGCGAGAGAAGTAACTTATTCATTGTTCGCCCCCTTCTTCCAATGTTTTAATTGATCACTCCCAAGCGGTATGCTGCCACGTCAAAAGATGTTGGTAACGTGATGGTTTCATTGGAGTGACCGCTTTTAATTTTGTTTGAATTTCTTAGATAAGATATTGTTACTACTATACATTGATTCATTTGGATCATTTCCTTGTCTTTGTTGACTTTATCACAATGTTTCAGTTGCTCCATCCTTTGGCTGTATTTCTTTCTGAATTTTTTAGATCAGATATTGTTACTATTGTACATTAATTTATTCGGATGAGCAAAGATGATGAAACTAGTCTGAACAAATCAATGTATAATAGTAATGAAACTAACTATTTAAAAAAATACTTTGAATATAAAAATCATTTTTATTAGACGCAGAAACAAAAACAACCTCTAAGAGTCAGCTTCTCAGTTGAAAATTTCATGAAAGCTGTAGAATGGAGTGGCTGAAATGAAATATCAACATGAACAACACAAAGGAGTTCAATTCTTTGAACAGAGTTTAAAAATAATCTATCACTTTTTCTCTGATGAAAATTCAATTGACCCTTATGGACATATTATTTCAGTTCAGATTAGATGAGGTCTGAACCATATGATGACTTTGTTTTTTGTTTTTTTTGTTTTTTGTTTGTTTGGTTTTTTTTATTACCTGTTGGGTACAATGGTTTAAGTTTGAATTTTGCTGTAAACTTGACTTTCGGTTAATATACTTGAAAATTGTTTTTGTACCAGGTTTGAAAATAAGATTGAAAATTGTACAAACTATTGGGGAGATTTTGACTGGATTTTATGTTTATAAAAAAAAAAACAAAGACTTTAGAGTTGATAATTTTTGCTGTAATCTTTGGCAGAGCCAGCTCTCACAATTAGAAGTTCTACCCATTAACTGCTAATGACTGAAGTTTCAATCATTGCAGTAATAGTAATAACTATTACTCCTCGCCACCCGCCACATTTAATGGGTTAATTAGTCCCTGTTGACTTATTTTCATCCTAGTCTATAACATTGACAAGTGTATTAGAAAAATTATATTATATATATATATATATATACAATTGTTTTATTTATTCATTATCAGACTTGTTACAGTTTGACAAATTGTTTCGAGGTTTTCATATCTTTTTAAGCAACCAAAATAAACTCGTTTGAAAAGATATGAAATCATCAAAACAATTTGTTAAACTGTAACAAGTCAAATAATAAATATATAAAAAAGTTTTATAAGCTCTGTTTTATAAAATCATTTACTAAAATATTGAATACTGTACATTTTCAACAAATACATTTAAAAACACACACACACACACACACACTCATATATATATATGTATATATATATATATATATATATATATATATATATATATATATATATATATATATATATAGGAAAGTATCCAGCCATTTGATGTTTAAAAAAAGAAAATGCCTTACCAGGGCAATGGCTTCTTAGTTCCCTTTAAAATACTCCCCTTGGGACCCCATAAACTTATCCCAGTATTCCTTTTACTTTGCAGTCTGCAAATACCTCTTTCGAGATCCCCATCAGCTGTCACATTTCATTCTCCTTCATCCTGAGGTTGCTGTTAGAACTGAGTGATGTTTTGCCAAAAGACCCTGCATGAGATGTTAAAAATAGGCAGGCTTGCTGATGGTCACACAGTACACAAACTCACTCACTGGCATCTCACTACTGACTGAATAACCTCCTTGAGGAGTGTGTGTTCACGCATTCACAGTTAGGTCCCTTTTAATTGGTTGCCAAGTTGCATTGAAGCCACGCAACTGGTTCTTCAAGATGTCTGGATACTTTCCAGTGACACCTTTTTATTTATCAATATATATATATATATAAATGACTGTAAATAAATAATTATTTATTCTCTTGCATATAGATTGTTTTACAACAGTCTGTTTCATACCTAATGGTAATTATTCAAGTAGATTTAGTAGGTAATTAGGGAATATATATATATATATATATATATATATATAGCCTGTTCGCAATATATTCAATTTTGAACATTGACCAAATTATTTTTTACTTATAGAAATATTACATTTTTCCCCTCCTGATAAGATTTTTTAAAAAGATGAGTTGCTTCCACATCACTGGTCTTGGAAGTCGTTCAATAATTTGGTGACATTCTATTCACCAGCTAATAAACTTTACCTGGAACACTGCAAAGCCTTTTAATATATATATAATATACTTACCTGTGGAAAATAAACATTGCTTGATCTTTATTAAATAATTCTCGGTTGAGTTCGTTCTCTCTTTTTTTTTTCTTCTTTTTTTTTCTGTCTCTTTCCAATCCTTCTTCTTTATTTCCCTAAAATTTTCATCAAAGACTGCTTACCTCTATTTCTTGCCCACCCCTTTGTCGATTCTCCGAAGTTGTTGGTTTATTCCTTGTTTGCGAGGATAAGGGAGTGGGGGGATCTGCATTATTTGCTTTTCGAAGTGGAGATTAGCTTGTGCATGCCTAGTCGACTCTTCAAGCTTCGTGACCTTCCTCAGTAGCTTGGCAGGCTGAGGTTTTCTTGTCAGAGTAGCTTTCTCTCATGGATAGCTACACAGCGCTGAAGGGCTCTTTCTGCCCTACTATTTTTACCTGTAGCCGGGCTCCAAGAAGTGGTTCCTGAGTGTATAAATGATCACAAATTACCTCAGCTGGAATTTGAATTTGGTTCACCAATTCTATTTTCTAAACTGTTAACTATTAGTCCACACTGCACCTCTGAGACCTGCCGAAATTTTCACCTGCATCTCGCCTGCTGGTATTAGTATTGACACTCCCGTCCCTGTAGTTTCACAGAGGAGATGCCAACAAGAATACATCCTTCTGTGGAATCTGCACTTTCACTGATGTGACAAGGGGACAATCCTCCTTGATAATTTCAATGCTTTGCCTATATCATATCTGAAGACGAAAAGTTGTCAGATGATATAGAATGCTTGATGATAGGATAATTTCTTTCCCCCCATTTTTTCAAATGTCTTTTTTTTCCATTTTCTTTTCTTAATATCTTCTTTTTTTTTTTTTAAAAAAGCCCCTTCTTTTTGATATCTTTTTTGTATATTTTTTTTCTTTTTCTTTTTAAAAGAAAATTTGATTACTGGGAAGAAAATTAAAAGAGAATATCACTTTGCTCAAGTAAATGTGCCCCCCCCCATTATCTATCTGATTCTCTTTATATATTAGCCTATAAGTAGAACGCTCACCTCTAGTCACACCAATGACTTTAAAAATAATACTAAATGCTTCTGTGCTAAGCACTCAGCATAAAGAGTAAGATTGAGGGAGCCTGGAAAGAAATAGGCTCCAACAGGCTATCTCACCCAAGACACATCGATGAAAATATGGCTGCCCCTACGACATGGTACAGGAGACTGGAAATCCTGTATCGGATTTATGGAACTATGGACTGATGAATGCTAAAATGAACCTTTTCACCTGATAACTCTTGTTAGCTGGTTTGGTTCTCAGTATCTCGGTCTAATGATTGGTATATTCTTGTACGTAGCCTTCATGCTAGGAGCCTCTTTCACTGCTCTATACAACTTTTCTGTGATTAACTCAAATTCAAGAGTTGAATGAAATTGTCATCATTATTTTCTATAGCAAGCTGCTTAGAACAGCCAGTGATCCCTAATTTTAGTTTCAGAGGGGCTCCATTGACATTACTTTGGTGCTTGGTTGGTTACTTTTGGTTTTTGTTTTTTGATGTATTAAAAGTTAAAACCAATCACAATTTGAAAAAATTTTTTTATGATTAGATTTTTAAAGAGAGCGGACTGTATTAGTGTTTCATAACCTGGGGTGCAAACCCCACAAAGGGACAATTAGGAATTTTGATGTGGACAGCAAAAAGTGTTCCATGGCCAAAAACTGAGTCCTTTTAAGACTTGACTAATTAATTCCTAATTACAAGACTTAATTTGTACTACTAATTCCTAGTAATCCAAAATTATTAATTACTAATTGAATCACTGTAGCCCAACTTTCTGGGCTACAACCTTGAAAATTTGCATGAGTACACTACTAAAAGCATTCTATCATTTAAAAAAAATTTCTTTTAATTACTTTTTGGGGTCTCTGTGGTCATTTTGGACCAATTTGGACGCGATTCTTGTACTGGTATTTAAAAAAAAATAATTCTAGAGAGAAGATCTATTTTGGGGGATAATTTTAGATTAGAGATCTATTTTCTTCAGATAATTTCTCAGATAGTTCTGGTACACACACGGGCTATAGTGATATATTTCCCTTCAGCTCCATGTGTTTGTCATATTCTATTCTGACTGAGTGGTCTGCAGAAGGAACCCAGACTGTGTGTAATGAAACATGAAAAAGGATTTGAAAATGACGATCAAAGGGGTTAGCTATGAATTTTTTTTGTATATTGCTTTACTGGCTGCCCCCTGGGTAGCTGAGAAGGAATTAAGTAGGAAATCATTTTACTAATGATTTAACAATGAATGATCCTTTCTCTTCTGTAAGTTAATCATATGAATTAGTTAGATGTAGTGACTGCTGGTCAGTTACTGTTTCTTAAGATAGTCTTTGCAGAAGCCTGCTCCCTTGTCTGTCCAAGTGGGCCAACTTGTCTACTTCATATAGATTGAAGATGTATTGGGAGGGCTGGCCCCTATGGTTCCTGGCTCTTGGCGCAAGCAGGATTTTGGTGCCCTTTCAAGTATGGTACTATCTTATTTACCTATTTACCTGCGACCTTGCCTCATCCCATTTACCTTCCCTCCTACGTTCCAGCTATTGCAAGAACTCTATCTTGACATATTAGCTAAGCCTGACTTAGCTTGTCGTTGGTCAGGAGCATTTCCTTTGCCGATTTCACCACACAGAAAGTATTTAATGGTCAGACATTCCTGAGAAATTCAAATTTATATCAGGGATATTTTTATTTTGAGTTTTTATTCTGTTTAATTTATTCATTTTCCCATTTTTCAAATCTGACTGTCAGGGGTACCCTGGGCAACTATCTGTGTTGCTGGTAACTAGGGCTGGCCCTGTGTGTAGGTATAAAATGAAGAGGTATTTGAATCCACACGCAACCATTACCTTTTTTGTTTGCTTCTTTTTTCAAAATTTCATTTTGTTATATTTTTTTAACGTAAACCCTCTTATTAATAGACCAATGTGTGGGGGTGGGGGTGGGGGTAGCATCGGTTATTGCTGATTGTCTGGTTTTACCAAATTACGTACATAAAAAAAAACAAAACATAGCACAAATGGTTACATGAAAATAACATTGCAAGAGAATAAAGAATATATATTAATAAGATTCATTTTTTTACTGATAAAATCACTTATTTCTCATTATACTAGTACCACCATTTCATTTGGATCCATTGTTAGTGATAACATAAGAAGCACAATAATCCAGGCGTCATAACGAGAGCGATATGGTAAAACCATGCCTCCACTGAGAGTGTAAATGAAGAGGTGGATCGAGAGGCATATAGCATTGCTATGTCTGCCAGGTACCAATCACTTCACGCACTAATGGACAAGACCAGCACAGTTTGGCACTTTTAAATAATCCCAATATTACTGTGGTGGACGGAATATTTGCAATGGACAGATTTTGTACGGTATTTCTGAAATCCGGTGATAAGCGGTCTGTTTCTAAGAGGGTTTACTGCATTTGAAATTTTTTTCTTCAATTTACTTTCACTGCATGCTTCAACTTGATTTGAAAATTAAAAAGATGATTCTTCTATGTGCTATGTCCATTGAGGATGTGGGTGATCATCGCTCTCCTCAGCTTCCTTTCTTTGTCGCTTTCAGCGATTCTTGTCCCTTGTCCTTTTTTAACCCCTCTTTATCCTTCTTGTTGCTTATTGACACTGGATGATGGTCAGACAACGTCTGCCATACGTGTTCGTCCTTACCAGACTAGGAATCAGTTCCTATGGTGTTGACAGCCTTCAAAATGCTATAAACTGTATATCACCACGATTGTTCTTAGGTTGGATATTGGAATGGTTTGACTTTTACAGTTCATCCACCCTTTGATCGCACTTTATCTTCAATCCTACTCTCTTTGCCTAATTGTTCTCCACCCTTATTCATTTTGGAACCCTCCACCCCACACTGATTTTCAAGGGTCCAAGGAAGGGGTATAACTACACAGATTTGTCAAAATTTTCCCATCAAAAGACGACTATAAAAAAATGCAAGGGGGAAGAACCTGATTAACTAAGTTTAATTGTATCAGCTAATTTCAGCGACCCCCCCCCCCAATTTTGTACCACCAAAAGACTTTTCAGTTCAATTTTTCTTTGGGAATAGAAGAATTTTCTTGTTCCCGTTAATACTGCATGTTTTTACTTCCCATGTGCCTGCCCCATCCTTACTGTAAATCTTTCTCAAACGACTATGTTTTGCTCAGATTCTACTAAATATCGTTGGTGGTCATAACCTTCCATCCCCCACCCGTTTATTGAATCGTGATAGAACCCCTTCCCTCACTTATCCCCCCCCCACACACCTGGGCGATTAAACTAAACTAAGTGTACTGGGTTGCAAACCATCCTTCTCAACCACTAAACTGGAACGGGAGGGCACGTTTTATGATGAGGGTTAGGGTTAGTGACAACTAGATCCTTTGTGGCAGATATCACACAACCCTATTATAACAGAGCCCTCACCTTTTTCTTGCTTAATCATTGTTATGGAGCTTTTCATTCAGTTCATAAAGGATCCATTTTTTCAACTTGTTAACCATTTTTATTGTTTTGAAATGACTTGACAAGACATGACATGGTTGATGTTGAAGATATAAAGTCTCCAGAAATTACTCAGACAGTTGTATGTGGGTTGTTGGCCACTGCTGTCGATAATTCCTCATCATTAGGAACAGGTTTGGGCCTCCCTTGAGGTTTGTTATTGGTATCCATATTTCTAGACCAAAAAACCCTTTAAACCAATGGTGTACAGTTTGCACTGTAGTAGTATTTGTTCCACATGCTTTTTTGACATTAACAGCAGCTTGAGCAGCATTATGTCCTAATTCAAAATCATACTTGAAAATTAGTCTTACTTCTTGGGTTGACACAATTGTTTTTAAGAGCTCAGAAACCTCGACTAATACCAAACCTTAGCTCTATTCACATTGAAGTTGGAAAAAAACATCATTCTCAATGGTGTAAAATAAGATAAACTCAGACATTCCATGTGTAAGAATGTAATATTCCTGAAGAGTAGAGAAACATCTTTTAATAAAGCAAAGTTGAAGCCCATTTATCATATGACCTAACATATCTCCAAACCATTGATTAGAGAAAAAATACAGTGAGGTAAAACATTCTTATTACAAAATTTCTCTTAGTGAGCAGTCCCAATTCCAAAGTACAAAATCTCATAGCAAAATCATTTCCAGTCTGTAAGGGAGGGAAAAAAACTACGAATTTCCTAATTTTATTCAGAATTATCTAGATTTCATTTATGATTATCCAGTATCTAGGTGTTTTTGTTTTGTTTTGTTTTTTTTTGACAATTTGCGAATCTATAATGAGATTATATATTTATTACATTATTTGTGTGTGTATTTGTACTTAAACATTGTTTAGAAAGTAACTATTATATTACACATTATTTACAAGGTTATCAAGGTTTTGGGGGTCCAATAATTTATTTCAAATGAATAATGAAATCCCATAGGTTTAATTGTCAACTCCACAAATTTCATCTAATGAGATTTTTTGTCCATATTAAGAGATGTACATAGATTTCCTCCGCTATCTGAGAGTAGAGGATTCCCATGAAACCATTTGTACACCAAAGTTGCCTAAAGCAATGATGCAATTACCATTAATTTATTGGGGAAAATTCTTCAGCGTTTCCAGACCCCAAAAATAACCTACATTTATGTCTGTTAGTTTAAAGCTAAGCATAACAATCTTACTTGCAAGTTTTTTTCTTTCTTTTTTTAACCATTTAACGAAAGTGAATTTTAATCAAAAAAAGTAAATATGAAATAAATTTTATTCATAACTGAGTTTATCTAAACTTGATTATTATCTGCTGGCTGTTGCTACTGCTACCACCACCACCACCATCACCGCCGCCGCCGCTGCTGCTACACACCTTATTGTTGCTGCTTGCTAATCTCAATGTACATATTTTTACAATTTCAGCTTTTGGACACTATCCATTTCTCCCCTCTCCCAATTATTGCCTCTTCCTCCTCTTCCTCCTCTCTTCCATTTACCACCTCTCCCTCCTCCTTCCCATTTACCGTCTCCTTAAACTCTTCCCTCCCATTTACCGCCTCTTCCCTCCCTTTTACCGCCTCTTCCCTCCCATTTACCGCCTCTTCCCTACCATTTACCGCCTCTTCCCTACCATTTACCGCCTCTTCCCTCCCATTTACCGCCTCTTCCCTCCCATTTACCGCCTCTTCCCTCCCATTTACCGCCTCTTCCCTCCCATTTACCGCCTCTTCCCTCCCATTTACCGCCTCTTCCCTCCCATTTACCGCCTCTTCCCTCTCATTTACCGCCTCCACCCTCCTATTTTCCGTCTCTTCTAGCTCTTCTCTCCCATATACAACTGCCCCTGGCACTTCTCTCCCATTTACCACCTCCCTCCTGTTCCTCCTCCTTGCCCTCCTGTTCCTCCTCCTTGCCCTCCTGTTCCTCCTCCTTGCCCTCCTCTTCCTCCTCCTTGCCCTCCTGTTCCTCCTCTTGTTCCTCGTCCCCTCTTGTTCCTCGTCCCCTCTTGTTCCTCCTCCTCGTCCCCTCTTGTTCCTCCTCCTCGTCCCCTCTTGTTCCTCCTCCTCGTCCCCTCTTGTTCCTCCTCCTCGCCCTCTTGTTCCTCCTCCTCGCCCTCTTGTTCCTCCTCCTCGCCCTCTTGTTCCTCCTCCTCGCCCTCTTGTTCCTCCTCCTCGCCCTCTTGTTCCTCCTCCTCGCCCTCTTGTTCCTCCTCCTCGCCCTCTTGTTCCTCCTCCTCGCCCTCTTGTTCCTCCTCCTCGCCCTCTTGTTCCTCCTCCTCGCCCTCTTGTTCCTCCTCCTCGCCCTCTTGTTCCTCCCCCCCCTCTTGTTCCTTCTCTTCTCTCTCTTTGTCCCCTCCTCAATTTATCATTTTCTCCCCATCCTCTTTTCTATCACTGTCCACCTACCCCTTTCACCGTCCTCCCCTGTCCTTTTCCTCCCCCCTCTCGCATCTTCCTCCAATCTTGTTATCTTTTTAAAAAAATGTTTCCCAAAGAACTTGATTGTTTACTTTAAATCATGAAATTCAATCTGTCAAAGTGTCATAATCTTTATGACATTTGTTGAGGAATGTCTTATGTGTCCTTGTCTGTCTGTCTGTCTCTTCACTTATCTATCGGGTGTTACGTATGAAATGTGTTTTTTTTAAATAGTAATTTGAAAGATGTTATAAACCACAAGAAATGTAGATATTTGATAAAAATCTCATCTATTTGAGGCAATAACCTTTTCCCTATGATCTTCTAATGATGATATGCTATCTCTAAAAAAATCTTCAGTTTTAGTGATCATAGGTTCAAGCCGAACATAAATTATACCTTCCCCCTTTTTTTTTTCTTCTTTTTTTTTTGAAGCTTTGGTACTTGCACAAGAGTTGGGTCAAAACAACTAAGAAAAAAGATTACTTCCCTTGAATCTCTTTTTTTTTTTTTTTTTTAAAAGATTTTCAATACTGGACCTACATGGAAACAATTCCTTATGAAGGGGTTTTGGATCTGAGTAACTTAACTAGGGTGTCAAGTAAACATTTAATTTTATTCAAAAAAGTATTGAAAATGATTATTAATGATTCATATGACTACTTTCAAACCATCAGCTCAAATTTTCTGTTGCTTTTTGAATTTTAAACATATAAACATTAGCTTATGTTGAGTTTGTTAAGCTTTAAATGGGTGAATTTTTTTTCAAATGATTCAGGGGGAATAATTTTGGGGGAGGGAAAAAAGAAGTCTTGGATCCCACTATTGTATCAGTACAGAAGCTTTTATTACAGATATGAAGTCCAAAACGCTTGAAAAGATGATGTCAAGTTAATATGGAGAATGCTGGAAGACTTTGTACCCCTATTCTCTAAGCTCAGACACAGTCAGCTGACAGATATGGACCATTCCATTCAGTTAATGCGGAATCCATTTTTCCAACATGTTAAAATCTTATCTTTTACCTTGAGATGATGTGAGATAGTCATTGTTGAAGTTCAAAGGTCTCCAGAAAGTGATTGAACTTTGTACCATAGGCCACTGTTGTCAATAATTCATCATCATCATCATCAAAAACAGGTTTAGGCCTCCCTCGAGGTTTATCATTGGTATCAAAATTCTAGACCTACACCTATTGAATCAATGCTGAACAGTTCACACTGTAGTTGTGTTCACTTGAAATATTAGGATAGCTGCTGATTGCACCAACTAATTTGAAATCATTCTTGAAAAATCATTTAACTTTTTGAGTAGACACCATTTCTGTTTAAGCGCTCAAAAACTTCCAATAATGAATCAAATCTCTGTAGTCCCATAAGTTGCCCTCCCAAACAAGTGGGCTACAGATTCTTCTCGCTCTCCTCATCTCTGCGTGTGCTTCAAGGCACTCCTGGTCACATTTTTGAGACTGCAACTTCAAAAAGTTACACAAGTACCTTACTAAACACCATTTAAAACCCCTTTTTTTTCCTCTAGAAAAAGTGCTTTTTGTGGTCTCTATGGCTATTTTAGACCTAAAATGCCCAAATCTTATACAAATGTTTTTTAGATAAAAGATTTTTCTTAAAGAAAATTTTTGAGATAATCAGTTCTTGAAAAAAAAAAATCAATAATTTTTGATGATTTGAAAAACAATATTCTGCCTGAAACAATATACCTTTTCAACTACATGAACAATTATCTTTCGGTCTTTAATCATGTATTCTCATAAATGTCATTTGCCAATCTACCAGAGAGACTGAAAAGAAGCTCCCTATTGGAAATTGGTAATAACGTTATTATTTATTGATCGATTGTAGTCAAACTAGTTTTACTTTTGTCCATACAATTGTTGAATTAGCCTGCTGTGTTAAAATTCTATGGAGGTGCCAACTTGTGCAAGTTTTTTGATATGGCCTCAATAGACCTATGCAGGAAGTCCGGTGATATGTTGACCATAATACATTGAATACATTCCTCCAGTTTATCTAGAGTTTGTGGTTTGGTGTGGTCCATCTCCCTTCTTCACCTACCTCCACAGAAAGAAGTCACTGGTCTCAAGGTCAGGGCTTCATGCAAGCCATGCATTACTAATAGGGAGTTAATTCTCACCCACCCTGTATATGATATAAGTATGAAACCATTCTTAAATCCACCCACATCTCTTCATTTGCTTTTTAATCTTCATCATCAACACCCGAGCCGCACTGCTTTGTAAAAAAGCAACAGATATTCCTCCAATTCAGTGTTTCCCAAACTTTTTCGGACTACGTTCTAAAGCACATATTTCATCAGTGCCTCTTCCACTTCTGTAAAATCTGTCAAAAATGATATTCAATTTTCTCACCATGTATAGAATAGAAAGTGCAATTTAGATAACTCATATGAATAAAGTTACCTGTCTGAAAAGATGATTTTACTGCAGAACTGTTTGAAGTTCAATGGTGAGTGAATTTACGTTGATTTCGTCATGAAAGATGTGAAATCACCTACATCCCAGTAGACAAAAATGTTGAGGATATTCAGGTCTTAAACCAAGTCCATGTAAGAGGTGAAAGTGGATTTAGTTCTGATTCAATGATTCTGAAAAGTTGAAAAGAATTCTTTATATCAGAAAAGCAGAAAATATTTGAACCTCTAATAGCTCTGCTGTAAAATCCGCCAAATCTTGTAACCCTGTTTTTCTACTTGAAAAAATCTGCATTGAAATTTAAACCCAAAAAAAACAAAGTGCTATTCTGATAAATTTAAGACAAGAAAACAATTTTGCTAATCAAAATAGAAAATAAGTATATATTTTTTCATTAGAAACTATCAATATATATATATATATATATATATATATATATATATATATATATATATAATCATTATATCATATAGAAACTCCTATTTGAAATGATCTCCTGCCATTAGATGGTCAATGTATCACTTGGCCTAGACAATGTAAATAGAATAAACAATCAAAGAAAATGAGGCTGCTGCATTTCAAATAAGAGTTTCTATATAACACAATTTATAATCATTCTGTTGGATCATATACATCCATTTCTTGTATATATATATATATATACATATATATATATATAAAAATGTATGTATGTATGTATGTATCACATGTACAGGCCACACTAATGGAGCTGCAGATCTAGGAATTTGAACATTTACTCCTTATTGTGTTTAGAAAGAAATTGTTTTTTCAAAATTCACCCCCTGAATACTCTTTTGGGGGGGGGTTCATTTTGCCATGTAAGTTTATACTAAGTTGATCCCATAGTTTGTGTCTGTTTGTTTTTATGAAAATTCGGACCATCATAGTGATCACTGCCCAACAAATTGAGAGAGAAGTAATTTATCCATTGATCATCCCTATTTTCTATTCTTCTAATTGGTCACCCCCAACAACACATTGGTTGCATGATGGTTTAATCTTGAGTGACCAACCAGACCTGTTCATTTTAATCAGACAAGGATTTTGTGGAGACTTGATTTGTATCACTCATGTTTTTCTGCTTGTTCACACAATATCTCCAGAAGTTCTCAACAAATTTCATTGAAAATTTTGTGGGAAGGTGAGCTGCAAGCTAAGGAAGAATTTATTATATCTATGGGAGGATCCATAATTTTACTATAATTTTGATTGAGAGATATCTTTTCCATATATTGAGAATATTGAGAATATAGTCCGAAATATGGAAAAGTGAAACTTACATTGTAACCTCCCTTGCATCGTAGCTATATATGAACTGATTGTCTCTCAGTTTTTAGCGACAATGGTGTTGGCAGAGGTATGCACTCTCTGAGTGCTTTCTAGTTAAGGATTAACCCTTTTAGACACCAAGTTTTTTGAAGACTAATTTGTATATTTGATTTTGGGTTTTTGAAGGGCTATAGAGAGAAAATAATTTGTGCAAGAAGGCTCCTGAATGGAAATTAAAAGGTTTTTGGCTTCATTTAATACAAAAATTCTGTTATGACATCATCAGAAGCTGGTAAAAAAAAAATGACTGGAATAATGTTCTCTTGATGACATTACATCTCTTCATTCCCTTCTATTTCTGTTGTTTGAAATAATTGGACCCAACAGACTGACTAAAAAGAGTCTATACATCCAAATATTATTATTATCTAATTTACATACAATGACATCCTCAGGGGACTGCCATTTGAATAGAACAACCACAGTATTTCACTTCAGAATTATGCCAATATAAGTGCCCATCTATTTTCATGTACTCAGCTGCACTTTTGCGTATATCATCTATTGACTGAGTTGGCAATGGTGGCCCCTAAAGGGTTAATTATAGCATAACAAGGGAGATAATCCATATTATTGCATTATATCCAGAGGGGATGAAAGATGAAAACATTGATCTTTTCCAAAGAAATATAAACTAACTGAAATGTAGATGTTAAAATTCTTACCACAAATAATGAAATATCAAAATTGTTTCTATATCAAAATATACGCACAGAACAAGGCAGGAACTAAGTAAAATAAAAAGTGCCATTGCACTGATTATGGCTTCAGCCGTCCCTACTTACGCTCCACACATTGAATAGCCATAGTCATGTTAACAGATCTGACCAAACAATGAAATACATAGGCTGGAGGTTTTCTTCCCTTTTCACTTGTCTGTCTGCCTGTGATTATTTCAGTGCTTCTGGTCACATTTTTTGGCATAGAGCCTTAAAAATTTTGCTTGGGTAGTCCAGTAGCCGACTTCTTGTAATGGCCTTTTCATTTTTTTGAAAAATGTCTTTTTCCACTTGTTATTAGGGGGCGCCCGATTTTCAATTATAATCCATTGTGAAATGGACATTTTTGTTTTGCCACAGCTGTGACATAGCATTGTATAACATTTAGTTTTTTGGGGAAATGGAAAAGCTTAGTTTGAATGATAGATACAGATATATATATATATAGAGAGAGAGAGGGAGAGAGTATAAGAGTATATGGTTAAACTTTTAAATTTTCAAAGAATGAAAATGAAATCCTTTTTTGTCCTACTGGTTCTGCTACACCTGTTCCCTTGGAACTGACTACTCCAGCCAATCAGCACCTTTTGATCTCATCAAATCATGTATTGCTCTATGTAACTTTGTATCACTGTCCAAAGAATCAGGATTGGGTTGGTGGGTTAGTAAAGTCTTAGGTGACTGAGAGATAAGAACTCATAGAGCAGGGAGTTTCGATTAAAAGATGAGCAACTTGGTTATGGTGATTCATTTTTAGGCAGAGGTGGCAATATAATCACATTATTACTTACTCAGCTCATTTTTCATATGTGAATTAGGTTTTGAGGTGATAAGCACCCGAAGTGGTGTTACTTACTTCACCCTACACTATTTTACCTCTAACCAGGGGGAGAGATGGAATAAAACCTTTCCCAAGGACATTAGTGCAAAGTGAACACCAAGTGTTCTGGGTGCCGTTACCTGCTTGGCCATTCTGTATCTCCAAGGCATGCACTGTAAGTAAAAATTATTTTCCTATGAATTTCTCCCTTTGGATTATTCAGAGAAGTGGTTGGCAGCTTTTCCATGTCTAGTGCCCACTCTTGAAACCTTAGTAAGAGTAAAATTTCTGTACTACCCTCTAATATTTTAAATCCCATTAGCCATTTAATCGCCATCTTAAATGGCTAAAATTGCGTAGATGTCATTTCCAGGTAAGTAGGGATCTTTATATGCCCCAAAATCTCATACAAAGGTTCCAAAAAGTAAATATACAATGTATTGATCATATATCTTCGGACAAAATTCCAAATTTAAAATACTTTACTGGGATGAATACAGACATACCTTTAGAGCCATTAACGGGTCTATAGTCCACTTGAAAGCTTAAATCACCCACAAGTAGATGGTATCACCCAAGTTGGTGACCACTCATTTAGAGAGCTCTTTTCATGAACTAATACTATCAGTTAAATATCTCTTGAAAATATAGAGTTATCTTTAAAATTGTATCTATTGTTCCTGAGAGAAAATCAGATTTTTTTAATTTGATCTCTGTAGAATGTTAATCAGGTTCAAGGGAGATAATTAAAAAAAAATCATCCAAGTTCTGTGATTGTTTCCTGAGTGATTATTATACAGAGAAAAATACCAAAAAACATTAAAAGATATAGATGTACCATCAAGTACTGCCGTGCATGAAATGCATTAATCTTGAATAATTTTGATTAAAAGGAAGATGGTGGTAAAAGTATGCTTTAGAGGCTACATTACTAGGCGGATTCATCATTTGAATCGTTGTTTAAATTGAAAAAGGCATAACTAAAACACATGAAAGTGAAAGTTTGGTAACAGTAGATGACAATGGAAGATCATCGGTGTACAAATATTGATTTCTATCTTCAATCACTGCAACATTTAGATGACAAGGGAAAATTAATGCCATCTTCTGGAGTATAATTCTGTTGTCAGGTGTACGTGGCCTTTAGTCTTTGGTAATCTACCAGCAACTTAACTAAGGTATTTGATTTTTCTAAAAATGTTTTATGCAAATTAGTGGCATCCATATATACGTAGGCTTTTACAGCATGCTTTATTTTCGGACAAATTATGGCAGCGCTTTGCCACTGCTTATTGTCGCAAGAGGGTTAACCTAAGCCGGGGCTTCTCAAATTAGGGATCAGGACCTCTGCAGGAGTTGCTTAAAAATTGTTAGGAGTTGTAGAAATATTTGAAAATCTTTTTTTAAAGAATGATTATGTAACAAGTTTTTTTTTTCTCTAAATCTCTATTCAAAAATGTACCCCTAGTAATTAGTGTAAACACAGTAAAACTCAACATGGATTTATAAATTCAAATTTGTTGTAATTCTTGCCATTTTTTTAGGTAGTTATTTGTTTCTGTTTAGTTGTTAGATTACAGCTAAAGACAAAGCAAATACCATAGCCTCACAAATAGCCTGCCCAACCAACCAAGCAAGGGGCTACAGATGGTTCTCTTCTTGCTCATCTGTGGATATATCCGGGTCATATCCTTTATGGCTACAACCTTGAAAATTTGCATGAGTACACCACTAGGCACTATCTGAAAATGTTCTTTTTGGATCTCTATTATCATTTTGGACCAACAATACCCAAATCTTGTGCTGATATTTCTTAGGTGATTGTAGATAAAAGATCTATTTTTTTCTGGGGGGGGGGGCTAATTTTTTTGCATGTTTAGATCTGGTACATGCACAAACTGTTGTGATTCATTTATGTGAGGTATGGATATCTTTTTTTTTTCATTATTGTTAGATTACAGATGAATACTAATCAAGTATATATAATCTTAATACCTATTCCTTTTATAGCAGTGAGTGAAGGGTTGCAAAAAATGTCTCATCAAAAGGGGTCACAAATGAAAAAAGTTTGAGAAGCCCTCTCTTAAGCTCTCTGTTGGAGGAGAGAAGAAAAAAAAAAAAGCAAGCAAGATCACCTACCTCAATGAATTTAAAGATTTCTCTTCTAAATGGCTGCCGAGGATCGAACTGCAGAACTTGTGGTTTCTAGTGAACTGAACTTATGCTTTTAGTAGCATTAGCCGCTGGAGTTGTGTCCTACTTAATCAATAAAGTGTATTGCTCTATGCCATATAAGTTGGATTTAAAGAGGTTGAGTATGGGTTTCACATCCGCTGGTGAGGACTTGATTAACATTTGCGCACACTGGCAGAAATGAACCACCCTCTTAGTGACTATTCCTGGGTAGATTGAGCGTACAATTTTAAAACTGTGTGTAAAATAATGATTTATATCTCTTACTACACTGTACCGAAGACCTTATTTCATTAGGAATATCAAATCATATGGCCCGCCTGACCAACCAGCCTAGGGGCTTACTCATTCTTCTTCCCTCAAGTGCGTGTGTCTTCAGGTGCTTGTTGTCATCTATTAGGGTCTACAACCTTGGTAATATCTATAAGTACACCACTAGGCAAAATCTAGAGTGTTTTTTTTGGGGGGGGTGTCTGAAAAGCGTTTCTTTGGGTCTCTATCGTCATTTTGGATCAACAATGCTCGAATTTAATGCTGGTATTTTTATCCAGATGTCCTTGCAATGTCTTTCTAGATAGATCTATTTTTATTTCAATTGATTAGTTCTGGTACACATGCGGGCTACGGTGATTCATTTATGTGAGTTATAGTTATTCTATCCTTAACTTTGTACAAAGACTATAAGTTTGGCTAAAAAGAAACACCATAACCTACTAAGTGGCTATATCCACTTTAAAAGCTCATTTTTACTAAAACATTACTTTTTCTATAAATTGGATTTATATATAAATAAAATTCCTTCTACACTTGAAATATGAATCTAATTATAAAAAGTTTCTCTATTGAAATCAAGTGGGACTGTGACCATTCCAAAGGTGTGTGTTTGGTATGGGCTTGTCTTTATGTTGTGCGGACCAGTTTGTCATTATTGCCATGTAAAATAATTTTCAGTTCTGCCAATTTAGATATTTCAAACAGTTAATCCATGCTAAAGTTTGTTATACTGGATGATTGCCCCTCGTTCGGTAAAAGAGTTAGTTTGTTTGTTCAACACAGAGCCAGTGTTCAGCATCCTTCCAGTTATGGTCTTTTTGATGATACCATGTCACCTCCTAAAACGCCATAGCCGGCCATTACTGCACTTCGAAATTCTCATAGCATAAACGATATAATGGGATGGTCCATGTCTAAAGTGTCAAAAACCACCATAATGTACTAAAACATCTTAGCCTTTTTTTCTGGTCAATTTTAATAGCTAAAATGGCTAGTCTAAAAATAGTGCAAAATGTTGAATTTTTGTGCTTCTAATACAAAAAATGGTAGAAATTCAGTGTGAAAAATGCAAAATTGGCAACACTGGGTTTGATAGGCCCTCCCCTGCCAATCCGACCCTAACTGTCTCAACCAGAGTTCAAATTAGGCACGCCAATCCCAATCTCCATGCTGCTATCCACATTTACCTCCATGTTAAGTGCCTACTGACCGATAAACACAAGGTAAAGTTTCGTACTCATCTCTCTCAATTGGGGATTATCTAGACTTAACAAATCAAGATTATCAGGAACTGATACTATGGATTAGGATCTTTATTCATTATACGTGGTTGAGTGAGATTATTTTCCTTGTCTTTGTTGTTAATTTTCCACGTTTCAGCCATGCACCCTCCAGCCCTCTTTGGGTGTTTGTTTCATTCAGGAATGTCGAATTTTGTTTCAGGGAAGTATGTACATCCTCTCACGTACAAGTCGCATCTGGTTTTTGCGTTTTGGGGTTGTCAGAAATTCAAAAACTGGAAGTGATGTGTTAAAGAATGCACAGGTTCCCCTGGGATGAAATTTGACATTCCAGAATGAAGCAGAAATCTGAGGAAGGTACAGACGTACATGGCCGAAAAATAAACAACGAAGACAAAAAAATTCACCGACTAAACCGCTTACAGTGATTAAAAAACACTCCAACTAGCTTCTCAAACTTTCTGTAATTGGATGAGAACAATAATTCATTTCAGATGAAAATTGGTCATCTTTGGGAGAATTTTTATTAGAGATTTAAAAGAAAAAAAAATACTGTTGTCATATTCAAATGGATTTTTTTCTTAAAAATAGATGTTTTTTCATTTCATGACAATGAAGACAACAAAGGGAAGCTACTCATGCCTAGTGAATTACTTAATATTAATTTTTAATATATATATATATATATATATATAATACATTCGGTACAGATCAGGTTAGCAATATAGCATGATATAAAGCAACATCTGATATGTGATGGATCTATTTCATTGAGTGTTCGATACATCCAACTTCATGCTATGAAAGTCAAGACGTTTTAGAGTAGAGCTGGAAATAAATAATAGGATGTGGATTTGCTGCACAAACTAGTTCATGTTTCTGCCCTCTCCAGGCTTCATCAGGCGAACTAGTTTGTGTAGCGAATTCACATCCTATTATTTATTTATTTATTTATATATATATATATATATATATATATATATATATATATATATAGTATGATGGTTTCAACTCAGATTTTGAGTTTGGTCATTACATCATGTCTCTCCAAAGAATCATTCAACTATGTCAAGAATGGATATGTCTTTTCAAATCAGCCAAGGATTTTTAATTTCTGGCACAATATTGGCACATAAGAGTATTTCTGGTTGTGGCACCTGGTGTGCAACTTCCATGTATCCTGGTATGCCCTTCCAGCCCACTAGTTGATTTGCATACCTTTCCACTGATGTGACAGATTTTGTGATAGGTAGCTATTTGATAGTTCACCTGTTGTCTTTTTTCATGGTTCTATAGATGACTCCCTTATCCGACATTGCCGAGGCAGACCCTCCCATTGATATGATGAGTTAGTTTTTGACAGCTACCTTTGTGAGTGGGAAATCCAAAGTCAGGTCCTTTCTCCTCAATTTTTCATATATATATATATATATTTGCATGCATGCGAAGAGACATAAGACTAAAATTCACAAGTATCAATCCAAATATCTAGACAAGTAACAAAGCATCAAGCACATAAAATGAATAACATAAGTGAAATGTCAGTTTAGTTCTGTTCAAAAACAATTTTTGAACTATTGCTTTAAAAGAAAATCTAACTGGGGGTTCCTGGGGGAAAAAGGTTGAGAAACTATGGATTAATATATTGTATCTTGGAACAATTTCAGATGAATAGTTTGTTACTTATATTAGTTACAACCTTGCTAATTAAAATGTAATTTCACTAATTTTCGTTTCCTTTGTTTGGACTCCATGAAAACAATCTTTGCAGATTGGGTCAGGTGAAGTCCAAAGTATATAAACTTTTTTTTTTTCTATCTCTCTGCCCAAACAAGTGACCTGACAAATATTATGAGTTGATAATGTTAAAAAAATAGACTTCATTTTTTTTCCTCGTTGGATTTTGTTATGGAACTTTTAAACTGCCTGATGTTCTTGTGCCTGACTTCCTAACACCTATCTTTGCTCCAGCACTAACACTGTAGCACCAACAATTTAACCTATGGTAAGTTGTTACTATTATTATTATCATACCGTATATTTCAGAGGATAAGACGAGACCCCAATTTCAGTCTGAATTTCATAGTTTTAATTAAATGTTTAGTCACTGTTTTTGTATTCGGCCTTTTGGACAACCCTATTGCAGATGGCATACAGGGTTGCCAATTTAGATACATTTTTGTTTTTATTTTGTCAAATTTGTAAATTGAGTACTATTGACAATATTTAGATGTTTTTTTATTTTTTGTAATATTTCTAAAAAGTCCAGAGTTGCCAATGAAGATTTTTTTTTTTTTTTCCTTCAAATTTGAGAGTGATTTCCGGAATCAAAACATTGAAAAATCATATCTCAATTGGCAAATGTGGTGTAATGCTTCTGGTGTTATCTTATCCGCTGAAATATACTGTAATCATGATTAAATATCTGAATTCATCTTGTTCACGATTGTTCGATTGCCTCGTCAGAGGGTCATTGATCATGGCCAGTTGGATTCAGGACTTGGGATTCATCTTCGTCGTTTAACTCTTCTCTTGAGTATCTTCCATTCTCCCAGCTTTCCTCAGCCTCGTCTCATTTTATCTGAGGACTTGTTTCAACCATTTTGTTCATGATCCCTACCCTTTCCCCCCCTTGGTATTTTTTTACCCCCCCAATTCTGAGGGTTTTTACTTTTGTTTCTTTTGCAGAGTAAGTCGGACAGCGAAGTGGCAACATTGAAAGTGAAAATCCACTCGTTGCAAGTTGACTTGGAAAACAGTGAAGCTGTACAGAGAGACTTTGTCAAATTATCACAATCATTACAGGTAAGTTCTCCTTCCATCGTTTGTTTATGAATGAGCAGTGCTTCCTACTTTACATCTGAAATTGAGCTGAAAAACATCTTGAATCTCCTGGGAGTATATAGATTTTCCTGGTATAAATCTAAAATCTAGGAAACGTATCACAATTCATTAATGAATCCAAAGTGACTTCAATCTTCAACATTTATTTTATCAAAATATCACTTAATTTCCAACAAATATCAAATCCCCGTAGCCCCACAAATGGCCAACCAACCAGCTAAAGGAGCTACAGATTCTTCTCTTTTTGAGTGTCCATGTTTTGTATACGTCTATTCATTGCCTACCTCTCACGACTCTGGACTACGAGTTGGACTTTCTCAGTTTAGAATCAGAGTAGTCTGTCTTCTGGATTGGTTGCCGACCAAGCCCAGTCTGCCCTGCTATTCACCCATAGCCTGGCGAAGAAGTGATGGATTCGTACATTTCCCAAGGGCATTTGTGCAAAATGAACACCACTGTCACAGCTGGGGATTGAACTGGATTTGTCAATTCCATTCTCAATGCTGTCAGCTGTTTGGCCATCAACCTCAAAAAAATCACTTAAAAGGTTGGTTAAGCCATGAACTAATCTGCTGTCTTATGTTTTTACTTATCATAGATATTTACTTACCTGTTAGGGTATTAGAATTTACTAGCCAACTCTGTGGCCCATTTGGTCACCCTTTTCAAAAAAAAAAAAAATTGATATGACCAGAATGAACTGAATTGAAAAAAAATTCTTTTACACATTTGTAAGTAAATAAATAAGTGATACTACTCTATGATTAGCCTTTCATAATTATCTCCATTCACAAATTGGTTGTTATTATACAGATAATGGTGTGAATACATACCTCACCTCATACTATTAAATCAAATTCTCCAAGTTAACACATGTTGGGGGTACCTTATATCAATACCTCTGGTTACACTTCACTATTTCGGTTCAAAGATAGACAAAATCAGACCTTTAGTATTACTATTAGTAGTAATAGTAGTAGTATATATGTGTATGCAATATCCCCTTTGCCAAAGAATTGTTGCTCCTCAGGAATGATATAGCTGCTCTTGAGGGATTATGATTACTAATTCCAGTTTGAATAATAAATTGCGCTATATTATATAGAAACTTATATGAAATGATCTTCCGTCATTACATGGTTGATGTATGACTCAATCAAGACAACGTGAATAGAATAAACAATTACAGAAAATGAGGCTGCTGCAGGGATTGAACTTGCCACCGATAAGGTAGCTGCTTCAATGTAGTGATGCTCTTACCATTGAGCTAAATAGTCAACGGTAATACGAAGGCCAAATAATTGCTTTCAACCCATAATTCCAGTTTGAATGAGAAAAAGAGCTGAGCCTTATTACTTTGACAGACATTTTTCTTGCTTTCCTATTAATCCTGACTTAGACCCACACTCTCATATGCAGGTATCGAGCCTGATACTGTTAAAACCTTTGGTATCATTACTTGCAGAGATCAATTTCATCTGGGCACGTGGGTAAATGGCAGGTGTTGACCTCTGCAGGCAGTTTTGATGTGTCAACTTTTTTTTCTTTCTTTTTTTTTTTTTGCTCTTCCAAATAGTGAGAACCTAACAGATAGGATACCAAGATTTATGACTATTTTGCAGACAGGCTGAGGATAGAGTGACAAGCAATGTGTTCAATCATTCCTAAATGGGGTGGGGATAAGGCTATTAACTGAAAAAAAGTTGCCAAATTGGCCGTTTTAGGGAGTGGGTCTAGATCTAGCCAATTTGTTTGTTTGTTCTTCCAAAATATTGAGCAAGAATGAGGATGACAGCATACCAAGACTTATGACTTGAGATATACCCTGATATTTCCTGGCTGGCTCAGGCAGGTTTTCTTTAAGAGCTGTGTAGCAGTAAGAGTAATTTATTTCCAAGTTGAAGTGGACAGTTCATAGTTTTTTCAAAACAATCATCTGTTATCCAGAAATTACATTAAATATTTTTGACAGAGTTTATTTATTGATTTGTTCACCCATACTGTCAAAAAAGACAGCAGTATTCAACTACAATTGAAAAAAAAATCATTGTCTGTCTGTCTTTGCATATATGCACTGCAATTACTCAGCAACTGGTCATTGTACAAAAGTGACATTCCCAAGATATATTAGTCAACACACAAGGCGATGTTGAGTTGGAAGTTTTGGGGATCAGCGGTTCTCGAGAAATCAAATGAATATAAATAAAACATTAAAAACGATCTAAATTTAGATATAAGCGATTTAAATTGGCAACATTGAAAGGAAGTAGCCAAAATACTTTGAAGCCATAACTTTGTACGATGGATCAAAAGTTATTTTACATGACAATTATGGCATACTATTCCACACACCTTAAAGTCCGGGCCCCCTTCAAACATGCACCTGTGGAACAGATGCCCCCCCCGCTAAACTAAGCAATGCATGATATCAGAAGAGTCCTTTTGCTTGCATTTTTTTGCTTATGTTCAACCAGGACGAACCTTGATTTTTTTATATCTTTTTCAAAGAAAATATTGATGAGAGAGACTACTCTATGATTAGTATTTGAAAGTGATCTCCCCTGACAAGTGTTACAGACAAAAATATAGACTAACACATGGCATATTATATAAATGGATTCTTCTTGATGATTTCAGATCCAGTTGGAAAAGATCAGACAAGCTGAGACAGAAGTCCGATGGCAGCATGAAGAAGATGTTGATGAATGTAACAACTGTAGGCAAGCTTTTACGGTGACTAGACGAAAAGTAAGTTTAAATTTGCAGAGATCAAGTGATAGCAAGTCTCCTCAAATTTTCTTCACCTTCATCAGTATTCTCTCAGACCCTAGCACTGCTGTGATCTGAACAGTCTCGATTCTTCTTTGAAATTCCCATTCATCCAATCTAAACTCTAGTGTTTTCAAGACAGTTCTCACAGGCCCGCATTCATTGTAGCCATAACTCTGACTTTCTTTTTCATTTTATAATTATTATTATTATTATTATTATTATATGAATTTTCAAACGAGCTGTTGTTCTACAGGTACATCACCAATTTACCTGCCGATAATGGACCGACACCTTTTAATTTGGACAAAATTATGAGTAGAGACTTGAATTCCTCACAGCTTAAACACTAGTTCAATGTGAAGCCAGAGGTGGTGTTATGTGTGGAGCCATCTCTTAATTGCTTATACTTGGGTGGTTGTTACTGCTCCATCAATTTTGTACAATCCTTAGCCTAATTTACTGTTAGTTATGGCTTCCAGGCAAAGTACAAATGTCAGTGGTGGTGTTAAGTGCCATCACAATTTCATATTATTGCAAGAAAAGATGGTGTTGAAAAAAACTAGACTGCAGTGTTTTGGTACTGAAGCTGCTTATCAACTGTATATGATATTTTGTATTTGTTCAAAGAATATACAGGTATTTGTTTCATTTATATTTATGAATTATATCATCTATACAATGATATTGTTAATTTCAAATTTTTAAAATTCTTAGATGAAGTTTGAATAGAGGTTAAAAACTATTCAAAAATCAATAATAATCATATTTTTAATATAAAGCATTTAACCATTTAATTCATGTTTAATATTTGTTTGATTTAATTTTCTACCAATCCTAATGCTTTAAAGATATAAGATATGCATAATTAATGGGTCAAAGGGGTATTATGGAATTTGTTTTATTATGTGAACTCTGTCTGGTAAAATAGATGATGCAGCATTTGGGGTGTATCTGTAATTTGATATTTATATCATTGTTATAATGTAAGGGTTCTCTAACTTTTTCTCCCAGCATACCCTTTTGTTCTGTCCGGCAGTGTTAGCGTACCCCTTATGAAAAATATGATATAAATCTATGGATAACATAGAAAAGTCAATAGACGTGTGGTATTTGTGAGTAATTTCATTTAATCAATCTCCTAATGTCATAAACCACTTGATACCATTCCCAATTGACAGTAAAACTCTTCTGAGGCAGAAAGAATTTTTCTTTAAGTTATCATGACTGGACTTTTAGTCACCCTACACAAGGTCATTCGACCACTTTTCACATCCAACGGTTTGTAAGAAGGGAGTTATTAATGCCACTGAATCAAGAACTGCAAAAAAAAAGTTCAAATAGCGTATTGATGTTGAAATTATGAAGTTGGAAACACATGACATGTTCAATATGAAGACTGAAAAGACTTCTGTTTACTCTTGATTTAAAAATGTCTAGGTTGTACCTGGGTAAAACATTCAGAAGGGAATTTATTCCACGTAGACAATGTTCTGAAGAAGAAGCTATTTCCATGCAACTTGTGGCAAATCCTTGATATGATTAAAAAGTATAGATTTTTTTTCCTTTACTTTCGATCACCCTAAGCAAGGACTTTTGGCCACTCTTCACATCAAAGGATTAGTTAGAAGAAAATGATTTATGCCTCATAAAAAGTTGAAAAAAAAAAAAGGAGAAAATTCTATTTGAAGATGGAAGGGAGGTAACTTTGATCAGATATCAAGATTTATATTTTCTCATATAAAATTAAGAGTTAATGCTATTTTCTTGATAAGTAACTAAATTTTTGCCACAGTTTTTCAGGAAGACATACTTGTACATCATTCCTAATTGACAGTTTTTCACAAAATTTGTTTTATACTTGAAAAAAACAAAAAAAACATAACATCCAGAGCACAGAAGAATGTCGAATGAGTATAGATATTCTGTGCATCTATTTAATCACTGTCCCACCACAGCAATATTTGACACAAGGTCAGGCTTAACGTGGGAAGAAATAGGAGCAACCCTTCCAAAAATGGCTCAAGCCGACGCGGCTACGGTTGAAAAGCGCATCGTAATGGCTAGACAATGTCCGCCACGAAAGCGTCCACCAGGGGACCTGCTCCTTTAAGTGCAATGGAGCAGTGCTGCCCCGGGGAAACAGAGACCCTGCGGCTGGATATTCTGTGCAGACTGGATACTTGGGTGAATCATCTTTTTGATTTGTGTAGTGTTACCAATTCTGTCAGGTTTACCAGATATAAGTTGTGTTTTAGTTGGTGGTGATTGCTTTGAAATTCCAGTGTTTTCAGAAACATATCCCCAAAATTTCTCTTGTCTACCCCCTATTGGTACTTTCTACCCTGATTTGAAAACCCTGTTGTAATGACTTACATGTAGCCATGGTGTTAATTTTCTTTCTTTCTGTTTTTTTTCTTTTGCAGCACCACTGCCGACATTGTGGCAAAATCTTTTGTGCTGACTGTAATTCAAAGAACGTTCTAAGTGGTCCAAACATGCGATCCTCTAAAGTCTGTGATGTGTGCCACACCATCCTAGTAAAGGATGCCACACCCTACTTTAGCACAGAGCCCCCATCTACACCCCATTAGCGAAACCTCTGTGTTTGGTTTGATTTGTTGTAGCTGATTTTTTTTTTCTTTTTTTTTTTTTTTTGTGGGGGTTGGGGTTGTGGGTTGGGGGACGGTATAGAGACTGGGTACTCTGAGTCATCATGCGTGGGGGCACAGACTGACGGGTACACAGTTTGTAGATGGGCCAGGGAGGAGGGGGTCTGATTGTTACAGACATTATATATGTATGTGCTGGGGACAGGGGGGGCAAGAAGTCCCTTTTAGGAGGGCAAGTGTTAATTTTTATTTTGTGCATGTGTGTGTGTGTGTGGGTGTGGAAACCAGAAAATCTTCCAGAGAATTCCAAGTTTAATAAGTTAAATGAATAAAAAGCTAATTGAAATTTTCGTGGAAAGTTCATCTGAGCTGGTGTGTAAGTGTATAGATGTGTGTGTGTGTATAAATGTGTGTAGATAGATATGTGTATATACATATATATATTTTACAGTCGGATTCTGAAACTTGTGATTTCGTAAAATCTCTGAACCTTTCAATAATTTCATAAATATGTAGTTTCACAATCTGTGTAGTGATGGTTAACAAGCTTATAATGCTGAACATTACTACTCGAATGTGTTTGATCCTCACCGGGTGCCCCGCTACTGTAGCCTAGTGTCAAACTAAGCTGAACTTGGAAAATATTAAGTATATTATGTTTCAGTATTAACAGTGTATATACAGCTTAGTTTGACACAAGGCCATAGTAGTGGGACACCGTGTGAGGATTGAACCTATTACAGTAGTAATATAGTCAGCATCACAAGCTTGTTAACCATCACTACACTGATTGTGAAACTAGGGATTTCATGAAATTACTGAAATGTTCAGGGATATCGTGAAATCAATTGTTTCACTATCTCACTGTAACATATTTACGCATACATGCCTATTTGTGCGTATATCAAAATGGTATCAGAAAACTATGTTGAGTTCTGGAAAATGTTTTTATAGTGTTTATAAAAATGTCTTTCTTGTGATTTTTTAAAGAGTTTTTCAAAACTTTCTTCCCCCTTGCCAAAAAAAAAAAACAAAACGTGAAGAAAATAAAGAGGGAGGGGGGGGGGTAAAATCTTGCTTTTATTTCCCAAAATTAAATTGAGAACTGTAAAATAATTAAGCAGAGAAAGAAATTCTATTCATCTTACATTTAATTAAATGGATTTATTTGATAATCTTTTTTACATTTTCCTCCTTCCGTTTGTGAAGATCTTTTAAAATATTGGTCTTGTTAATTAGATACATTCAGTCACTCTTATAATATATATATATATATATATATATATATATATATATGTGTGTGTTTGTGTGTGTGTGAGAGAGAGAGAGTGAAATAACAATATCAGAAGGCCTGCTGTACAAATGAATTCTCTCATTTCAACAAAGCTTAGTTAGGTGTAATGTTGAAATAAAAATTCATTTATACTGCAGGCCTTCTGATATTGTCATTTCAACATCATATTGTTGGGTTAACCATAATCCATACCTGTACACTAATCATTTATACACACACACATACACACACATACCCAAAAATTTGGGTGATTTGACCCTGAAGAGAGGGACTGCCATTGATAAATACAGAGTTGGCTTAATGGTTAAGAGCATGGATATTTGAATGGCAGACCAAGTTCATAAAAGGTGCTGCTCTCAAAGGGTAACAGCAGAAGTCCATACTACATACTGTTTGTGCGTACTGTTCTTATTCCCCAAACTTTGTGTATCACCTTGTGTGTGTATGTACATGTATATATAATGTGTGTGTATGCGTGCATGTCAGATTTCATTTTCTTCCAAAGGAAGATGAAATATTGCCCTTTTAAATACACGACCAGTGGATAGTCAGTCTATGAGAAAAAAGTCCCAAGAAATAATGAAATAGATAACGAGGAATGAAAAAGAAAATAAATACATTTAAAAAAAATAACCATAAAGAACTTTTTAATTAGAAAATCAGACCAGTATTCGTTAGAAGAGGATTTGCAATTTTTTCTCTCTAGTAGCTTTAGATTTTGCCAAGCTTTTTTTTAAACACAATTGTAATTCTGTGGACCAGTTTGAAATGTGGCTTCTCTGCCTTATAGCTAAGAGCAAACAGTAGTATGTTTTTATAGTGTTTGATACATCCCTGATGTTTCATGATTCAAATCACAGCTGTGGTGTAAAGGAAGAATGATTTAAGTCAAAAAGAAATTCAATTCATTTTAACGTTGAATATCTTAACCTGCACTCAAGTAGGTACTAATTCATGAACACACTTCTAACCCGACAACACAAAAATTGTTAGGTTTAGGGCCAGTCTGATATAATGGGTATGGGTTTGGGTAGTTGCCCTTGCAGCACATCCCTACCCAAAGCAAGGCCTTGATTTAAATCTGTTGACCCTACAGGAATGGCTGTTATGTTTTTGATCTTGCAAACCATGGGGGTTATTGGGCCATGCTTGGCCCATGACATGTTGAACAGAGTTTATTTGAAAAAAAAATACAAAACCTTTTGAAAGTGAAGTTTTAACTTAGTTAAAGTCCCTGTAGCCCTTATTAGTCAACCATACTGACAACTTCAGATCTTTTCACTGTAAATTCTTTTCAAAGCCAATTATTGAAGTCTATGCATCACGGATGTATCAGCTCAATATCTTTTCATCCTCTAAGCAGAAAGACCGGAAAGCCACATTTCGAATGGGATCCCAGAATTACAATTCTATGTTTGTTTTTTTTTTAAAAAAAAGGTTTTTATTTCTTCTCTTGATATTTTTTGTTATAAAAATGCTTGAGTTTATTCAATTAGTATGCATTCATCTTTTAAGGTATGCGATAAAACTTGCAACAAAGAAGACATTTTGCTACCAGTAAGCTTTTAAACCTGGCTTACACAGTGCCAGATTAAGATTTTATGGGCCCCTGGGCTACAAGTACTGTGAGGCCTCCAGTAATATTTTGAAACAGTTAGAGAAAAAGTTTTTTTTCCATAAAGCTAACTACAATTAAAATTCAAACATTAGCTTTCTTAGAAACGAATTTTTCAAAACGTCAGTAAATTGTAAGTTCTTGAAGATCATTTTCAGTTGCCATGACTATTTTAGTCTTTCATTTACGTTATAAACTGTCATACGGTATATATGCAGTACAGTGTTTCTTTTTGCCCAGTATGTTTATCACCAATGTTAGAAACCATCAACCAAAACTGTCAACATAGGTTCATTTAGTATACAAGTTGGTCTGGCTTATGTATATATCATGCATACAGGCTGCACCACTGGAGCTAGTGGGCTGAAAATTTTAACATTTACTCTTTACGTCTCGAAAAAAACGTTTGTTTTTTTTTTTTAATTTCCACCCATGGATAGGTCTTTTGGTAAGGAGTTGCAACGTAAGCTTTTGCTAAATTGATCCCTTAGTTTGTGTCCTGCAACATTCACCTTTGTTTTTTGGAAAATTCAGACTTTTTTCAGTGATCATTGCTCAATAAAAGGCGCGAAGTAACTTATTCATTAATCACCCCTTTTTTCCTATTTTTAATTGATCACTCCTAACATGGCATGCTGCCAAAAGACAGTCATGTGATGGTTTCTAAACAGACCTGTATATGATAATCAAACCTTTTTTAAATAGATATGGTTGGCAGCACCTAAAGCCCATTCCTTAATCCGGCACTGGGTTTATAAAATCCATGTTTAATCAGTATTCACCTGAACGTTTGAAATTTCCAACTGTAGTTTCTCCTTTTCAGTACATCTAAGGCGGTGGTTCCCAAATTTTTGACTGTGACCCTGGAACCAAGTGTTCTTTCAATTAGTTATATCTAATAAATTTTACTGAATTTCACTTTAATTTGATAATCAAGTACAAATATTAGACATAAACAGACAGGGATACTCCAGGAGTTTTGATACATTTCTAGAGGCTTTATTATTCACAACTATTCCCTGTTGCAGAATATCTCCAAAATTGTGATGCAAATTTATTTGCACTATTTTTAACTAGTGATATACTGGAATATCAATCCGATCCGATATCCAGCACTGGATTTACAAAAAAAATGAAGGATTGATGATAATAATAATTGTGATATTCTGGTACATTGATATCTTTTACTTTTGACATATTTTATACTTTTTTCCAATTAAAAAAATTTTTTTTGCATTGTTTTATTTTCTCCTCTCCCCCCTCCCAACCATCCTGCAACCCTCAAAACATCCTTATGAACCTCATTTGGGTCCCCACCACAGATTTGGGAACTGCTGCCCTAAGGTGACTTGTATGAGCTCATCTTTCCCGATATGAGTATTTGTATAATGGATCCTGATACTTAATTGTACCATTTTTTGAAAAAAAAAACCCCTTCCTCTCGTACTAAAGGTGTCATGGGGTAGGGGGAGAGATTGTGGTTGCATTTCGTCCATCTGCCTCCGCTCTCCTTTGTTTTTCACTTGAGCAATCTATTACAATCCACTTCTGGCTTGCCAGGCCTGTCAAAGTATTGGACTCCTTTCCGCAAGTAAGGAGACATGGGGGTGGGTGATGGGCACTATCCTGCCACACTGACCCATGATGTATTGGCAAAGGGGGAGATGTGGATACATGCCTTTCCCAAGGGCATTAGTGCAAAGTAAGCACAAACTATCTCAGCCAGAGTTTGAACTTGGTTTGCTGATCCTATTCTCTGTGTCATTACCCACTCAGCCAATCGTACCTCCAATGTCACCATATTGCATCAAAAAACTCTTTACAATAATTTCGATATTTTTGAACTTTGGAAGCTCTTAACCTTTTTTAGACTCCTTTCTCCATTCAAGCCAATGTTGGAATGTAACCAGTTGCAAAAAGGCCGAACGGAACGATTGGCTGCTCACATTTTGGTCCGGCCGTTTGGGCACTTGACATTTAGGAGCTAGAAAAAAAAAATGCTGATTGATTCATCATCATTCCAAGGTAAAACTTCAAAACTGAAGTGTTACTTTATTTCTAAATAAAAACATTCAAACTGTTGAGCACAAAAATCTATAATGTAGCTTTATTAAGTATGCTTCATAATTATGAGCAAAGTTCATCAGTTACTCTTTAGGGTTAGGGTTTAGAATAATCAAATGTTCTTAGTGCCAAAACATCCGTCACAAAATGTGCTGAAACTCTAAAAGGTTTAGTGCCCAAACAGCCTTGTCAAAACGGCAGCATCCAAACAGCTGTGCCAAAACGTACCAAATCCAATGAAAGAGCCTTTTCTCTAATGAGTAATATTAATAGGCTTTTTTCAAAATCATTAGAAAAGAGTTTGAGCAAACTCAAAGTACCCTATGAAATCTGTTTTTATGAATGAGAACAATGGTTTCTCCTTTCAAATCTGGCACTCTGGTGAATATGGTTCATTGATCAGTCAAGTCAACTGAAAGTTAGGGGGTCAGGTTTTAAGTTTTGGGTCATTGATACCAATAAGCACCAATGTATCCAGGAGGAGGAAAACTAATTTTCAAACCATAAGTTCTCATTTTTTGTAAAAGAAAATTTCATATTTGGTTTGCTGGCCTGAATTATTTTGGGACCCCTTCTTTGCCTAAAGGCTGGTGGGTTGCCAGTGGTCAATAAAGATAAAAACCAGGATTTCGAATGCTGATTTTTAAGGTAGGCAGGCTGGCCCTTCCCACTTGGAAGATTGGCACAACATAATCTTTTTCCTACCCATTTTGATCTTGTGCCAGATCAAGCTGATCTTGGGGAATATCTAAGAGTATGTCTTGTTGAGCAGTGGTTCGTAGTCCTACCCAAGGCCTCCAAGAGGGATTTTACAGGGTAGAGCAAAAATCTTTTTTTGCAACACACTGCACAAACACCCTCATCTTTTAGCCATCCTGTTTTCATCTGCTATAACCCTTTCAGCATACCATACTATATTCACTTGGAAAAGCTAGTCAACCAATTTTACAAATGGACATATCGTATTGACTTGAAAGTTTTGATACTAAACTCTCAGAAACTATAGTCCCCCCCCTCAATCCTCCAGTCCCTGGCTTCACCCCCTGTCATAGGCGATTGTCCTACCGAACATTTCTAATGAGTTTAAAGGTCACTAGATCACCATTATTGTGTCCTTGTGCCAGACTAAGTTGAGCTTAGGGAATATTTTTAAAAGCTGCAGGTAACTCTGAAAAACATGCTTGTAGGCCATTAATATTTGAATTTGATTTGAATAGAAAAAAATGTGGTTGATTCCTGTCAATATTTCAATGTTTTCACCCAGAACTTTGAACTCAACATAATCCCTTGTTTATTAATCAAATATTGATTGCCAGTATTTCTTATTGCTCTACCCTTGTCTAAAAAACTCATTTTTTCATTAGCTCTTAATTTGATTGACAATTCAATTAAATATTGAAACCTTTCTGATTTTTTTTCCAATTAAGGATCTTGAATGAAAAAATCTTTTCCATATGCAGGAACTTCCAGATTAATATCTTTTTTAGTTTCCTGGAGATTTACAATTTTATTTGAAAGACTTTCAAGTGAAACTGATTTCACCATAGGCACAATAATATGAATAGGATTTATTTGATATATTGTAGTGTAGGAATTTTGTGACTAACTTATGTTTAGTCAAGAAAAAATCACTAGCTTTGTAATTCGACCTACAATACTTTTTATTATCGTATATTTGTATATTTTATCTATGACATAACAAAACTATGTTGAAGATCTTTTTTCTGTTAAATGTAAAAAAAAAAAAAAAAATACAGGTATACCCAGGTATCAGAACATTGAACATTCCGACAAAACTTCTTGTCAGCCGAAATGACATTAAGCAAAGAAGCAGTTACCATTAATTTATAAGGGAAAATTTTTCGAGCGTTCCCAGACCCCTAAATAACCTTCTTTTTTTGTCTGTCAGTTTTGTGCAAAATGTAACACCCTTAAGAGCGTACTAAGACTTTTCTGATACTTTTGGATACGTCTTGCTAATGTATGCTCAAAATGAAACAACATAAAGCACAGATGCTCACAGACACAGTTGAAAGCTATGGCAACTTGAAATCTTTCGTTAAAGCAAAGTGGTGTTAAGCAGGGCAATCTATGAATAGCAACAATTATAACAAAGTAGAAATGATTATTATTTGTAACGTTTGAGATATATGTAAGTAAGTCTTTCTCTCTCTATATATTACTAAGTATCAACCAAAACTTTCATCTAAACTCTCAACATAGGTTTCTTCAGTTTTCAGGAGAGTTTGGCTGGCAATGTATGTATTGTGCATACAGTGCTAATAGAGCTCGATGTTTGTAAATCTAAACATTTACTCTTTATCATGTCCAGAGAAGAAGTTGTGTTTTTTTATGATTTCTGAAAATTCCTCCCAAAATGGGTTTTTAGGGGCCGCGCTTCAATTTACAAGGTCAAGTTGGTCCTTTAGTTTGTGTCTAGGGTGTCCTTGCTTGTTGTTTTTCTTGAAAATTAGGACTTTTTTAACAAAAGGCAAGAGAAGCGATCTTTTCCAAATTTTCTAGTTGATCATCCCCAACACGGCATGCTGCTAGAAGACATTGGTCATGTGACAGTTTCTATTTAGTGACTAACCAAACCTATATTAAACGTAGGTAATATTGCATAGAAACCTGACTCATGGTTGAAATAGCTATCTATTCCCCGAATAGTATCAGAGGTTGGTGTTCAAGCCCAGGTTGAGAACCAGGATTTCAAATGCTGATTTAGAGGCAGACTCTGCTGTTGAAACATTGTCACAATATAATCTTCCTACCATTATTTTCCTCTATCTGTTGAGTTGGGATTAGTCAATATTGTGTATAATATTGTGTATGATATGTATACAGTCATATATCAACTTACACCTGACTGACTCAGGCATGGATGTTAAATCTCTGTATTGAGACAGAATTCCGTCTTTGACAATGAAAATTTGGCTGTGCAGAAATTGCTAAATTAGCAAGGAAGTGCTTAAACATTTTGGCTATTTTTGCATCTTTCTGGTGTTTTTTGGTGGCTTTGGGCCATTTTTTTCTGTTTAGCACTATTTGGCAGTCAACTAGCATGAAAATATTTTTTCAGTTGCCGAGACTGACTTTCAGACTCTGCAATTTTTTCTGTTAATACCCATGCCCAAGTCTGATCACAGATACGTCCCTACTAGAAATTAAAAGTCAGTTAATTTCAGATGACAAGAATTTCAGTCATTGCAGTTCCATAACCCAGTGCGAATGGCAAAAATTTGCATATTGTTATCGAAAGCTTACTAAAGAGAACTCGCGGTATATGTCATGTTTATTTCAAGTTCTCCAGACAGAGAAGGCGAGAAGGAGAAGATGAAAGAGCAGACACTTTACTGGGTTGAGTTGATGAAATTGGTGGGGAGAAAAAAAAAAAAAAAAAAAAAAAAAAAAAAACGTAATGGATAACACTTGTTCCTTTCTCTTTGAAAAAGCAAGGTAGATGTATGTATAATATAGAGGTTTAGGTGAATATATGTGTCATAGTATCTTTTGTTGTGCAGTGCGTACCTTTCATTCAACCTATATTAATCGACATGCCAAGGTTGAATTGCATCCTTACTATTAAAACGTAAATGAGACACAAGTTGACATATGACTGTATAGTGAAAATAGCATCTTTATGAAAATAAGTTTCTATTCTGGTGGCTTTTCTGTTCATTTTCATTTGATGGCTTGAGTAAATATGCATTTATAATTATTTCATAACAGTATGATATAATTTTTAGATGTTTTTATACACGTCTCTATAAGAAGGTTTGTCGGTCCCACGTCATTACAGAACTATCATTTATTCATTTTTTAAATCAGTTCTCATGATTGATATAAAATAACGTCATCAGTATTCATAAGCATGGGATTATAGATTAAAATCGTTTTTAGATATGATTTTGTATAATTTATTGTTTCCCTGTCTTAGCAATTTCCCTTTCAGTGGTCCCACCCATCCGCGGTTTCCCATTCAGTGGTATGTGGTTACATCGTAAGGATTCCGTTCTTGTTAATGTTTGATCAAGGATATTTATCAAATTGACTTGTAAGATTTGACATGGACAAAGTTACTCTCTTATCAGGCAGTTGAGGCGCTCGACTATATACGGCCTTCTGTCAGTTTGCTGGTGTAATTCTATTTTCTGTTGATCAGTCAGACGTCTATCTCCATTGTCTGTCTGTCTGTCAACAGGCCTGTTGGCATCCATTTAACAATCTGATCTGAAGGTCTTCTATGGGGAACCTCAAAACATACCCTAAACAGCAGAGGCCCTGTCGGCAAATGGTGGTTGACACAAGGAATTGTTGTAATCTGACCCTGACCTCATCATTTGACGTATACTTGTTCCACTTGATGCCCAGGATTTTGAATTGGCATCTAGTGTCAAAGGCGCCTAATTTCTTCTCCAAGGTGGTCCTAGGTTGCCAGGTTTCACAGCCATAGACTATCGTGGAGATCATGTTCGATTTACTGAATCTTAATTTGGTTCTAAAAAAATGTAAAAGATAACTTGAGCTTGCAACTGAATTAAACTTGATCTTAGCTCTAATGATTCCCCAGTATATGTCAGATACGAGTAATTTTATTTCATACTGACATACACCCATTAAAAATGACGAGATTATTTATGTACGGATCAGTCCCAAGGAGCCTAGCAATTTCATTAGGAAATTTATTTTCAATGATTCAAGTATCTCAATTTTAAGTTTCTCCTAAATCTCAACCCAATTCAAACTGTTCTAATGTGTGATCAGACATAAAGTCTTGAGAGTTTATATGATATAATCTTTATTATTATGTCATAATAGGAAAGTAAATTAACTAATGAGATCAATGAGCAAACAACCAAAAGAAATTTGCATATATGTCTGTTTTTCCCTTTTTCTTTTAGATAATTTTTGATAAATGTTCTTTTCTTTTTAGATAATTTTAGATGAAAGATCTATTTATTAAAGATGATTTTAGATGAAAGATCTTTCTTTTTTTAGATAATTATAGATGAAAGATCCTTCTTTGATAATTTTAGATGAAAGATCCTTCTTTTTTAATAATTTTGGATGAAAGATCCATCTTATTAGATAATTTTTCATGAAAGATCTTTTCTTTTTTGGATAATTTTAGATAGTTCTGGTATTTGCACAGACTACAGGGATTCATTAAAGTAATGTATAAATTCATTAAATTTGATGGATTCTATACAGAAAAAAGATGAAAGACTTACTCCTTTTTGCTGTTTTTCTTGTCCCTTTTCTACTGGTGCTAGGACTTGAAAAAAAAATCCCTTTTGTCATTAACCTTCCTACCAGAAATACTTGGGTACTGGGCTGGTGTTAACATTCGGTCAAACTAGATAGCCACACTCAATAGTACTGATCTTTCAGGGGAAAAATTAAAAAGATCATGCAACTGGGGGCGCAAATTTCTAGTCTCATCTAGGGTGCATAAAACCCTTATGCAAATTTTGAGTCTCGCCTAGTGTGTACCCCCCACCCCTGACTGGCTTTGCTTGAGGGTCGGCACTAACTATAACCAAAAGTGTAACAAAGAGAAGCTTGTGTCCTGGGCACCAAACTTGAATTAGTTCTTAACTGTTCATTTCTTGTAAATTCAGAAGTTGAAAAAGATGATCAAAATTATATAAGACAAGTCTGGTAGCTTCAGGGTCAAAATCCACTCCTACTTCTATTCCAACTTAAGATGATTACTGCAATATTTGTATTGTATATATGATAAATAAATCCATGATTATATAAGATATCTCAGTTTGGCTCAGTTGATAAGAGAGCCGTCTAGCAATCATTAGGCTGTGATTTAAAATCATGGAAGGGAAATGTTAATCTTATATATGGTTTAACATGATGGGATAGACAAACAGTGAAGAGTTTACTCCCCTAAATTAGGTGAGGGTTCTTGTTAGGGGTGGGGGGGTATATGAAATCGATTCCAATTTTGACTGGAGTTTAACAAAATACCTTCCCGAATTATGGTAGAATTGAAACATTGACTCTGCATGTCTCAGGAGAGAAATGATCTTCCATGAATAAATTTGTTGGTTATCAGAAATTATTGTGGAACACTTCATATAGATGTAGATGAATCTTGACATTTTAACTTGCGTACTCACAGATGTATTTGGAAATATTATGTGTTACAATATATACACAAACTTGGCATGTGTGCATATATATATATATCTATATATATATATGTGAATATAGATATTTACACATGTAGATATTTGTTAGTGTGTATGTATGTATATATGGAAATGTATAGATTTGTTTATGCAGATATAGGGAGGGGGATTCGTATACACACATAGAAATCTATAAACTGATGGGTCGATAAATTGGAGTCGGCTACCTAATAGTGTATTGCTCCTCTCTCCACCTGAAAGATGGCTTCTACATGGCGTATCATGGAGTCGTTTTGCGGGTATATCTATCCAGGCAATTCCAGGTCTGTCCATAAGTGAGTTGTGTTTGTTAGATATGGCTGCAGGGAATTCACAAGGTTCCCAATATATGCTCAATGGGGTTTAAATCTGGTGAGCGGGGAGGCTGTGGAGTTCATGGAAGACAGCTTTGTCTTCCTGGAACCAGTTTCATGTCATACGCTGCACAGTGGGGGAGAGGGGGTGGGTGGCATTATCTTGCTGGAACGAATCATCACTGCTCGGAAACATGGCAATCATAAAGTGATATGAATGATCAGCGACAAGATCTCTGTATGTCACTCCTGACCCCAATTTCACTAGTGGTCTTTGTCAATTCACACAGAATACTCCATACACCAGCTTGCACAACACCCTCCATACTTCTGAGGATTCTTCCGTGTGTGAACTTGACTTTCTGCCTATGAGGGCTGGAAACACGATTGACCAGATGACATGGCTATGTTCTTTGGCTCTAGTAGAGCGCAGTGTCTGCTGTTGTAGTGTCAATAATGGTACCCTTGTTGGTCGATGATGACAAAACCTCATGGAATGTACAATGTGTTTACTACGGCACGAGTATTGAATTGATTTGTGGAGTGATGCAACGTTCCTCTCCATTAGATGATTACCATCCTTTTTCAATCGCCAGCAGCACCGTTCTTGCCTTGCATGTGGGTGGCTGCAGATCGTCCCATTTTTCTGGCTGAAACAATCACCCTGTGACAACAGTTTTTGAATCCTATCTGTGTTCCACTGCTGCCACAACTACACAACCTCTTCACCATTTCTGCAGGGGGAGAGGATGCAAAATAATATTCAGGGTAATGCTCTCTCTAATTTTTTGCACTTAAATTTATAGATACAAGGTGTTTCCTGAAAGTCCAGATCAACCTTTTCAAAAATGTGTCTGTATAATATATGAATATATGTGTATATAAATCTTTCTTTTTTTTTTTTTTCTCTCTCCCTGGCCTAATTCCCAGTTACTAACAAGATTATGTTCAGAGTTACTTTTACTTTCTTATGTCATAAAATGTTTTTTTATGGCAAATATTTTCACCATTTTAGAAAAAACAAAATTCTTTTTATCATTATTGATTTTTTTTTAGATACATGAACCACTTCCTATAGACAGTGGAGCTCTTCTGTGAATAAAATAAAAAAAATGATTGTATTCTTCTGTGAATTGAATTTTTCATAAGAAATTTTCAAATCACCTGGCCTACTGGAAGTGATTTTGATCAGAAGTTATTACCTTTGATGTTGAAATTCAAATTTTTTATATGAATATACGAGTTGATAAACTAACAAACCAATAATCCCCCCTTCTTCTTGAATTCCTGCCCCTCACCTCTCTCCCCACCCTTTTGTAAGTAATTCCTATGGAATTACATATTAACTCCAATTGTTTCCCCAAGTTACATTCGATGGGGAAAACCAGTTTAAAACTCTTTCGCAACTGATGTATTGATACTTGAATTCAAATATCTCAGTAGACTTCCAAAAGAGATCTTCGGGACATATTTGTCCCAGCAGTCATAGAAACTGTGGCATGTATAGGGTCTTCTGAAAAGGATGCAACTATCCTTTTGAAAACTTGTACTTGATCTATTTTAAATCTAAAAACTATTTTTTAAAGATTCTAATTACACATACGTTTTAACTTTACAATAGATGTTGAAAGTGATTTCTTTTAACCTGGATGAAGGTTTGTACCCGTTTTCATCACATGGGAAAACGATAAAATAGCTAACACAACACAGTGGAATGGATGCTCAAATAAGGCTAGCGCATGATGCAATCATTTCTACTGCTAAATACTGTTGTCTCTGAGTACAGTGTGGTCTCATGACTAATATTGTATCCTAAAATTTAAGTGCGTGTAAATTCTCCCTTCTTTTCCTTAGGGTTGCAGCCTTCATGAAAGACCCTGTATATGTCCGTGTAGTCTTGAAAGGGTTGAAAAAAGAAAATTTGACTTTGTGTTGTGCTGTATTGTGTTTTGACTTTTAGTTTGGAAGGTGGATGGGGAAGAAGGAGAAATGTATCTAAATCAGGGGTCTGGGAACTTTTGGGAGTCTTGCAGAAAATCTGTTTGTTTTAAATGATATTATAACCCTCCCTCTCCAACCAAAGACCTCAAACCAAACACAAACAACCTAATTGCTCTTCAAGGTCAAAAATTAACCTATCTAGGCCTATGGCCTTCTCTTGGACAGAGGCTACCAACAAAGACTCTGTAGGCATCCCAACCCTAGAACGATTTCTGTCCCTGTTTGTGTTCAGTTCTTTTCACGTCTTGTATTATTCTTCCGAGGCAGACATTGCTTAATGTCTGTCTTCTCTCCTTTCTGTGGCTGGCAGTTCTCCACAAGAGAAGCCAATGGTTTAATATGAATATAGGTTAAAGGTTGTTTTGGTGGTTAAAGTAGTTGCATATTTACTACTGATATCAGCGGTTGGTTTTCAATTCCAAATAGAAGCCTGGAGTTAAAATGCTGATTTTTTTTCTAGGCAGGCTGGCCCTCTCTTTTTCGAAGTTTGGTGCAACACAATCTTCTTACCTCCTCCCTATTTACCCTTATTGGCCCTGTACAGAAATAAGCTAAGATTAGTAAATACTACCTTCGTCCCAATAGATGTTATATTTGCATACACACACACACACACACACACATATATATATATATATTATGTTGCAACTATTATGGGACAGAGGTAGTGTCTGAAAAGTGAGATTTTTTATTATTAACTTTTTGGACTAGTTTTTACCTTCATCTTGGTTTTTAGTTTCCTTCTATCATGAAAAACTAGTCAAAATTAATAATAAAAATATTGTTACAATACCTCATCCAATAAGGATAAATTGAATATCTTAATAACAAGTTAGTTTCATGAAGTTTTTCAATAAACCTGCATATTTTTGAGAGATAAATATGTTGTTTTATCCTGACTAATCTTTTCATCATTTGTAGCTGACTATATTTCAAGGGAAGAGAGGATCCTTTCTGTAAATTAAAGAATTACTGTTATTGGTTTTGAAATAGGCTGTCACGAAAACAATAACAATGATCTGTGTGTGTAACCTTGCAGGGTGCCAGCATGGGCTACCAGGAGAAAATAATCAGAATTCAATCTCAGAGACCTCCCCAACACAGGCATTGTAATAAATAGCATTGAATTTGGAAATCGAACCAGTCTGGAATTAGAGTTCCAATACCAGCCTCTAGCCTTGTATCACTATTGAAGGATTGTATTGAACCTTTTCCCACCAGACTCCCTTGATTTTCATATTTGATACTATTACAATGTCCAAGTAGGGTAAGTTTCTGGGGTTATTTTTGGATTATTCCCCTTTTTAGTCCAATCTAGCAAATCTGGGTGCTTGTATGAGGGGTGATTGATAAGTTCTTTTTTTTTTTTCTCTCTCAACCTATGTTTTTGTAATTTCAAAGAAGCCTAATATTTCCCTAATTTACTGTAATCTAACTTTTCGAGGAAACCAGATTGTTTTTTTTTAATGGGAAGGGAGCCTTAAATTTCACTCTTTCTCTCTCTAGTTCTTGAATCTCAAAGTTGCGCGATATTTCTCTAATTGTCTTTAGAGGGGAGACGGAGGAGCTTATGATACGAAATGATTAAATCAGACCTAGGAGACAAAAATGATTTTTAAGAAAAAGGAGATTTAGTCGAGCATGAATTAGTTCAGGAAACACTGCCTTAGAACACCAACTTATCGATCACCACTCTCAATCTGTATGAGGCTGTGTGTGTGCATGCAGAAGTTTTTGTATGCGTACTCGTATGTATTCTTTTGCACTACACGACATGAAGTGCGCCATCTCTGCTTTGATATTCAGCTATAGATGATTTTTATTTTAAAAAACAAAATATACCAAACAAAAAACTTGATCAACCAACAATTTTCTCTTTTTTTATTTTTTTTTATTTTTTATCTACAGATGTAACCATTTCATGAAGGAAAAAAAAAGCTTTTTTTTTGTTTATGCATTTTGTCGATTGCATTTAAAAGAAAGAAATCCCCCCCTTTTTTTTGTTTGTTTGTTTTTGAGTTGTTGGTTATCGTAACTTGACCCATATTTTTTATCTGGACTTCTGAATCTGCTGGTATTTTTTCAATGCCTACAGCAGCGTGATACTATCAACAAAAACAAAGTGTAAAAAAAAAAGAAAATAACCAAATTAAAAGTGACACTGTTACCGAACTCTTACATCTGGTCTAAAATGGCACGAGCAAATCTGATATCTGGAGCAAGTTTTCAACATCTGGAGTGGTCTGACTTGACTTCTTTTTTTCTTTTCTTTTTTTTTTTCCTTTTATTCTTTTTTTTTTTCCTCTTTCTCTTTTTTTTCCTTTTTTTTCCTTTTTTCTTTTCTTTTCTTTTTTTCTCTTTTTTTCTTTTTTTAAAAATATTTTTGAATTTTTCAACATTTTTTAGGGGGAATCTTTTAAAAAAATTTTTTTTTTTTTAAATTTTTTTTATAAAAAAAAATCTACCTTCCCTCATATACTGGATATACATTTTTTTAAAAATTTATTAAAACTTTTCAACAATATGAGCAGTCTTTTCAGGATTATTGATAATAAAAAAAAAATATTATTGAAATAACTAAAGTAAGGGCTTTGTGGTTCTAGTCTTTGTTCAAAAACAAACCAATGATCGGGAAATACTCATAGTGAAAATCAGGATATTTAATGCTGAATTTCATGGCAGACCCTCCCTACTTTGAAGATTGGTGCTATGCAATCTTCTTACTCCTCCCTCCAGTTAGGCCTTGTGCCAGACTTAGCTTCAGAAACAAATACAGGTGCCCCCTCCTGCTATCTGAATGTAGGATGTCCCTATGAAAACCTTTCATAAACCAAGATGGCGTATGGCAAAGGGGCAATTACCATTAATTTATAAGTGAAAAAAATGTTGAGCGTTCCCAGACCGAAAAAATGTGATGATATGTTAGGCTGAGCCTTCGGAGGTTGGCGTGTTGGGAGGTACAGGAGACTGGGGTGTAGGAGAGAGTGGAAGAGGGTGCGTGCTGCCTCGATAACGGCACTCTGCAAAAGAATCGCTGAACACTTTTCGCTTTTCGCCTTTTTTCGTAAAAGCGAATTTTCGAAAAGCGAGGGATACATTTATAACGAACTGAAGGAGGAAAAATATAATCAAGGTTTTTCCAGCATTGATGATTTCTCTATCTCCTAAAGAAAAAAAAACAATAACTGATGCCACAATCACTTGATCAAATAATCCCCAATGAGGAACGATGATCTTTGCAACACCTACCTACCTATCCAGTTACCCAGTACAGGGTCTTTGGCAGTGTTGTTAAGTCCCCGCTCCCAAATTTATGCTCAATCAACCTGAAAAAAACATGCTAAAAAAAAACACTATTAGCCCTTTTATAGCCATTTTAATAGCTATAATGGCTAGAAAATAGCTAACACTGTTAGAAAATACTGCTTTGAATGGGTTAAAAATAGAGCTAAATGTTGAATTTTCACACTGCCAAATTAAAGAAATGCTAAATTTAGGGTAGAAAGTGCTAAATTATAGACATTAGTCTTGGAGTCACCACTGATAATTTCATCAATGGTGTTTCAAGGGTGAGAGCCTATCCCTCTTCAGGCTGGTTTTGGAATAAGTTTTGTCCGTCTCCTTGACTGGTTACCAAACATGGTGAGATAGACCAATCTACCCTACCGTTTACCCATTGCTGGAGGTGCGAGGGGGGGGAGGGATAAGAAGTGATTGATTCATGCGTTTCTCAAGGGCATTAGTGCAAAGTGAACACAGCTGGAGTTTGAACTCTACTTGCCGATTCCATTCTCGGTGCCGGCACCCTTTCGGCCACTCAGCATCTCCCTGTAAAATTGGAATCTAATTTGCTATAGAAATGGAATAATTTGTAATGAATAGTTACCTTTTTTTTTCTTTTTTTTTTTTCGACTAAATATTTATTATGGCTACTCAATTATATTTTTTCAGAAATTGTTTTTCTATCAAGTAAAATAAAGGTTGGTAATATTGTTGAAAATTGATTTAAAAAAAGAGAAAAAAAAAGGAGAATATCTTGTATATGAGAGCAGGTAAAAAATAAGATTTTTCCTTGCGTGGAATATCACTGATAGAATTGTTCATTTGAAAAAGACAAAAAAACAAAACAACCCTGAAATGATGTTTAGAATTGTTATATCGTGTCTGCGTGTTTGTTTGTACAATATCTCTTGTATATTTCTTCTTTATAATAACTATTGATAATGTTGACATAGCTGGGCCATTGGGAATAAAGCCACTTCAGATTATGTAACATTGGCCTTAGTTTCTTTCTTTCTTTCTTTCTTCTCTCCCCACCCCGACTCTCTCTTTCTTGCTCTCTTTCTTTCTTGCTCTCTTTCTTTCTTGCTCTCTTTCTTTCTTGCTCTCTTTCTTTCTTGCTCTCTTTCTTTCTTGCTCTCTTTCTTTCTTGCTCTCTTTCTTTCTCTTTTCTCTCTCTGTCTTTGTCCCTTTCTCTCTCTCTCTTTTGCTCGCTCTTTCTTTCTTTATCTCTGTCTCTTTCTCTCTCTCTGTCTCTTCTTCCTTTCTTCTCCCTCTCTTTGTTTTCTTCTCTCTTTTTCTCCCTCTCTCTCCATTTTCCTCTTTTTTTGTCTTTCCTTATTTTCTCTCTATTCTCTCTTTCTCCCTTCTCTGTCTGCATTTTTTCTTTCTTTCTCTTTTTCTCTCTCCTTCTCTTTGTTTTTTTCTTTTTCTCCCTCTCTTTGTTTTTTTTTTTTCTCCCTCTCTTTGTTTTTTCTTTTTCTCCTTCTCTTTGTTTTCTTCTCTCTTTTTCTCCCTCTCTCTGTTTTCATCTTTCCCCTCATATCTCACTCTTTTTCCTCTATCTTTCTCTCCTCTCCCCACTTTCCTCTCACGTTCCTTTTCCTTCTCTCTCTGTTTTTTTCTCTCTCTTTTCCACAGCTTCACCTGAATTACCAAATCAAAGATGAACACGCACAACCTGTCTATTTTAGAAAACCACCCTGGGTAAATTTCTTGGAATTCACAAACCGAGTGCTTTATTCAATCCACAGGAGTAGAATAAACTGATACAAGATAATCACTGAGTCAATCCTAATGGATTGAATAAAGGGTTTGCTTCAAAGTTCCTAAAAGGTTACCAACTACGACAGGCACCTTGAGAAGGCCGAAGGGCACAACGGCCAAAATCTGACTATAATAACTTAGATGAGGATGTGTGTATGAGAAATTATTTTTCAAATGGAAATATACCACAGGTTGGAATCCTTGGATTCGGCTGGTTTGATGTTAGGGAGAATTTAGAAGTATCTTTGAAAACGGAATCACTAACCAAACATGGAATTTTACATGGAGCAAAACAAGTGATGGTCCATGACTTTTGAATCTCTGACCTCAGACATAATTCTGTCTTCGACAAATAAAAATTTGGCAGCGTGAGGATCACTAAATTAACACCAAAACTGCTGAAACATTTTTGGCTACTAATGGCAATTTTTCTTTATTTAGCTCTTTTTGACTGTCAAACTAGCACAAAAAAAAATTTTTTGAGTTGGCAGCATAGACTCTCAGTCTTTGCGATTTTTTTTCTGCTAATACCTATGATAGTCTGAATATGGGAGATCTGGAGAACGTGCCTCATGTGGAAGAACTTCCCAGCCATGATTGTTTGCCACGTCAAATTTGCAATCTGAGGACGAATGTCATGCAGCAAAATTATCGATAAACTTCCTTACCCTAGAAAAATATCTTTTCTGTTCTAGTCAATCATTCAAACGCCATTCAAACAAGCTAATTGGTCATTGTAACGTTGAACATGAATTACTTGTTTTTGTTTATAGCAGGTAAAAGGAAAAAAAAAAAAAAAGTTGTGCCCTTATGCTGGCTATGGCTTCAGCTTTCCCTGCTTGGGCTCCACTTATTATGTCACAACTTACTTGACCTGTTTGCTAAATGTGAATTGGATTCAGCTGTGATAAGCATCTGAGATGGCGTCACTCACTCCACCCCATGTCCGGGTTCGGATTTGTGCATTTTTGAAAACTGACGAACTGTCCCAACCCTGGTTTGAACTCTACTCGCATAGTCCATTCTCAGTGTTCTTATCTGCTTGGACAGCTCTCACCTCCAAGAAGAGAAAGGCAAGTGTTCAAATCAATGGTCCTCAAACTTTTTATACCTAGCGCCCACTTATGTGAGGGTGATATTTCCGTACCGCCCACAAATATTTCATATCCAATTAGCCTCTCAACAGCCATTTTAAATGGCTAAAATTATCTGGATTTGTCAAAAATGGCTAAAATTGTGTACATTTCATTTCCAGGTAACTGGGTAATTGTATATGCTCCAAAAACTCGTATGAAGGTTCCAAAAAGTAAATATACCATGTACTTATCATATATATTAAGATAATAATAAAAATAAATGCTACTAAAACCTTTTTTGGTACAGTGTTGGGAAGATGGTCCCAATTGTAAATTCACACCCTCTCTCAATTGATATTGCAAATGGTGAATTGATAAAAAGAAATCAGTGAATTAATGAAAGAAAAACAAAATCAGGATTGGACACCATTATCCACTGATAAAAGTGTCTAATCCAAACTGTTTTCCATTAATTCTTGAATTTCTACAATCATACAACCTTCCCTACTTAGTGCCAAAAAGGCTTCAACTGTTCATTGTTTTTTTTTAACTAACACTGAAATATTTTTACGGTTTTGTGCATCCATAGTACACAACACACCCAAGATACAAAGCACTATACACTACTAGGGTACACTGCTGTACAAAACAGCAAATGAACGCACATGTAACCTCTATCTATTACTAGCTCCCTACTAGTCCCTTCTCCGCACGTCATGTGATCTTTCTTTCTTCCTTTCTTTTGAGAAGGGATTTCTCTTCTGCTGGACCTACGGTCGGGATTGAATGACAGAAAACCAACTTGGAGGAATTTGAGAAGTTTATATAACTTATCAGTTTTGTTATATTTTATTTTGTGATGATACAATGAGAGACCATTTACCAAATCTTCCAACATAGGTTTCTTCAGTTTTCAAGTTGGTCTGGCTGTATGGATGCATACAGTTACAGCAATGAAACTAGAGGGCTGAAAATTTCAACATTTACTCCTTATGTTTTAAAAAACATTTCTTTCAAAAATCCCTATGCACCAGATAAGGTTTTAGTGTGTGTGTGTGTGTGGGGGGGGGTTCAATCTGCAATGGCCGGCAGCATTCATACTCTTTTTTAGTGACCAAGGCTGAACATATGGGAAGGGAAGAGAAGTAACTTATTGATGACTCATTTTTTCCAATTTTTATTGATCATCCCCAGCTCAATATGCTGCCAAAAGATATTGGTCCTGTGACAGTTTCTATTGACTGACTGATTAGACTATGCTAGACCTTTGTTTTTTTTTGTTGTTTTTTTTAAATCCCTGACACCAATATATAACGCAGAGATTTCCCCTCAAAGTGATTTTAATGACTTTTTCTCCTTTCCAACCACCGTCCTGTCTAGGCTATGATGATAATTTTTAACAGTTGGCCTCGACTGCACTGACTTCAATGACTTTCTTGATCACGGTCCTATCTGGGACTGCTGCATCAGTGTTTTCACCACTTGGGAAAACATTAAACTGCCGTGTTCTGAAAATGGAGTACTTTTAGAAGGACCTTCCCAAAATTGGAATTATACACCAATACCCCTCCTGCCCAAATAAATCAATGATCTCAAAATAATTTTTTTCTTCTCATCCTTTCCTGTAATAGCTTAGCGTTCAACCCCAAGGATTTTGCTTGGCCTTGACCATTGAGTTATCCTTGGGTTGCAGTAACCCATTTTTCTCTGCCACTGATACAATATTGCCAAATGGCAATAGTAAATATCTGGACTTCAGCTTTGGACTCAAATTTCAGTATCATCTCCGCCCTGGTTGGGCCAAAAGTGGTAGGACTCATCTGCTGTCAAAACCGTTTGTGTCCATTTGAGCCAGTTTTAATTCAATTGCTTGTTAGACACTAGTTAAATAGAGATTTGTATCATATTGGTTCCTAATACCATTTAGTCCAGGAGTGGGGAACCTCATTGAGAGTATGTACCTACATAAGTAGTAATCTTCAAAAAAAAAATCCTTTGCCAGTGGACATTTTTAGGCAGCATTTTACCATTTTTATTATATTTCTATCTTACAAAATATCTTTTTATTGAGAAAGAGAACAAAATGCTTGAAAGCATTCATGAAGAAATCTCTTTAGACAATCAATAACTGAGATGACAGCTAATAAATCAAAGCTTGCTGGTTTCATTACGGGGATTTTGAAAAAAATAAATTCAGTAACAGAAGATTATATCTTGTACGTGCTAATAGAATGTTTTTGTGTGTCATGTTCACCGCCCCTAATTTGGGGGTTAATTTTATTTATCTTCTCTAAATTATTTTCCTAATTAATTCTTTATCATAATTTCACTAACCCGTAGCAATTTGTTAAGGTTAGTTCTTAAGTATCCATTAACAAAAGATAAAAAAATAATATTTCTGTTATTTCATACTTAGTTTTATTAGAAACTGTCAGTATAGGTTTCTCCAGTTTTCAAGTTGGTGCAGCTGGTTGGCTATATATATATATATATATATATATATATATATATACACACACAGGCTGCACCAATGAAGCTAGAGGGCTGAAATTCCCATTATTCACTCCTTATAATGTCTATAAAAAATTTTTTTCCTTTGAATTCCCCTCCAAGTCGGGTTTTAATGGGGGACTCAACCTATGATGTAAGTTGACCCCTTAGTTTGTGTATAGGCAGCATTCACTTCAAAAAATTTTTTTTTTAATACAGACTTCTAGTGATCCCTGTTCAACTAAAGCAAGATAAGTAATTTATTTGTTCATCACCCCTTTTTCCACTTCTTTTTAGTTGATCACTCCTAACATGCTGCTGAAAGAGGTTGGTCACATGACATTTTCTATTTACTAACTACAAACCAGACCTTTTGTTTTTCCAAATTAACCAAAGTTGTGAATACAATTATTACACTTCCCTTTCAAAATCTCTCTATTTTGTTTTTTTTCTTTAAAAGAAATGGCTGTAGATCTGGTTTGGGGTGCAATGCACTTCTTGAAAAAAACTTTTCTTCACGTGTCTGCACATCTCTCGCCTTTTCTGATATTAAAGTAAATCTTTAGATTTTTAGCCCTCTAGCTCCACTAATGCAGTCAGTACTCAAGAAACATACATAGCCAGCCAGTGGGACCAACTTGAAAATATTTCCTTCTTCCTCTTTTCTTGTGGAATCCATGTCAAAGCCCTAGCTTGCTTATGTTGCTGGTGTGCTTCTTATGGGTGCCCTGCTGAGGAAAGACCCTGCCCGTTGTGACACGAGTGTCTGTGGTACGTGAATTTGATTTAGACGTAACAAGTACCCGAAGCAGTGTAACTCACTTCATCCTGCATACTACGGTAGGTAATAATAATTGACTATGCTTCATCTGAGAAATCGAATGACCGTAGCCCCACTGATGGGGTTCCCAACCAACCAGCCAAGTGGACTACGGACTATTCTCTCTTTGAGATGGTTGTAACAACCAAAATGTGAGCATGAAAATTTGCAAGAGTATACCCCTTGGCACACTCTAAAAACATTTTTTTTTTCTTGAGATTTTATTGAAGTTCTTTTTTGGGTCTGGGTCATTTTGGGACCAACAATGCCTATATCTTCTGCTGATTTTTTTTTTTGCTGATAATTTTAGAGATAAATAGTACAGGTACACGTGCAGGTTACGGTGATTCATTCATGTAAGTATATATTTTAATATTTTTCCTTCCCATGGAGTCATCCATATTTGAGCCTGTGTCCTCTAGAAATCTTAGGCATCTGTAGATGATATAAAACCAATATGTTATTATTATTTCATATACATTTGTCATTGGTTAGTAATGAAGGAGTGACAAATTGGAGATCTGTTTCAAAGGAGTGACATGAGTATTACCCTAACAAAGAGACAATGTAAAATGATTCCGAATCAATTTTACTGCTTCAGTAAAATAGAATGAAACAATGATCACCTCATTGCTTCGGAAGCATACAGAGCTTTTTCGAAACCGTGAATTAGTTGAAGGCTCTTGAGAATGGAAGACAAGAATTTCGAATAAGTTAAAAACATTTCAACATTTTAATGTGTACAGTATTTTTTTCAAGATAAAATCCTAAGAATTTTAACAATTTTTCATAAATCTAATAATTCTACTTTTAACTGACACAGTATTATATATCACTCCTTTGATACAGTATTATATCTTTTTTTTTCTTTTAGTCTCTCCTTTGAACAGGACGGATTTTCCATTTATGAAGTTGGTCTTGATTTACAGATTCTATGATTAGTTTTGTCTGCTCAAAAAAGTTTTTTTCTCTGAATCAACTTTGAAAAAGTGTGAAAAAAAAAAAAAAGCCAGAACAGGCTTAAAAGAAACAAAATCAACTCCTGAGAGCCAATCTTCAATTGCTAAAAATGGCTATATTTGTGTCTAAGTAGCAAGGAAATGGCTGAAATTGCTTTAAAAGAAATAGCACTGAACATTGGCTTGAGTTTTTTGGCTAGTTTAGCCTCTCAGGAGTAACTGACAAGAGATTCTGGGATTGCTTACTCTGACTGTGGATTGGATAGTATTTCAAAACAATTCATAAATGGTGAAAGCAATGATTGTCCTGGAGCAGCTGTCGAGATATAAGAAATTTCCTTTGTCCAGTGTCTTCTTTCTCTGTCCATGAATCAGAGATTCAAGATTTGTAGACGGTGATGAAGTCAGTAAAAGCAATGTGAGTCCTGGCTTGACTGACTAGATATCTTGGGATAAATTTCTTTCCCCAGGATGTCTGCACTCTGGATAATGATTGAAGACAATTGATGGATGATCACGAAGACCGGTGGAAGCAATGATCATCTTGTGAGAAAATTTGGGGGCTTTTTCCTAAAGCTAATGTCCATAATTTCAAAGTATGGAAGCCTAACAAGAACCATTAGTTCAACTATGCGTCCACCACCAGTGGTAGTCATTGGAGGAGGAGGAGGAGGAAAGGCAAGTAGTCATGGAGTCTATCGATTCTTATACTTGTAAAATATTGTGAGTATTATTTTCATTAAATAATCTTATACAGTGTTTTGGAGCCATTTTTGGCCTTTTGAAAAAATACTAAAATGACTAACTTGTACATTTCATTCGTTTTGACATTGTTGTAGTTGGTTTCTTAATGATGTCACACCTTCAACAACATCATACCTCCTTCCTTCCTATTTCTGTAACTGGGACTGAATGAAAGCGTCTTGTGAGTGTAGATATACTAGAAAAAAGAGCAACTTGCAATTTCTTTTTTCGCTGACTAGAAACTTAATTTCATGGTGTTAGTTCGGGGCCTTATTTTAAAAACTATTTGATCTTGGAGAATCAAAACTTTTCAATCTTTCTTCTGAACAGTCATTCTTGAATATTTTTTTTTTTGGTATTCAGATCAGTCAAATTGTCAGATTTTAGCATCTTTGCCCAAAGGAGAGGTTGATGCTGACAAAAGTTATAAATAAAAAAATATTAGTAATATAGTGCACAGCATTTTAGGGTATGTTCTTTTGTCCCTGTCGGACTTATATTTCCATAAATAGTAAGAATATATTATTTACATTTTATTTTAAGGTTTATGGTCGGGTTTTTTTTTTTTTTATGATAGGCACATTGGATTTTTTTTTCCCTTTTAGGGAGTGATATGTCAAAATTATGGATGTTACCTTTGGCTGGGGACTGAAAAAAAAAATAATGAAATTTCTTTGTCAAAGGATGAGAAGATTAAAAAAAAAAAATCCTGGTTCAAGTAGATAAATGTAGGTAATGAAACAGGTGTGCCCACATGGGCAATAATCCAAGCTTCATTTCGGGGACTTACCCCAGAGGCTAGTACTGAAGTCCAGACTTGCTCGATACAAAAAAAATTCAATGTGTTGGATAAGTCTCAGAGATGAAGCTTCTAAATATTCCGAGCTTCATCTCAGAGACAAGTCCCGCTTCAAGATGCATGAATTTAACCTATTCCTCTGGACTTGTTCGGTTTCAAAATTCAAAACTATACCTAGGCTGGTTTTGGATAAGTCTCCAAAATAAAAAAATAAAGTTTAGATTATCTCCCCTTCCGGTCAAGTCTAACAACCTCTGTAAGAGATGATCTTGTTCTGGGGGGAAAAAAAAATCAAAGGACATGACAGAAATGTTTTGAAACAAAATTCACATTTATTCTGTAATACACATACAGGCATTATTATTGTTATTATATTTATGTTTAATTAATATCCAATATTCGATTTACATAATGCAGCTGTTTTTTTTTTGTTTGGTTTTTAATTAAATCCAATTTTTTTTTTCGTGGTGGTTCCTTATTTCATTTCACAAAAATCTGGAGATTCAAAGAACAGAACAAACCAAAAATGAGAACAAACAGACGACAACAACAACAACATTCTTCGTCTTTTTCTTGAGAATTTCTTCAGGATCATTTGAACAATTTTGTTTTTTCCAACTTAATTCATATTCACCTAATTTAAAAACAATGTAACACGATGCTATTGTTGAGGTCTAGATGTATTTGAAGAAAGTTCCTGATGAAATGGTACGCCAGAGTTTGTTGAAAAAAAAAAAAAAAATTCATTACCTGTCAATGAAACACGGCATTGAATTCCTGTTTTAGAAATGAAACGGGATTATGATTGAATTTCAACAAATTTTTTTTGTCTTGAATTGAAAATTTTTTTACAATTTACAAAAACAAAAAGATTATGATGTGTTATGGCATTCACATTTTACGTGTGAAATAAAAGTCACAATGTGAAGTAAAAAAGTCACAAGTAATTTGATTTCAATGAATTATTTAGTGAAATCAAAAGGTGTTATAATGAGATAGAATTATTTTAACTTATCATTTCAAGTCAGACTGTGAACTCCTTTCCCACTAACAAACGGCAGCATATCATTTCATCAGGAACTTTAAAAAAAAAAATCCAAACCTTAGCATTAAGATTGTGTCAACAATTTCCTTTTTTTTTGTTTCATCTTAGTTTCTCGAGAAAAAGTATAAACACATCAATGAAATGTTTTGTTTTTTCTATCTCTTTTCTTTACAGTAATTTTTTTTTTACCACACCCTCATATAATAAATACATTTTTCGTTTGCCTGAATTTCTATGTTAAGGAATTATCGTTATTACCTATGTCAATGAAGTCAGAGAGATATATGTATTTGTTTGGATCCATCTTTTCATTGGTCTGTCTGTCCACCCAATAAATCCAAAAGTTCTCAATGAAATTGTGGAAGGATGGGCGTTAGACTACAGGAAAAGCGATCAAATTTTGAACCCGTACACAATTACATCCCTGACAATGGTCTTGTCGGAGGTATGTGCTCTCAGATCGGTGTCCTCATCTCGGATGTTGTACTTACAACATTCCAGCGGTTGTATCCCATGGCCGGCTTCAGGTTCCAATCATATTCAATGATATTCTCTGAATTTTGAACTGAACCATTTATTCTAGACCCCTAGATTGAATCCAGGGGTCGGTTTGAAATTCTCAGAAGGTAACCAGTTACAACTGACTGACACCTGCAGAAAGTATGAGGGTACAATGGCTGAAACGATGAGACTATAATAGCTAAGATCAGGATGCTCTTCTGCGTGTTTCAATACTCTTGAAATTGTAGTAAAGGAGTAGAAGTGGTTCTCTGGAAGCCGAATGACCAGACAATACGAAAATGTATTGGAAAGAAATTTACCATTAAACTTTTTTCAGATGATAATTTGTGATATGTTTAATGGATGGCTTCCAAATTAGTAATTTACACTTCAAAACTCTAAGTGATTTTTGGTAATGTTCACTTGCAATATGAGGTGTGGCAAAAAGTTTTTTCCTTTTATTTTTTTTTTTTTTGAAAGCTAGAGTTTGTCTGAGAGGCGATTGTCTCATGCTTAGTCTTGTCTGAAGTTTTACTTCCTCTGTCCCATAATAGTTACATTCAGTAGAAAATACATGTGCAAATGAAACAAACATTATGGGACTAGGGTAGTATTTAATTTTACTACCTCTGCCCTTGTAATAGTTGTGACAGTGTATTTAATGTACATGCAGATGTAACAATCATTATAGTACAGAGGTATTATCATTTCATGTTATTGGCTGAATTTATTCCCTCAGTCCTTAGAAAATAAAAGCTACGGTTCAAAACTTTATACATGTAAGGTCTGACTTAGTATTTTTAATTTTCTTAAAGCATATATATATATATATATATATATATGATGATCATATCCTACTTTTTATCCTTGGATAGATGTGTTTTTTGTGCAAGCTTTCGAATACATAAAAACTTATATATAATCTAAAATACATGCCCACATTTCAGACCTACCATTAATTTCATTTTATTCTATTTTATTTTAAGTATAAGTGTTGCAGTAACAAAAAGAATGACTTGAATGATTATAGCCTGATAATGATTACCTAACTAGTTATATGCAGGTCTCAAAAACTTGCTTCTTCTACACACTATTTCAAGGGACATAACTTCAGCTGAGTTGAATCTTACTGATAATTCCAGGCAGAGTTGCTTCCCTTATATACAGCTAGAGTTAATTCCATTTTGAATTCTTCCCTTATAAATGTGTGTGTATATATATATATATATTTATAAAAAAATGAATATTGACCAATGTTAGAATCCCCACTTCATATACGAATGTGCTGATTGCGATAATAATCACTCGTGTCATCCCATTAATCCTCAGACAGAAAACGAACCAAAACATTTCTAGTGGCAGTTATGAGCAGTTGTTTTTGACACCGTGTAAAAAAAAAAATGTTAGTGTTACAATTTCCAGGGCAAGAAAGAAATAAAGATGTACAACCTCTGTCCCATAATAGTTGTTACATTTGCATATATATATATATGTGTGTGTGTAACAACTATTATTGGACAGATGTAGTTATGGGGTTTTTAGGGAGTTGTAAAGGAAGGGAGTAAAATTTCTCCGAACACTGGAGATATAAAGTTTAATAATTTCCCATTTTAGGAAACTTGACCCTGTAGATTCTTTCTTTCTTTTCATAAGGAAACAAGACACGTTTATAATATTTAGTTATAATGTCACAGTTTGCAACAAAAAAAAAAAAACAAACAAAAAAACTGTACAATTAAGTAAGGTAACTTGGGTTATTCTGATGAAATGATATTTTGGGGGGCTCTTTTGATTGCATATGAAAATGGGTTTTGTTTTTGCATATATGTGGTTAGACAACGAGAGTTTAAAAAAAAAAATTCATCTACTCAAGATATAGCAAACGTTTTAAAATGAAGTCCTGACATTTTTATAACAGAACGCTTGTAAATCAAAGGGAGATAATTTCAAGTTGTTCGATATAATCTTGTTGAAACCTATGCGAAATCTACTCTACAATGGCTATTGAAGGGACAACGGCTGTGGAACAATTGTTAGCAAGCTTGTCTCAAAAGCCCTTGTTAGTGAACTCGATCATAACTGGAGGATTCACAGTTGTAACCCAGTACCAGACTAAACTAAGTTTAATAAATATCTACAATAACATACAAAATTAACGCATAACTATTTGAAACTTCAATATGATATTGATAATAACTAATAATTTCAATATGTTCTATTTGATTAGAACTAAAAACAACTAACCCAAGTCACCCTACTAAGGAATTATTTATTTACTTAATTTAAAAAGTGTTGTTTGATCTTTTTTTTATTTTTAGTACAGGGATCAAAAAACAAATTTTCTTTTAAAAATCACTTTGAAAAAGTGAGAAAGAAAAAATAACTTTAATGTTATTTTTCTTTCTTTACAAAGCAAAAATATTTATGCATAAAATAAAAATTGTAGTTGGGTATGAATAAATAATCAGCTAAAAAATATTGCAGTACTAAGGAGAAAGAAGAATTGTAGTTGTAAAAATGTATATCTGTAGTGATAGAAATAATTACATATAATCATTCATTAATGTTTACACTGGGGAGGGGAGAAGGAAGAATGCTTTGAAATATTTTACTGTTAATTCTTGTTCCAATGAATAATCTTTTCTTTGTTTTCGAAAAGATTTGACTGGTTCTTCTCCATTATCTGTACTCTACTCATTGTGACATGTTCCTACATTTCGCCAATACCCACACCTGTTCAACTTCACGTGTCAACTCATCAGGCTGCTGTTGCTTACTATGAAATATTATCAACGTATTCAGGCTACAAGTGCACATATGAGCACTTTAAATTTTGTGGCCATTTTGAATACATAATGAGGTCATATGACCAATATATTAGTATGATTT